>JALIGW010000002.1:140321033-140891033 GCA_023053685.1 Diadophis punctatus similis | reverse complement strand
GTAAAGCAATAAAAACTTGCCTCTTCCAGCAGGCGGGGTGAAAGTGAGACCAATCAGACTATATATGGGTCTCCCCCCTGGTTATGAATGCTAGATGTTTTTTAACTTTTGTAGTTTTTAATTGTTATGATTTTTATATTGATAAATGGATTTGATATGTTGTGAGCCGCCCAGAGTCCCCTGGGAGTTGGGCGGCATACAAATCTATTTAAATAAATAAATAAATAAATAAATAAATAAAGTATATTATGTCTCCAGACTTCACACAATCTACTAAGGAAACACTGACATCTTCTAAGATTTAATGTGATTTGTAGCTCTGTAAGTCTGAAGAAAATGATGGGAGCTGTGGCCTACTATTCATGGAAGAAGCCAGTTGGGAAGAGTGGCCTAAATGTACTACACAAGAATATCCTGGAAAGGTTTTAAGGAAATACTTTGGACTGAAGTCCTGGAATTCTTTTTTTTTAATTCAAAAAGTTTTATTAGTACAAAGTACAAACATTTTTCTCTTTTCTCCCCCCCTTCCCCCCAGACCCCTCCCCACCCCCCTTACCCTCCCCCCTCTCACCCCCCCCCGGACTTCCCAGAAAAAGCACAGGGTATAGTATTCAATAAACATAAAAATAAAATATACTAACAGATTATTAATTTCAAAATTTCTCTAGTTCTTTAACTCCTTGTTACTCAAAACCTTTTAAACATAATCTAAAAATTAAACATATATCATTATTAGACTATTTGTATCTTCTTAATGTGATACTTTTTTTGAATATAATCAGTCCATCTATTCCATTCCAATATATCTCTCTCATTTGAATGGTATTTGAGATATGATGAGATTTTTGCCATTTCAGCCAGATGTACAACTTTTAATGTCCATTCCTCGATAGTAGGTATATCTTCCTTCTTCCAATACTGTGCCACCAGCAACCTGGCAGCTGTTATTAAATTCAAAACCAATTTAGTCTCTATTACAGTACAATCCGTAATTATTCCCAACAAAAAAAACTGTGGTGTAAACTTAATCTTTTCTTTAAGATGTTTTGAATAATCCACCATATTTTTATCCAAAAAGTCTTAATTTTTTTGCAAGTCCACCATATATGAAAATATGTAGCATCTTCACATTCACATCTCCAACATTTAGGTTGTAAATTTGGATACATACGAGCTAGTTTTTTTGGATCTAAGTGCCATCTAAAAAACATTTTGTAGAAGTTCTCCCTTAAATTTTGAGCTTGCCTAAATTTTACATTTCTGACCCATATCTTTTCCCATGTTTCCATCATTATAGGTTCTCCAATATTCTGAGCCCATTTTATCATAAAATCCTTAACTAGCTCTGTTTCTGAATCTAATTCCACTAAAGCATTATACAATTTCTTTATGTGCATTGGACCTTTATTTCTTATTTGAATTATCAAGTTATCATCTTGCTGCAAAATACCAGTTCTTTGATCTTTCCATCTAGCCTGCAACTGCCCATACTGAAATCAAGTTCTAATTATTCCTTCTTGTCCTAATTGCTCCCTAGATTTTAAGTCTAATCTAATTCCTTCTTAATAAAGAAGTTCTTTATATGTAATTTTATCTTGCTTTTGTTCCAAATTTATATTTTCTATCGCGTGTCTGGGTACTGTCCATATAGGTAACTTATCATTTAATTTACATTGATACTTTTTCCAGACACGCAATAGCACATTTCTTAATATATGACTCTTAAAAGCCTTATCTACTTTTTTATCGTACACTAAATAAGCATGCCATCCATAAATCAAACCATATCCTTCAATATTTAATATCCTATCTTCCGTCAAATTAATCCAATCAAGTCCTGGAATTCTTAAGAGGCCTCCAGGAGTCCAGATCCCAAAGTTTGTTAGACTACAAAAATTAGCACTTAGAAGAATATATTGATGAGATGGGTTAAATTTACAGGGTTGATTAAAGAAAATATGAAATAAGTATTGCCAACTGGAAACCTCCTTTGGACTTTTTGCGTGAAACTGAAAAAAGTGAACTTATATGATTTTAATGACTAGAAAAAATATTAGATTATAGAAAAAATGATGTTCATAACCATAGAGCAAGTAATTTACATTTACTAACTGAGTCAGTGCTCCTGTTTTACTTTATTATAGACTGGCTTTGTTGCAAACTGTTTAAATGCCCAGACCCTGCTAAGGTTTATTTTACACTCACTGGCTATTACACTCACTATTGAAATAAAATCCATTATGGAATAAATGATCAAATGACTTCAGTATTGTCTTTTAATTAGCAGCAATGGCAACTTTCATGGGAAACCCCTTTGTTATTTATTCTCTTGTCCTGGATTATTTATAATTTTTCCCCTCAGAAGTTTAAATGGGGAAATTAAAAATCTGGTGAAGCTGGCTCAGCATGTGGATTTTCTGTAATAATTTGCTGTCAATTGTTTGGACCAGAAACATTTTGGCAAAGTCAGATCAATTATAATAGAACTATTTTTACAGAGCTTTGACATGTAGTATCAACTACCATTATAAAGATTTGGTGCTCTTTCTTTTCTTTGAAAGTTAGTAAACAAAGTTAGAAGTTTCTTCAGAAGTTAGAAACAAAATACAATTCCAGTTTGGTATGAAATAAGAACCACTGCGATCAAATGATATTGTGATCAGGAGCTTGCAGTTTAACTAAAATCTAAATATGTTCATTGTTTCTGTGGATGTGAAACTTCCATTTCCGAGCCCTTCAGAAGACTAGCTTCTCTGTCTCTCATCCTTTTGAACTGACTTTAAAATTCACCAAAACTGAAACAGATTATTTCCCAGTCTTTCTGAGTACCAAATCACAATGAGGATGCGTGTATTTATATATTTGCAAGTACTATATTCAGACATGCCAATCCATCAGTGTTTGCTCTTTTTGGCTACAGTAATAACTAAGAATAAAGAGGAGTTACCACTGAGTAATCAGCAGCTGTCCAGGAACTAATTGCGAGACTCACATCCTTTTTCCTTTCTTCCTAAGAGGGGGAAAAAAGTGGGGACAGGCAATTTTGAAGGGAACCATGTTCCCTTCAAAATGTTAACAAGTAAACATTTAGGCCTCTTTTTAAATCAAGATCAACCTCTAGCTCAGGGGTGTCAAACTCAATTTCATTGAGGGCTGCATCAGGGCTGTGGTTGACCTCGGGGGGGGCAGGCGGGTGTACCCGACTGGGTGGGTGTGGCCAACCTGGTGGGCGGGGCCAACTGGGTAGTCGGGGCCAGCGTGACGCTACTCCCCAAACTGCTGGCATGTTTCCTCCTCACATTGGGTAGACTGGGCCGAAGTTACCCTGGCCTGATCTTTCCTCTTCGCACTGGGTAGACCAGGACAGCCCTGCGGGCTGGATCCGACCACATCGTGGGCCGGATCCAGCCCGTGGGCCTTGAGTTTGACACCCTGCTCTAGCTGGACAACAGTTGGGAGATAGTGCATGGCTACAGAGATTGGCTCTTGAAAGCAATGCACCTCCACTTTCCTTGTGTAGGAGTGGTAACTACTTCCTTAAAACTGTTTACTCCTCCTTTTCAGAAAGAATAAACAAACTAAACATTTATTGTAACTGCATATCTGAAGCTACAAGATCATCTAATAACTAAGGGGTTCATCTTGCCTGAAAAATAGATCTACACTTTTGTCTAGAAAAGGCCTTCCTCTAAAACCGACAAGTCACATAAAAATAATCCTGGGTTATGTTAGGAAATGGAATAAGAAAGAGGAAATGTGATAGATGTAACCTTAAACTTAAATGGTTGTTAAATAAATGTATATAATGTATATAATGTAAATAAGAGTATAAAACTATGGGATAATAGGTAATAGTGTATATATTAAATAGAAAAAGATAAAAAATGTTTAGGTATAAAACATATAGGAAAATATGGAAATAAGAAGGAAATTACGATGGCATAAAGCTGTATTAATGGAATTACATTTTATGTATATGTGATGTTCATGTTTGTTTTGTATGTTGCATTGTTTGTTTTTTAACTGGAAAATTGCAATAAAAATTAAAAATAATAATAATCCTGGGTTAACAAAAGACAGCTTCAGCTTGTCTATTGCCAATTAGATCAATGTCAGATTTCCTTACTTCACCTTGGCTACTACTGTATATACAGGAAGAGTTGCAAGAGAAGAAAGATAACAGACTCGCAAATGGTCAAAAACAGCTCAGATCAATCTTGGGTGAATGTTATAATGCCATCAGAAAGGAGTCAGAAAACTGGGTTGTATGGAAGTTTCCTTCTTGAGTTTCATGTCATATATTTCACCTCAGTTGTAGCCAGAGCTACAAAGAAATTTGTATTCTTAAGTGTATGTGATTGTGAAGGAAAACATTGTATGATTTGATGAAGTGTGAGAGACAATGTTATTTCTCACATTGATCCCATTGCACATTTAAGTTGCATTTCTATAGCATTTCTGCTGCAGCCTGCATATATCCCAGCTCCCTTTACTGGGAGCATACAGTACCAGCTTGGCATCCCAATATCTGCAGGATTGTATTGGACCAACTGATTGTAGAAACCGAGAGCAACTTTATTGATCCCACATTCTGAGGAAGTTCAGGGAGTTAAAGTGAGAAGTTGCTGGCAGCACCAGTGCTACAGTGCAACCTCCAGTAGAGAACAAGGTAGTCTCTCTCTCCCTTTTGGACGTTCTAGTAGTTATTATAAATAGAATGATTTCAAAAATTCTTCCTCTAATTTTATCACTCCAGTTTTAACTACTTTTTAACTTATTTGGTTTGGTTGGTCCTGTTTTAATGAAAGTTTGTATTATTTTAACTGGTTTTTATGTTTTATGTAAATTATCGAAGATCTTTCAAGTGCAGTCAAATAGAAATGTGTAAAATGGATAATTAAAGTAAGCAAGCAAGCTGGTAAGTTATGCTAAAATAACCTTTCAGTTTAAGTTCAGAGTGCATATCATTAGCTATTAATTCCTACTCTTTCTTACTGGATCTCCCCATCACACAGATATACCCAAGATTCTCTTTAATGTCAGAAACCTAACAGAGTTCTTGTTTTTAAGCTGAGGAAAAACTAAATGTAAACCTTAAAATACAGAAATTTCAGTTAAAACAGACAAAAATCTCACAAATTCCCTTTTCTTCTCACATATACTTGTTTTTGGATTGGATGTTTATTAATCTGCCAATATACTGCTCAATCCAACTGATTTAAGACAATACATAAAAACACAAATAAAATTTAAAAATTTATCATCTGAAATATCCAAATCGTTACAATTCAGATATAAAATGTAACTCCCACATAAAGCAATAAAAATTATAGAGTAATTTTTAAAGAATAAAAGCAAGAGGTTCTTAATTTCCATTGGGCTGTAAAGCATTTGATATGAAGATAGTATTTTAGTTTCTAGTCATTCCAAGCAATTCTCCAATTTGAGCATGGTGACCACTGTTCCCTCTAAGGTGCGCGGCCACGCACGTAACAAGAGAACGCCGCGTGGAAGTTTCTAACTTCCGCTCGGCATTTTGTAATGGCAGAGGCTGCGCGCCCGCGCAGCTGCGCACATGAAAAGAGAACGTTGCGCAGCAGTTTTTAACTGCCGCACACCGTTTTCTAATTTTACAGGGAACATTGATGGTGACATTTATTGGCACTTGCCAATCAGATCATAGAATCGTAGAATTGGAAGGGACTTAACAGGTCAACAAATCAGCCCTGAGTACAGGGAGTCCTTGACTTACAATACTTCATTTAGTGACTGTTCGAAGTTACAATGGCACTGAAAAAAGTGACTTGTGACCATTTTTCACACTTATGACCATTGCAGCATCCTCAGGATCATGTGATTTATATTTGGATGCTTGACGATTGACTCACATTTATGACGGTTGCAGTGTTGTGGGGTCATGTGATCACCTTTTGCAACCTTCTGACAGGCAAAGTCAATGGGGAGATGAGATTCACTTAACAACCATGTTACTAATTTAACAACTGCAGTGATTCAGTTAACAAATATAACAAGAAAAGTCGTAAAATGGGACAAAACTCACTTAACAAATTTCTTACTTAGCAACATAAACTTTGGGCTCAATTGTGGTCATAAGTCAAGGACTATCTGTACTTTAGAATTCACTACACAATCCCCAACAGACAACTATCCAGTTTCTGTTCGAAAACCTCCAGTGAGGAGGAAAAAACCCAATCCCTGAAGTTGCTTCCATCCTCTACCCAATCATCACCATCTTTGATTTGAAAGAACATTTATTGTGCTTTTTAAAAAGCTGCAAAAGAAAAGCACTTGGCATTAGAACTTTACCTTGTTATTGCACAAATCTTTTCTTTAACTATTCTTAATGAGATTCATGTGTGATTCATGGTATTCAAGACACATATTTTAAAATGTGTGTCCTTATTAAGCATCCTGTGTAAGTAATGAATGGATTTCATACTATCCAAATAATGGGGAAGTTCACTTGGTTGCTTAGCATTTAAGCCTGGGAGAAATGGGGAGCCCGGGGTTATTATTTTTTTAGTAAGCCAATGATTCCACCAGAATTTCTGAAACCATGGCTAAAAATAACATTTCTGGTGGCCAAAACTGTTAATTGGGTTTTGCTTAAGAATCTGTGATAGCCTCTTTAATGAAGAGGATTATAATTCTCAACTGTACCAGTGCTAGACAAAATGTCTAGTTTATGAGCTTCTGGGATCAAATTTTCCCTTTCAAACTAAAAGTCAATACTTGCATAGCCTATCCTCTGCCTTTGTTATGAAGCAAAAGAACTTTGGATTCTTTTTATATATAATGAACCACATACGTCAAGGACTTAGGCATAGCATTGGAGAAAAGCACCCTCAGTACAAAATATTGGCAGGTTTTTGGAATAGAAATAGCTTGGTGTTCCAGAAACTCAAGATAAACTTCTGTACTTGCTCATCAGCTTTAGACATTCAGATGACTGTCCTAGAGAATCTTCACATTAAAACAATATTTTGTGGCCTCCCAACACATTGAATTAAACAACATAGGAACAATTTAGCACTTTCATTCACTCTCTCACATTTCTTTTTTGAAAATCCAGGTGGTCTAGATTAAGTCATCCCTAAAACATTCATGTGTGTGTGATTGTTGGGTATTAAAGAGTTGGGGACATTGCATTTTAATAGAACCTATGGCTATATCCATCCTTATATTGGCTAAGAAACATCTTACCTTCTCAGTAAAGACTCCTTCAGATTTCACTCAGTACCTGGTGATTTGAATGACACATCCATGATTTTCTTGGCATCAATATGGAAGTGTTTCTGGGACTTAATTATTTTTAAACTTCCCAATATAATCTACATCCCCACTATTATATAAAGACCTTCCATCCAAATACTAACCAGGCTCAGGGGCGGGTTCCTAATTTTTTTACTACCACTCTGTGGGCGTGGCTTATTTTGTGGGTGTGGCTTGCCAGCCATGTGACCGGGTGGGCGTGGCTTCTCAGACTGCTGAAGGGAGAGGAACTGAGATAGATCCTGCCGCCCGTTCCCCCTCCCCTTAGCAGCTCGAGAAGCCTCAAACGTGCAAAAATGCCTATGATCATCACCGTGCGTTCGTGGCTTCTCGGACTACTGAAGGGAGGGGAATGGAGATAGCTCCTGCCGCCCGTTCTTTCAGTGTCTCACGCGCTCCCTCAGCCATCCTCCCCTGCTTGGACTCACTGTGGGGTAGGAAGGCAGCGCATGAGCAGTGTCGGAAACTCGGCTTCTGGGCATGCGCAGAAGAATTTTTTAAAAAAATTAAAAAAAAATTTCCCAAAAAAATGGTGGCGCCCAGGCACCGGCAACCGACCGCACCGGTACTGTGATGTCACTAGCGGGCTGCTACCGGTGCTATAGAGTGGACCACACTGGTAGGAACCCACCACTGACCAGGCCCAATCCTGCTTAGCTTGGATCCAGGGGCTGCATCAAAATACAAGGATAAGGAAGAAGGCAGAAGAAGGCAGGAATGCAAGAGGGTTCAACAGCAATTTTCTAAACAGAGTAGTGGCATTAGTGAAGCTGCCCCAATCAGACCTTAATTCTCACAGTTTTGAAATTTAGAAGGGGTGGTGGTGGTAAATGCAAGGAGCACTTAGTTTCGGGGTATTCACTTTTAAAGTTGTAAAAACTCACCAAACTAGTTCTGAGCACCTGAATTCTGAAAAGAAAGGTTTAGGTTGGGGAAGGATACAAAATATTCTTACTTTCCTCTTCTCTAAGACTTCCTGATCTCCACCATCCGCGAGCAGATACAATTCACTGTAAATTCTTCCATGGTCATTGGTTTCACTTCTCCCTCCCTGTCGTTCTACACCCGGCAAAATGCTTCTCCTCCTCCAATTTTGCAAATTAAAGATCTCATTAGTGCCCGGGTCCCGGTTTCATCTGGAGAATTTGGAATCCGCGGGTTTTGCCTCTTTGATACTCTCTGCCCTCCCCACCCTATTGCGTAGCAGGGGAGGGGGAAATCGCCTCTCCTCAGACCCCTCCCACTCCCTACTTCTTAAGCACAAGGGTCCGAGTGGTCTTTAAAGCAGCAGACAGGCTGCGGAGCAGGAGCAAAGTGGGACGCTAAGTCCTTGATGCAGACAGGGGCGCAGGGGGCGCAGGATGGCCGCGGGAAGAAGGATGGGAAACGGGCAGCCCAAGGGCACATTCGTGCTCCTGAAGACTAGAGCTAGAGAAAAGAGACCCAGGCGGCTGAGTGGCTGGATCCCAGCCCAGGGCGCCTGCAGCTCTCCGGTGGGATACCAAAGCCATTCCGCTGACTAGCTCTTCCTACTGAGAGATCCGTCCCCGTTCCAGGTAGGGCGCTACTAGTAGTAGCCTTTGACGCACCCGGGCCGGCGATCTCAGCTCGGGAGTCATTTCAGGGCGGCCATCCGGACAGCTCGGCCTTTTCAGACGCGGAATAAATTCTGCCGGTCCTTCCCTGCCCATGTGATTCTGGAGAAGGGGAAACGCGGAAAGATCCGCGGCGGACGGAGTATCCCTCTTGCAGACAACGGGCGGTAAAAAAAGAAAAGAAAAAAAAAAGAAATAAACCACCGCGCGCTTTTTCCACCCCTCCTCTTTCCCCTCCAAACCGGGACAGTTGGCCGGGCAGAAATGGCAAGGTGGCCTTAATCTGAACCACCTGTCCCTCCCGGGGACTGGCCGAGAGCCGAGGCGCCAAGTTGCTGAAGGGTTCAGGCAGGGTCAGAAGGGAGGGGAGGACAGCTGCCGCTCGTTCTGGCAGCTTTACTGTCGAAGTTGGTTGTTGTTGTTGTTATTATTATTATTATTATTATTATTATTATTATTATTATTATTATTATTATTATTATTATTATTATTATTATTATTATTATTATTATTATTATTATTATTATTATTATTATTATTATTATTATTATTATTATTATTATTATTATTATTAGCTTCCTGCTGTCCCGCCTGCTTTCTCCACCTCGGCCGCCGAGATGGATGGCTGGGAGGGCGATGAAGGGTGAGGGAAGGAGACACTTGCTGGAATCCAAAGCACGCCGCCCGCTGGCTGCTTCCCGAGGGCTACTCTCGACGGGTGCCTCGGGTCCCTTTTCTCTCCACCCCCGCCCGGCAGCCCGCCTGCCTCGGGAGGTTGCCCAGGTTGGCTCGTCCTCCCCTCTTTTCCTTTCCGGCAATCGGGAGCCGTCCGCTAAAACAGCCGCCCTCCCCCCCCCCCTCCAGGATGTGCCGCTGACAAGCAGCCGCGACCAGCCCTGCGCGCCACTCGTCCGCCTCCGTGATATCAAGGGGGTGTGGGGGAAAGGACGACTTGAAGGAGTTTGGGGTCGCGCCAGCCCGTGAAGTTGCTGTAAAACGTGCAGGGGCCGGGGTGGCCGCCCCCTGCGCCCTGGATCACCTTCCCTCGGAACTCCGGAGAAGCCGAGCCCTGCCTTGGAGCGCAGGGGATGCAGCCCGCCGCTCCAGTTACCCTCTAAGTAAGTAACCCCGGTTTGTTTACTTCTTCCGCCGCCGCCGCCGCGGTCTCTGATAGGAACCTGGAAGGCGCGAATTCGGCCGCCTCGCCAATGTCACGGCTCGGCGCTCTCGGTTGCCCTCGAGGAGCCGAGACTCTGTGCGCTTAGCGCTTCCTCTTGAGTCCTGCCCACCCCCCAATCCCCCTCCCCCACCCCCGTTCCAAGGATGGACTTTTGCTTTTATTTTTCCTCAAAACACCTCAGAAGCTTTCGCGCTTTCCTCCCCCCCCCCTCTCGGGCTCAGCTCCGGGGGGGGGGATCACCCTGAGGACACTGCGCTGAAACTCGGCCGGGAAAGAAGCGAGCGGGGGTTTAAATAACATACAACTACAAAAAAAGGAAAAAAAACCCACCCCCACCCCATCCGCACTCGGTCCCCCCCCACCCCGTCTAATCGCTGAATGTTCCTATGTCCAGTCCCTTCGCTCACCTTGAGTAATATCGCAGGAGGCACAAGGTTTCCCAGTTTGCCCTCTGCGATCATTTTAAGCTATTTTATTTGGCTTCTCCTTCGCCAGAATTTTGAGTCCTGAAATTATGGCGGCGGGGGGGGGGGAGAGAAGCTGCGTCCCGGTGACCAATATCCACCCCCCCTTCTCCCACTTCCATGTTGCTTCCTATTTGCTGACCGCCGTTTCCAAACGCTTAAGTGTCCCCCACCTCTCTTTCACACATCCCGACCTCAACAGTTGCTGCGGGAAGAAGAAGGGAAAGTTATAAAATAATAACACCGTGACTGATACTATCATAACTAGTGATGCGGAGGTACATTATAGTACCGGTGCCGAAAAGAAAAAGCGGACGGCGGGAAAAGAGATTCGGAAGCTGGAGTCTTCCAGATGGGCGGAGAGAGAGATGGACAAAACCGAGAGGACGAGGAGCAGCGGTAGGGAAAATGGGGGAGGGAGGAAGAGGGAGGGAGAAAGAGAAAAATAGAGGGGGGGGGGAGAGGGAGAAATATGAAAAGCTAGGTCCTTCCTTCCTTCCTTCCTTCCTTCCTTCCTTCCTTCCTTCCTTCCTTCCTTCCTTCCTTCTCTTTCCTTCCTTCCTTCTCTTTCCTTCCTTCCTTCCTTCCTTCCTTCCTTCCTTCCTTCCTTCCTTCCTTCCTTCCTTCCTTCCTTCCTTCCTGTTGTCAGTGCCTGGAACTTTGCACCAGCAGCCTAAATTGTTTTTGGTATCTGCAAAGTCTCTGTGTAGGAGTAGATGTGGAGATGTATGCTGCCAGATTCCTTCCTTCACTTTTCAGTAGTAAAAGTATTTTGTGGGAGCTTTGCTCTTTGAAGGTGCATTGGGGAAGGAGAGAGTGATGGAAGCAAGGAAGGAGAGGTGGGCACGTCCTTTAGTTGCCAAAGGTTGAAGTGAAAATAAAGAGCAAATGAGCCCAATGTAATTGGTTAAATAAATGACAAATAAACACCCCAAAAGATGCTCTAAATCACAGAGACTATTCAGAAGCAACAATATTCTACCGCACCATTCATTGGGATAAATATTGAACCTGAGTTTATGACAGGGGTCAGCAACCCGTGGCTCTGGAGCCGCATGTGGCTCTTTCATCCCTCTGCTGCGGCTCCCTGTCGCTCAAAATTTGCGTCACAACCGCCAATGTGTGGTACCTGCTGGCATGCAATTTATTGAGCTTTTCGACCCCCGGTAGGCCAACCATGGATAAATCCAAGAAAAGAAATGTTTCAGAAGAAAACAGAACGTTTAAATTCAACTACATATGCTAGTTCTGTAGCCACTCAGGAAATAGTCAGGCACGGGAAGGGTTTTGTGGCTCCCGGTGTTTTCTTTTCTGTGGGAAATGGGTCCAAATGGCTCTTTGAGTGTTTAAGGTTGCTGACCCCTGGCCTAAGAGCTCCCTAAAGGATTAGCCTCAAAATTCTTGATTCTCTCCCCCACCAACTTTATTTTACCCTTTTGGGTTTCTCTTCATACCCACCTTTTCCCATGCATTCCTTGACAAGCACAATTTGTATTGCCTAGTTTGATTTATATGATGGCAAATGCAAACTTACAGCAGTACCAAAACAATTATGGGAGCAGGCTAATGGAGTACTCTTTTTTTTTAAAGCTGCAACAAATATTTCCCAAAAAAAGCAAACAAATGACTTTTGCATGGGTGAAACACTGAGACAAGTAGATGTTAATGACACTTTCACTGCAGAAAATAAATGTTCCACAAAATACACTACTGTTACTATATAATGGGATGAGTTTTGAGATGTCAAAACTCTATTTTGACATTGAGTAGATTATGGATTTGCTCCCCTTCCCCCCCCTTTTTTTTGCTTGTGATTCACAAGTGTGAAATGCATCCTTTTGTAGCTCATAGCCAATTTCTCACCAATGCTTTGGCATTTTTTGAGAAGGTGACATATTTAAGTTTTATTCTACAAAAGTCTCTGGAATTTCTTCTTGCTTCCCCAATTTTTCCTTTACATAAAACTATTTGAAATACTTCAGACTGGCTACTTTTAGCATAGTAGAAGGTGTTTCCTCTCCATAACCTCCCTTTTAAACATTTTTCCGCCAAAATGATGTGATATTTTAGGAACTATGGATTATAGAAGCTTCCCTATTTCTCATATTGCTTCCCTATTTCTCATATCATTTTGAAAAGTACAATCAGAAAAAAAAAGTTGTGCAGCCAGATAGCTTGAAATGGATTGATGGACGGCAAAACAATTGAACAAGACATAAAACCAAAGGATCCTAATGAATTCTGCCATTTTATGATTCTGCCATGCATCTGCCTACACCTCTGTATTTCTTGGATCTGTCGCATTCCACTTGATTTAAGAAGGCTTCTATCACTCGGTCTATCACTGATACATATGATGTTTGAAATATAAGTATAGATGATTTACAGCTGGAGCCCTTTGTCACTCTCCAATGATCTGGTGTGCAATCACAGGCTGTGGCCTCTTATTTGGAAGCCAAGAGAACTGGCATGCTTTAGTTTTAAGCTTAGCCTTAACCCATCATTGGCCCTAGATAATTGACTGGACCTGTACTTTTCAACATTCTTCTTCTGGTTTTGCCTACTGAAGGTAATTAAATCCTTCTTCATCTCCATGCTCAGTGAGTTAAGATGAAACAACAGTTCCATTTACACTCACTGAATGTTGCATCAAGCTCCAGGCAATAGTAACTCCTTTATTCCTTTACTTGTACTTCTTTATTAATAATGTTTTTGCACATCTGGCTGAGTGCTTAATGACATCCTTTGCTCAACTTTTGCTCCTCTTCCGAAAGACCATGCAGCCTGTGTTGGAGGATGGATTATACATCCTCCAGATAAGTGGATGCAAAGCAGCAGGCAGGGCAAGTTATATACTCTGAAAGACAAACTAGTGAAATCTGAAATAGATCAGGGTATGCAGAACTTTGAAAGGGTGCTTTGATTCCAACAAAAGGACTCTATCAAAGTAGGTTTGTAAACTGAAGAAGAGATGTTCTGTAACATCATAAACACGTTTCAGCTCTGCAAAGCATTTTGAAGACCAAATGGCTTTATGTGATGATTTTAGATATTTGTTACAAACCATGTGCAAATATTTACTACTTTTAAGAATAAGGAAATGATAGTAGGTCTGTGAATGCCATTTTATTTGTGGCTTGTCTATCTGTGGAATAGGTATTATATGTGTTTGCTGCTTTTGCTACATAATGTACACAATAATGTACATAACCCCACACTCCACAACCTGGACAGAACTGAGTCCTACCTCCTTAGGTTGTTCATATGGTGTTAGAAAGATTGACGTGGTTTGATAAAGTGAATCCACTTTTGAATCATAGATCAACTTTCTGGAATGTGTAATTCTATCAAGAATGATGGATATGCAAAGCATGAGGGACAGCAAGAAAGTACAACCCATGGACTACAATCTGGGATTGATGATATAAATTCTCTGTACATTTATGAACTGGCTGCCTGTCTAGTGCAAAGATTGATCAATACCGTATTATTTGTATGGTTAAGGTTTAATCACCTGTTTAAAAATTGGGCTGAATGATTTTTTACTTATGTAATTTAATTTGGTTTTGTGATTTCCTTTCTCTCTCTCTTTCCCCTTGCTTCCTTTTTTTATTTTTAGCATTGTTAGTCTTTGGTTCTTTCACTCTACATTAAAGCCTAATGTAAATAGTGGGCATAAAACACCAACAACCAAGTGCTACACAGGGGAAGCCAAGCTTTGTCAAAGTGCCCATCAGGCCTAAAGCCTATGATGATGAGGGATTTTTTTTGTCCAGAAGGGCCCACGCTTACCCGTATCTTCTGGCAACCAACAAAATCTAGTGCTCAGCAGCAACACAGCCAGTGGGCATTTTTCCAAGACATGCCTAGCCTGCCATCTGAGAAAAGCAAGTAAAAAAAAGTAAGGCCTTAATTTTTAAACAGTTTTTCAAAGTTTTCATTTCTAGGGGGAAATAGAATACCGTACTTTCTGCAGTAGTTTAGCACATCTTGTCTACAGGCTCTTGGGTGGAGAAACTGCTATGCTGTGCTTTTCACAAACATACCGCCTTTATTATAAAAAGGCATGCAGAACTCACTCAGTCACTCACTCTCTCTGTCTCTGTCTGTTTGTCTGTCTCTCTCTGTCTCTGTCTCTGTCTCTCTCTGTCTCTGTCTCTCTCTCTCTGTCTCTCTCTCTCTCTCTCTCTCTCTCTCTCTCTCTCTGTGTGTGTGTGTGTGTTGTGTATTCACACACTGAATAACAGAGTTGAAATGGACTTTGCAGGTCTTCTAGTCCATCCCCCCCCCCCCGCCCAAGCAGGAAATCCTATACCATTTCAGATAAATCATTGTCGAATCTCTTTTTAAAAAAACTCTAGTATTGGAGCATTCACAACTTCTGGAGGCAGGCTGTTCCACTGATTAATTGTTCTAACTGTCAGGAAATTTCTCCTTAGTTCTAGGTTGCTTCTCTCTTTGATTAGTTTCCATCCTTTGTCCTGCCTTCAGGTGCTTTGGAGAATAGCTTGACTCCCTCTTCTTTCTGGCAGCCTCTGAGATATTGGAATTCTGCTATCATGTCACCCCAGTCCTTCATTTCATTAAACTAGACATACCCAGTTCCTGCAACCGTTCTTCATATGTTTTAGTCTTCAGTCTCCTAATCATCTTTCTTGCTCTTCTCTGCATTCTTTCTATAATTTCAACATCTTTTTTAAATCATGATGAATGAAACTGGATGAAGTATTCCATGTGTGGTCTTACCAAGACATTATAAAGTGGTACTAACACTTCATGTGATCTTGATTCTATTTCTCTGGAACCTAGGATTGTGTTGGCTTTTTTTGGCAGCTGCAGCACACTGCTGGCTCATATTTAAATGATTGTCCACTACAACTCCAAGATCCCTCTTGCAGTTACTGCTATTGAGCCAGGTACTACCTATTCTATACCTACTCTATATTCTATACCTATTTTGTGTGTTGTTGTTTTTGTTGTAGTAGTAGTAGTAGTAGTAGTAGTAGTAGTAGTAGTAGTAGTAGTAGTAGTAGTAGTGAAACCTTTGAAGGTATATCCGTCTAATGAAGGCAGACTTAATGTCCTCTAAAGGGGTTGTTGTTGTTGTTAGTTGCGAAGTCGTGTCCGACCCATTGCAACCCCATGGACAACATTCCTCCAGGCCTTCCTGTACTCTACCATCCCCGGGAGTCCATTTAGGCTCACACCAACTGCTTCATTTATTTTATTTTATTTATTTATTTCATTTTATTCTTTCAAAAATGAAGCAGCTGCAAATGTTTCAATGCTTGTCCATCATTGCCTATGGATTATTTTTTAAAATTGAATCTTGAAATAGCATGCATCAGGAATGTTTGTCTTCGCCTCTTGAATCACAAACTTGATTTCAGCCACACCCTTTTTAGTCCCCTGGGCAAATAACCTTATTGCTGATTTGCACAGCTCTAGAATGTACATCATCATACACTGCCTTGAGGTGATTGCCATGCTCCTTTCTCTTGCTTGTTTGAATGTAGCACAATGCATATTACCAGTTCAGAGTAGACTTGTATCTGTTTAGATCATTGCATGTCTATGAGCTGGGAAATACCTTCATTGATTCTGACATTCAACTGAGTAGTTTTGACATTTCTTATTGCTACCGCATTCAGAGTGTGTAGCAACAATTTATCCATTGTAACCCTCTAAAATACATAGTATACTGACAAAGATAGATTTTTCTTTCTACATCCATTTGTTTGAAGATGTCAGTTGGAGTGGTGAGTGCTCTGTTTCCCTTTTACCTGCCCTAATGGGATATTTTCAACTAGCAAACTTGGGCTAGTAGCATCAGGCCAGAAGTTCTACATATTAACACTGCTAAGATGTCAGTGCTTTGCTTAAAAGGTTTGACTGCATGCCTCTTCAAAGCTGCTTCTTGCAGCAAGATGGTCCTGTTGAGAGGGAATGTTGCTTCATTGTGCTCTTCTTTGGAATCTCCTCAATTCTTTTTTTGAAGAACTTGGGTTTGTGCAATGGTCTAAGACAGGGGTCTGCAACCCGCGGCTATGGAGCCACATGTGGCTCTTTCATCCCTCTGCTGCGGCTCCCTGTCACTCAAAACATGCGTCACAACCGCCAATGTGCGACACCCGCCAGCACGCAATTTATTAAGCATTTCGACCCATCCTTTTTTTCGGAGTTCAAAATGTTTTTGCTGCATGCAGAAATAAAAATTTGTTTTCTCTGTAGCAGTTCATTGATTACATAAATGCAACACACTATAGTTTTTTTATACATAGCATAAAGGTAAAAAATAATATATGTAGTGCTATCTTCATTTTAGATGTCAAAAGGTTTTTGTGGCTCCCTGTGTTTTCTTTTCTGTGGGAAACGGGTCCAAATGGCTCTTTGAGTGTTTAAGGTTGCTGACCCCTGGTCTAAGAGGAACCTGATCTGGGTTCCCACACTATTTATTTTTATTTTATTTATTTTGTTATTCTTATATGCCGCCCAACTCCCGAAGGACTCAGGGCGGCGTACAACATAAGAGATACAAGAATAAACAAAATTTCAACAATTTAAAAACGGTACAAAATTTAAAAAGGCAGTATAAAAGCAACAACGACATCCATCCATTCAACCACATACATACTTGGGGGGTAAGCTCAAATGGTTAAGCTGTCCCCCCCACCTGCAGGAAGAGCCATGTCTTAACGGCCTTTCGGAAGGCCAGCAGAGTGGGGATGGTTCGGGTCTCTGGGGGGAGTTGGTTCCAGAGCACGGGGCCAGCCACAGAGAAGGCCCTCCCCCTGGGGCCCGCCAGCCGGCATTGCTTGGCCGACGGGACCCGGAGGAGGCCAACTCTGTGGGCCCTAACCGGTCGGAGGGAAGTATGCGGCAGAATGCGGTCCCGGAGATATCCTGGTCCTAAGCCATGAAGGGCTTTAAAGATGGTGATCAACACCTTGAATTGGACCCGGAGACCGATGGGCAACCAATGCAGCTGGCGGAAAATCGGTGTCACGTGGGTGTACCTCGGCACACCCACCACAGCACGCGCAGCCGCATTTTGCACCAACTGAAGTCTCCGGATACTCTTCAAGGGTAGCCCCATGTAGAGCGCATTGCAGTAGTCCAAACGCGAGGTGACAAGGGCATGAGTGACCGTGAGTAAAGCCTCCTTCTCCAGATATGGCCGCAGCTGGTGCACCAGGCGAACCTGTGCAAAGGCCCCCCTAGCCACAGCAGAAAGGTGATGATCTAATTTTAGCTGTGGATCTAGGAGAACCCCCAAGTTGCGGACCTGGTCTGAGGGAGTCAGTTTCGCACCCTCGAAGACCAAGGAGGGACAGTTATCATGGTCCTTAGGAGGCATTATCCACAGCCACTCGGTCTTGTCGGGATTAAGTCTGAGTCTGTTCCTCCCCATCCAGATCTTAACGTCGTCCAGGCATCGGCACATTACATCAACTGCCTCCCTGAAGTCAGACGGGGTGGTAATGTACAGCTGGGTGTCGTCAGCGTACTGATGGAAACACACCCCATGCCTGCGGATGATCTCACCCAACGGTTTCATGTAGATGTTAAACAGGATGGGCGAGAGAACCGACCCCTGGGGCACCCCACATAGTAGGGGCCTGGGGGACGATCTCTGCCCTCCTGCCAACACCGACTGCATCCGATCGGCGAGATAAGAGGAGAACCACCGCAAAACGGTGCCTCCCACTCCCAACTCGCCGAGCCGATGCAGAAGGATACCATGGTCGATGGTATCGAAAGCCGCTGAGAGGTCAAGTAGCACCAGGATGGAGGAGTTCCCCCCATCCCGGGCCCGCCAGAGATAATCCATCAGAGCGACCAAGGCAGTTTCTGTACTGTAGCCGCGCCTGAAACCCGACTGATAAGGATCTAGATGATCTGTTTCATCCAGGAGCTGCAGAAGCTGGGTCACCACCACCTTCTCTACAACTTTACCTAGAAAAGGTAAGTTGGAGACTGGACGGTAGTTTTTCAAATCGGCTGGATCCAGGGAAGGCTTCTTCAGGAGGGGTCACACCACCGCAGCTTTTAATGACTGCGGTACGGATCCCTCTCGCAAAGAAGCGATGATCACCGCCTGGATCCAGCCGCGTGCCACCTCCCTGCTGGCCGAAACCAGCCAGGAGGGGCACGGGTCCAATAAACAGGTGGAGGTACCCATCGCTCCCATAGCCCTGTCCACATCCTCGGGAGATGACACACTAGGCAGTGATGCTTCAGGAAAAAGGAACAAATGAAACATTAGGCTGGAATATATTTCTTTTCTTTATTATTTATGAAGCTTACTTTCAGATATTTTTTTTAAATCACAAATGCAAGCTGAGATGCCTTTGTCAATTTTATCACTTTCTTACATTGTTTGCACAGATTGGTCCTCCTCTTCACCCATAGCGTTATCTGTCCGCTTGGTATTTGTTATTGTTTTTAATTTTCGATAAAAGGGGGAAATCAGATTGGTTGATGATCTCAACAGATTCATTGGGAGAGAGATCCTGGTTATGTTAAAAAGGGTAAATATCCCATGAACCTGAGTGTATATAGTTTGGTTCAGTTCGATGAACTCTATCCTGTCCATGGCTACTCCTCTGTGTGAACAGCACCAATTAGCTCCCCTTTTGTACTTCATAGAAACTAATTTCCATATTCAAGAATCTGTTTCTGAAATTTGCATGGCAAATCCAGCCCCAGATGACCTGGCTGCAATTTCCATTGCCTTCACCTGGAGGGCTTCAACTGGAACAGCCTACATTAAGGTAGGAGGAGGTTTGGGGCGAGTCCATTCCTGAGAACATCGCAACCATATTATGCTCTATTTTGGTGTGGTGATACTTTGGTGTTCTGCATGAGTTGTGACAATGTGACATGCCCTGTTAGAAAGCAGAACTCTTTTTTTCTGTGTGGAAATAGAAAATCAGTTTAGAGGTGGTACTAGGTGCAGGGAAAGCCTAGTTTGGTTCTGCTTTGTCCCAAGGACTGCAAACTGAGATTTGCTTGTTTTTTCTGCTGTAATCTAGGTTTAAAGCTCAGAAGTTTGAAAAATGGTTATCTGTCCATGGATTAGAAATTGCATTGTTCCTCAGTTAGAGCCAATGCCAAAGGGACAAGCTTCAGGAAGCTTGAATGATTTTCCTTAAAGCAAAGCCATTGAGTAAATATGCACTACATCTTAGTGGTTCAAGTGCATTAAACCAACCAATTTTTTTTTACATTTTAATATGATACTTCTGATTGACCAAAATAACAAATACTAATTGTATGTTACAATACATGGAGAATAGAATAAATACTACAGAATGGAAAAGAAAGAACTGGAGAAAAATCACAAAATATAAAGACCTATTAATAGAAGTAAAGTGACTGTGGCAAAAGAAAGCAAAGGCAGTACTAATATTAAAAGGTGCTTTGGGTACAATCCCAAAATATCTGGATCACCACTTGAACATCATCAGCATTGACAAAATTCACCATCAGTCAATTGCAAAAGGCAGCTTTACTTGGAACAGCTTACATCCTACGATGATACTTTTAATACCATCAAACAACATCAGCCTGTCCCAGGTCCTTGGGAAGGACTCAATAAGTGGATTCATGGATAAAAATGCGGAATCTAGTCTAAACATCTGACTGACTACTACTAAAGAGAGCATGACAATTTAGAGGGATGCAGGGATGCGGAAGTGGTGCAGGATTCACCTTTTTCTTTTTGTTATTTTAATAGAATAGAATAGAATAGAATTCTTTATTGGCCAAGTGTGATTGGACACACAAGGAATTTGTCTTTGGTGCATATGCTCTCAGTGTATATAAAAGAAAAGATACATTTGTCAAGAATGGTTGTCATAGGGTTCAAGTAAGCAATCAGGAAACAATCAATATGAATATAAATTGTAAGGATACAAGCAACAAGTTACAGTCATACAGTCATAAGTGGGAGGAGATGGGTGATAGGAACGATGAGAAAAACTAATAGTAATAGTAATGCAGCCTAGTGAATAGTTTGACAGTGGTGAGGGAATTATTTGTTTAGCAGAGTGATGGCGTTCGGGAAAAAACTGTTCTTGTGTCTAGTTGTTTTGGTGTGCAGTGCTCTATAGCGACATTTTGAGGGTAGGAGTTGAAGCAATTTATGTCCAGGATATGTCCAGAACATCAGTTTAAATAACTGATGTTCCTGAATTTAGAATCTACCCTGTAATTCTTGTCTTCAGCCTCAAAGAATAGGATAGAGACATGCAGTATTTTTCCATTTTGGGTATTCCTGATCAACCTGACAACTCTTGAATTTTGCTATCTCATGGCTTCTTTGGTTAGCTTAGCACCTGGCTCTGTGCCAGGCGGGGGGGGGGGGACAAAACTCCTGGATCCTTTGGATTCCAAGAAACAAGGGCATTGAAAAGAAAACAAGGAAACTTGGTGGCTTGTTTAGGCATGTACTTTGGAATCTTCCCACCCCCACCATTCTTTACATGAAGCCATAGTTAATTCTCCAAAAGTATTGGACTGGCAAGCCTTGTTGCACCCAAGGGACCAGGGGAAGGGGAAAGCGTCATTGTAGATCGCCATGAATGACTCCATACAGAAGAGCTAGCCTGACTTTGAGCTAGTTGGGGCTGCCACACTGGCTGAAGCATGAGGTACGAATTCTGGTGTGTAAGTAAAATATCAAACTCTGTTGCATGAAGAAAGTAGTAGCAGTTGGGACAGATGCAGCATTCAATATAGTTAAATGGCCTTGAAGAGAAATTAAGACAGGCAAATCATAGATGTAAGAGTCTCTTGGTGTTTTTTCTCTCTCTCTACAGCTCTTGGGTAGTTGATGCTATATTCTTCATAAAATATTGATGGCAGAACTAAAAATACTTGAAATTTACTGCAAACGTGAAAGAGATTCTTTCTCCTAGCAATTTGGCTAGATGGAGATTGTGATTAGTGTGTGTTTATGTGGATATGTGTTTATGCATATTTGTAGTTTCTAGGACCATGAACTCCATCTACGGTCTACCACTATGTTTTATTTTTGTGGCCTTAATGTCTATTCCATTGGGGTTAGAGAAATCTGGAAGGGGATAGGGCCTAATCGCCTTATTTAGTTCAAGAGCAGTTGAAAGGGGCAGAAAGCAGGTGCAAGTAGTTCACACCTTTTCTTCCCTCCTCATCTCTGCAATCTAGTACACTGACCTCATCTCAACCTTATGATGAACTGAACCAATTCCTCCTTGCCTTCAATCATAAGAGGGATGAATTGCTGTGGTCCAATACATGCAGATATATGTCCACAGCATGTGTGGGACAAATCTTGCAAATCAGGAGTAGATCTCTCTCTCTCTCTCTCTCTCTCTCTCTCTCTCTCTCTCTCTCTCTCTCTCTCTCTCTCTCTCTCTCTCTCTCTCTCTCTCTCTCTCCTCCCTCCCTCTCTCCCTCTGTTTTAATTTTTTATTCTGTTACTTATATTGATTCTAAGCCACCTTGAGCTACCTCTAGATGAGATGGGTGGCATATACAGTAAGTTTATTAAATAAATAAATAAATAAATAAATAAATAAATAAATAAATAGGATGGGTGAAACTATCAGCTTCCAAGTTCCATCCAAATCAATGTACATCTGAATAGCAGGATAGTTGAGGGGGGAAGGGAGTAAAAAGAACCCAGCATATGTAACTATGGTTCCCTCTTTCATATCTACTATCTCTCCCCCCCCCCCAACACATAAAACAGACCTTTGCTGTAATCAATATGTGCAGGGTTTAAGCCCTAGATTTGGATGAAATGCCATCTTTAAATCTCAACTGAGATAAACATTTGAGCAATCAAGATCTTGCAAACAAAGAGCCTTTCATACAGGGAGAAATGTCAAACGAACAAGTCACTTTCAAATCAGATAGCTAACATGAATGGAGAAGATCTGATAATTCGGAGGAATCTTTACAATAAGCAAGAAGCTAATGTAAGAACTTGAATTTGGAGAAACTGATTCAGAATAGGGAAGGGGGTGAGACAAAGGCACATATTTTTTTCTATAGCTATTTAATGTATATCTTGACTATATTATAAAATTGGCAGGATTGAAAGATATGTGATAGCTGGAGTCAGTATTGGAAGCTGAATCACTGAAATACACAGTGAAATAGTGTCACAAAATAGTGACACTATTTTGTAAACTGAAAGTAAGGAAAGTAAAAAATGAATAATGAATAATCTGGGTAAATGTCAGTTATTAAGACAAAGTAACTTAACCTTAATATGCTTCAAGAATTTACACCTGACAGTGAAGATATAGATAGATATAGATGATAGATAGCTTTGGTGTCTGGGGTTCAAAAATAAAGATGGACCTTGTGAAGGATTAAACCTAGGGATGAAAGCAATGACCAACTTATGGTAGGTAAAGCCAGAAAAGGAAAAGAATTATTTCAAAGATCAGAATAATTACTGCAGTGGTCTTTCCAATGGTAATGTATAGCTGTGAAAGCAGAAGAGAAAAAAGGGAAGGGAAGGGAGGGGGGAAGGGAAGGGAGGAAGGAAGGAAGGAAGGAAAGAAGGAAGGAAGGAAGGGAAAAAAGAAGGAAGGAAGGAAGGGAAAAAAGAAAGAAAGAAGAGAAAGAAAGAAAGAGAAAAAGAAAAAGAAAGAAAGAAAAAGAAAGAAAGAAAAAGAAAGAAAGAAAAAAAGAAAGAAAGAAAGAAAGAAGAGCAAAAGAAGCATTTGAATTATTGATTAGGAAATAATTAATAAGAATATCATTAATTCCAAGAAAATTTGGTTAGTCCTGAATCAAATTAAAGGCATACTGCTCCCTTGAGGCAATTATTAGCAGGCAGAAACTCATATACTTTGAGCATGTGACATGGACAGATAATAACCTTGGCAAGATTCAACAAAGTAGAAAGGCGGACAAGCCTTAAGTTGGATAGATGGGATCAAAAAAGTCATAAGATTGTCCTTGGAGGAGCTACAAGATATCACTGGATCCAGATTGTGGTGGCAAGTATTTGTCCATGCTATTACTAGAAGTCAAGCTTGACTCAATAGAAACTAATTAACTATTTTATCTCAAGGGTTATTTTTACCAATGCCTTCCCTGATATCAGAATGTTATGGATGGTGAAAATAACAACAATAACAATAAATGATCAAATTCCTAATAATATGCAGATAATATTTACTGTCTTTCTCCATTAGAGCTGGTCTACTGCATTCAGTTTTCACCCCTCCATGGTTCAATTCTCATTAAGCATCTTTTGCTGACTGCATATGACTCTTACCTTTCTTCAGAAGGTATTATTGCTATAAAGTACAGTGATTTCTGGGTTTTCTTCACTGAGCTGTACCATTGCCTTTCCACGGGGACAGGTAGCAAGTGACAGTTGTTAACTCCTGTTCTCTGGACTGGATGCAAAAAAACATAATAACATCAGGTAAATTGACTCTCATTAGCTAAAGATGGCTAAGGTGATGAGAGCTGGCTGCCTTGCTTGGGCAGTAAAGGTGGCAAAGGGAAAGGCAAATGAATCTGATTCACCACCTGAAGGTTCTCTTGTGCCTCTTTTAAGGGTCTGTCTATGGAGCATCCAACAGAATGTTTTATTATATTGAATTGGACCATGTGCTAATTATGTGCATCACCAAGAATTGGATAATTCACCTTTTTAAACTCATAACTCACAACAGAAGCTCACTATAAACTTCATAACTTGAACAGCATATATGTAGGACTGTGATGACGAACCTATGCCAAAGTGGCACGCGAAGCCATGTGGCCCGGCACGCAAGGCCTTGCCTGTTTATCTTCCGGGTTTCTGGCATGCATGTGCGCGCAACAATCAGCTGTCCTTCGTGCACGTGGTAGTGCCAAAAACCAGTGTGTGCATGCACGCCAGCCAGCTGATTGTCAGGTGCGCATGCACGCCAGAACCCGGAAGTTTGGCTTTTCCAGAGCGTGATCCCTTTGTGCGCGTGGCAGTGCCAAAAACTGACCTGTGCATGTGTGCCGGCCAGCTGATCATCAGGCGCGTATGCGCGCTAGAACCCGGAAGTTTGGCTTTTCCGGAGCGCAGCCCCAACAAGCGCGTGCACGTGATGTTTCCGTGCGACCGAAAATGTTCGTCATCACTGATGTAGGACAAGGGATGACAGAACCTAGGGGTGGAGTGAAAAGGAGGAGTAACCTAGAATCCTTACCTAGTCACAAGAGAACTGAGTCCAATCCCGCCTTGTGTTCTGTTGATTCGCATCTTTAAGCAAGTGCCCATCATTAGTTGAGAAGATTCCTGTGCATAGGCTTTTAGCAATAAATCCGTTTAATTGGACCTTCACATGTGAACGTGGTCTTTTTGCACCTGACAATATGGGAGAGAAAAGAAGTTTAGGTTTTGTCCACTGTGGACATAAACACTTCCTCTGTGCCTGCATCTGTTTCTGAGCATTACCAACTCTGAGTAGAGAGGGCTCTGGGCAAAGAACTCTGATTGCTTACCCATTCCCTTTTCCTAAACGTAGCATAGACAGTTTTGTAAAGGATTAGGCAAAATTTTGGAGGATATGACTACTAATTGTGGTGGCTAATAGGACTCTACTATGGCAGGATATTAATATGGGTGCCCATGCTCAACTAAGTTAATGAGATGTCTGCGAAGAAATGCACAAGCTGAGAAATAACTATTACATAAATGGGGTGCTGGACTAGAGAATCCTCTGAGCTAAGCAGGACTCTTAATAAAGTTTAAATGATCTGAAGCATTGAACAGAGTGGAGACAGTCTTGACAGTCCTCTTTCATGGGGTGGGCATAGAAGAGGTAATAGCAATAGCACTTAGACTTATATACCGCTTCATAGTGCTTTACAGCCCTCTCTAAGTGGTTTACAGAGTTCAGCATATTGCATGTATTGCATGTATTGCATGTATGTATTGAAAGTACTATAAATTGAATTTACGCTACATTAAAACATCAAGAAGCACATGCAACAAGTAGATTAACATTTTAAAAAATCCTTTCTTACCACCCCGCTGGTCTATAATCTAGATCAGTGGTTCCCAACCTGGGGGTCGGGACCCCTTTGGGGGTCGAACGACCATTTCTCAGGGGTTGCCCCAGCATCCTCAGCTCCCCCCCCCCCACTGCCACAAGCCTGGCCATATCGATTCAACTCGCCCGAGCCCTCTGATTGGTCGGGAGAGGTGCCATTCGGTGAGAGGAGTTTGTGACACCTGGCGGCCGAGCGGCATCAGCTAAGGGGCCAGCTTTGCTTTGAATTCTGGGAGTTGAAGTCCAGGCACCTTAAAAGTTGCTGAGATTGAGAAATATTGCTGTACACTTGTTGGTTATCAAGTCTAAATACAAAAGTAGACTTGTTATGGAAGATGATATTCCTTGTGCTCTTGCAAAGACTGACCCGAGAATTTCTGATCTGGCATAATTACATATTGTTTTTGTGATTAATCGCTATGCTTTAATTATGTTCAATTTGTAACAATGGAAATACATCCTGCATATTAGATATTTACATTACGATTCATAACAGTAGCAAAATTACAGTTATGAAGTAGCAACGAAAATAATTTTATGGTTGGGGGTCACCACAACATGAGGAACTATATTAAGGGGTCGCGGCATTAGAAAGGTTGGGAACCACTGATTTAGATGTACTCTTATCAGTTACATTAAAATAATGCAGTGTTTATAACACTTGCCTTGCAAAGAAAAAGTTGTTGGTTTGAATCCTAGCTTAATATTTATTACCGTTTTTTTTTAAATTCCTGAAGTACCTCTTGGACTTTGTTACTTTTTTTTAATGTCTTGTAGTGAACCTTTTCATTATTCTCCAGTCATTTGAGGTGAAACCGAGAGGGGATGAAATCCTTTCCCCACAAGAGACTGGTGAAATGATCCACAACTGGTTTTAATAAAATCAAAACCCAGGGGAAAGTGGGTCACTCAGGGCGAGAAAGATACTATTTTGAAAAAATCTACCAGGTTTCCAAACAGCAACCTTCTATTTACAAAACAATACATACAAGCCTTGTGTTATTATAGCATTACTGATAAAGGTAATTCTAGAAGCTCTGAACAATTCTGAAAGTTTTGAAATATCTGAAATATTAGAGAACAGGGAAGCTATAGTGTTGATTCAGTTGAAGGGGCATTGCTGCCTCTGTTAAGTAGCCAATAAACTGCAGGGCTAGACTGCAATGAAGTAAAGCATACAATATCCCAATTAGACACAAATTTCAAGGCAACATAAGGGATAAAATTGTACTTTAATGACACTAAAACACACCTGAGAGGCACATCTGTAATTGTGTAAAGCAATATCATCTGTTCCGGCCTTCCAAAAATGTTTCTGACCCATTCTGGTAAAAGAGCAACCAGGCAGTGAGGATAAGCTGTTAAGAGAAGAAGGATCTGTTTGGCTTGCTACTCATTTGTCTTTTTCAGCAACTGTTTATATTTTGTTTATATTTTTAGGTTTCATTAATATAAATAACATTTTATTATAAAGAGAGTTTGTCCATATATTTAATTGGCATAAGCCATTTCTCATAAGGCGTACAATCAAATGGAAACTAATAAATTTAACATGAGTAATGGGTTATGTTACTATTTGGTAATAGAGGACATGCTTCGCATGCAGAGTGTTCCAAATTTCCTTTATGACCTCTCTAATTACAAGGATCACAATAAGCTGTTGTGCCTCAAACCTCGAAGTTCTGCTGCAAGTCTAACAGGACAATTTTGTTTGGTTCGGTTCATAGGAAGAATTGTAAGTTACGTGTTCTAAATTAACCAGTGAGAGGATTTATTCATTATGCCAACCATCGTGTATTTTAGTCATGGGTTTAGTTGTAATCAAAAACCTAAACAATGATGTTTAGACTAATTTAGACAGCTAATTCCAGGCCAAGCAAACTACATTGTGCAGTAATTCATTATTTGAACTATAGCTAATCTGGTATGACATTGAATAAGTTTACAATTCTGTTCGTAAGCCAGGGATAGAGAACCTGTGACCTCCAGATATTTCTGAGCTACAGATGTTGTCATTCCTCATCTTTAGCCATACTGATTGGACTTGGTGGGACTTGTGGTGTTATAGCATCTGCAGATGCTACTACAGATTCTCATGCTGAGGAAGATCTAAGGCAGGAAGGATATTCCATGCTGGAACATCAGCAGTGGTGTCTCTGGAGAATCTCAGACATCCAGATGTGGTCCATCTGCAGTTGAAAGACAAAGGCCACTCTTTTGAAGACAGCAAAGTCCACATTTTGGATAGAGAGGACCATTGGTTTGAAAGAGGGGTAAAAGAATCCATCTGTGTTAGAATTGAACACCCCTCACTCAACGGGGAGGGGGAGGAATAAGACACTACCTATCTCCAGTTTACAACACAGGCAGCAATTCCAAGAAGATTCCACAACCAATTGCACTCTGATACAGATGACTCTGAGAGTACAGATAAACCCTCAAGTGGCCTCAATTGCTCTCAGAGAGTACTAACAACCAGATGACTGCAAAGAAATACAATCCTTCCATTTCCTGCTCCCCCCCATCCTATCAGAACCTATCCTTTCACCACCACCATCAGAACTGATGAAGCTTCTTGGATGAGAAGCGAAACGTTTTCTTTTTCTTTCTCAACAATAAAAAAAAACCAGTCCAGTTGCCTTTTGAAGAAGAAAAAAAAGCACCTTTGACATCAGTGGTGGTGGTGGTTGTAGGAAGAGAACGCTTGGAAGATAGCACTATCACTTAGCAATAGCACTTAGACTTATATACCGCTTCACCGTGCTTTACAGTCCCCACTAAGCGGTTTAACAGAGTTCAGCATATTGCCCCCCAACAATCTGGATCCTCATTTTACCCACCTCGGAAGGATGGAAGGCTGAGTCCACCTTGAGCCCAGTGAACTTCGAACTGCCAAACTGCAGGCAGCCAGCAATCAGCAGAACTAGCCTGCAGTACTGCATTCTAACCACTGTGCCACCATGGCTCCCAGTGAACTAATGGAATCTGCTCTGCTGGGACACTGTGGCAGTGGCCACAGGAAGGAAGGGATTAAAAAAAAACACTGGGCTGGAGGGGGTGCTGCCCTAAGATATTGGCGGGAGTGGTGGTAGGAAAGCAGGGTGGAAAGGTTCTGGGAACATCAAGGACATTTTGTAGTGGGACATTAGTAGTGTAGACAGCCTCCTACTGAAAGGAGGGAGGGGAAGTGCTGAAAAGATTGGCAACAGACCAATGATATATACCAAGGGTCCCCAAACTTGGCAACTTTAAGACTTGTGGACTTCAACTCCCAGAATTCTCCAGCCAGCATAGCTGCCTGGAGAATTCTGGGAGTTGAAGTCCATAAGTCTTAAAGTTTTCAAGTTTGAAGACCTCTGATATATACTATGATGAGATATTCATAGCAGAGATGCAAGGAAGGAGAAAAGTTTGGAATCCCATACAGGTTGTCCTGACTTACAAAAGTTCATTTAGTTACAATATCACAGAAAAAAGTGACCTATGGCCATTTTTCACATTTATAACCATTGCAGCATCCCCATGGTCATGTGATCCAAATTTGGATGCTTGGCAACTGGTTCATAGTTATGACGGTTGCAGTGTCCCAGGATGATGTGAACCCCTTTTGCCATCTTCTGACAGGCAAAGTCAATGGGGAATCCAGATTCACTTAACAACTAACTTGACAGCCACAGTGATTCACTTAACTGTGGCAAGAAAGGTCGTAAAATGGGGGAGATTCACTTTAAAACTGTCTCGCTTAGCAACAGCAATGTTGGGCTCACTTGTGGTTGTAAGTCAAGAACTATCTGTATGGGCTGGTGGGATATGCTTCGGTGAACATCAGGCATGGTAAAGACTGGAGGGAGGGACAGAAGTTGCTTGGAAGACCAATGATGGGCAGGCCAGTGGAATGTGCCATGCTGGGAACACCGGGGGGAAGTCTTGTCCTAAAGCCCTATCTGGATTTGATGTCATATGAATCCTGGAATCACCATAGCTTTTCAAGCTGTACCAAAGGTGCTTTTTCAAGAGGCAACTCGACTTTTCTGGCTCAAACTGGCTCAAGCTGAAGAAGCTTCTTGGATGAGAAGCGAAACATCTTCAAAGGAAAACAAGGAAGTCCAGTTGCCTCTTGAAAAAGCATCTTTGGGACAACCATGACCTGGGATGACTGAGAATCTCCATAGACATTTTCAAGCTATAGTTCTGAGGAATCGTGGCTGATACAGAAAGATTCACCAGAAATACTGGAATCCTGCGGGTTTTGTTATAGGCTTGAAACAAATATTTTCTCAATGTTACGCACTTTTCTATTCAAAAGTATTTGGTGAGAGACTTTGTCAAGTTTTTGGCATGGAGATTATGTGTATGTGTTACCTGGAAGCAGGTTTGATTCAAATGTTCTCAAGACATTTAAGAATAAAATGTACATCACCCATTGGATTGGCTCATCTATTGGAATTCAAGTTTGGAGGCGCAAGTTATTTCTATCTATAAGCCTATTGATTATTAGGAACAATAAATGTAAGGATAATTAGCAGACAGATTCTGTAATTTTAGCCCTTTCGTTGTCTAAAAGATTTGTGCCTCCTATTGCTTTGAAAATACTCTTGGAGCTGCCTTTACTTCCTTTTTCTCTTCTGCACATGTTCCCATTTCTCTTCTGACTCTGACTTATACAATTTAAAGAGTGACTGGGTTTTTTTCTCCATAATGAAAAATAGCACACTAACACACTCTTAGAGGTAGAAACATTTAAATAATCTAGGCTTTCCTATCACCATATTGTTTCCTAAATACAACTGAGTCTTCGTTTCTTTTTCACACAAGCTGTAGTCTTAAAAATAATACACTCCTAACTTTGATGTTTCTCTCTGCCTGCATTCTTTCTCCTGCTTAATTAGCTGTAGGCTAGAGCAGTTAGAACACTATGTGAACCCAGACATTGATTTTGTATTGTGTGAAAATCAGGCCACTGTAATTCAGTAAATCTACATTTTTCAACCTTTGAAGGATCTCCTCTTAATTTTCTAGCATGCACTTTTATGAAGTTACTGTTGCTGCTGCAACCCACCTTAGATTAAGAGGTGACCCAGAACTGCTATTTGAAGGCCAATAATATAAAGAAGGTAACAATTCACATTGATTGGGAAAAATGTGTGTATAGCTTTCAATAGGAGAGTGATATTGCTTACAGTGGGCATATAGTCTATGAAAAGAGGGATACGAGGATCGATCGGTTTTCATACAGATTCATAACTTTTATGTTCCTCAGGACCAATTGGGAGAGAGGGAAAAGGAAAAATATATTCCCTAATTGATCCTTTACAGGGTTTTTTTAGTCATCATTTGTTGAATGAAAGCTCTTCACCTGTGGGTTGACATAGAGAACATGTACCCTTGTGGCTTAACCGGTGAAGCCTGAAAGGACCAGCCAGCTAAGGTGGGAAGGCCACTGCTCCACTGCTAGCTTCTACTATCTTGATCTGAGTGTGGGCATCAGAGCAAGTAAGGCACTTGTGGGTGAGACAGTGAGGAAGACAGTTTGAGCCATAGCAGCATAGGCAGTGTCTATGGTCATCTTGTCTGCAATACAACACACTGAGGATCTGCGTGGAAAGTGAATAATTTGGGCTGCAGCCTGCCATCCTTACGAATCCATCACTTGAAGTAAAAGACTTACTTTGCTTCAGGAGTTGGCCAGCCCTTAGGTTATTCAGGGCACACTTAGGACAGACCTATCTGATTGCTATGGGAAACATTGAACTTTAATGCTGTTATTTTTCTGCTGCAAGTGTGTAATGCAAAGGTAGAAAAAAGCAGGTTGATGCTCAGGACCACCTGTTAGTTAGACTGGGAAGTCAAAAAACATCCTGGACTATAGCAAAATGAAATCACTCCTGTATGGCTGCCAGTAAAATTGCATGGATGCATTTCCAGAGGTCAAATGGACTTAAGGATGGCTTTTTTACATGTTCAAGCCTGTAAGATTTCCAGATTCATGAGTACTGTATGTGGATGTACACAGACATGCACATGCAAACATGCTGGTGCATTGGATGTAAGAAACACCACTGTAATACTATGTTTCCTCATAACAATCACAACTCTCAATTGCAGTGCCTTTGTGTGAATTGCTTAGGATCAGGGCCCCAGGCTAGCTGAAGAATCCTTTTCCAAACTTGTTTATATTTTGCATACCCATGATTGGCAGCTTTAAGTGCTGCATTCTCCAAAGTCATTAAATCTAATTTCTTTCCCTTAAAGTGCCTTAAATTTTTTATTATTGCTGCTGCTTAATCATTCAGTTGATGGAGTTGAAGGTACCTATCAGGCTGTGAAATACATATACCCAGACATACACAACTGAATGGAAGACGGGCTGTGTCGTGGCAGCTGACACCATGGGAGACAGAGGAGGAAGGGAATGGGAAGAGCAAAGACAGTAGTCCTCCATAGCTTCACTTCAAAGGATGTAAAATTGCACAAGGGCATTGAACTCCTTGGAAGCAAAGGACAAGTTGGGAAAGAAAGAGTAGATATGAGAGTGAAATATAAATGCATACATGCATATCGATCATCTATCATCTCTTTCTCTCTCTCTCATCTATGATATAAAAAGGAAGGGATTTTTATTTAGCACTCAAAAATTGAGAAGCATGTGTGTATTTAGGTAAGAAGGAAGGAAAGGAAGGAAAGGAAGGAAAGGAAGGAAAGGAAGGAAGGAATTATAGGTGAATGTGTTATCTGAAACAGAATACCGTATTTTTCGGAGTATAAGACGCACCTTTTTACCCCCCAAAAGAGGGTGAAAACTTGGCTGCGTCTTATACACCGAATGTAGCACAACCCACCCACCCACCCCCACCCTTTGGCCTCTGTCTTCCAGCAATTTACCTGCTTGCAGGAAAGAGGGAAGAGCAAGTCAGTAGCAGTTTCCCCGAGGAACAGCTGATTAGGTTTGCCACGTGGGAAAATGAAAGTGAAACTAACTGCAAAGAGGCAAATAGCTGGGAAAGACGCAGGTTTTTATTTTTGCTGACCTGGCTGCAAAGGGGTAAGTGAATAACTATAAATGTCTGTAGAATGTTCAAATTATTAGACTTATTTTTTAAAGACTGCTTTATTATTGTTCTAGAGCCAGGGGTCTCCAGCTTTGGCAATTTAAAGACTTGTGGACTTCAACTCCCAGAATTCCATAGCCAGCTTTTTTAGCTTTGCTGGCTGTGGAATTCTGGGAGTTGAAGTTCACAAGTCTTAAAGTTGCCAAGGTTGGAGATCCCTATAAATCTAGACAACTTAACAAAATAGAGAAGCTTTTTTAAAATAAATGCTTGCTCTGAAAAGGCCCAATGCTATTGTATCTTCTTTTAAATATTAGAGAATAATGTATACTTCCAGAAATTTTAATTAATTTTAACAACTCTGTACAAGTATAGTATGAAATGTAACAGTGTCCTGTTTAGTATTAGAGTTTAGTTACCTTGGAGTAGATCTATTTAAATAATTGGGAAGAGTTAGTGTGCCTACATTTAAGAAAACTTTCTGGCATAATGTACATTTCTCCAATTCTTTGCTATTTCTATGGGTCAAGCACACATGCACAGAAATACACAGCAAACAGCATATATCATCTGTGCTGTTTGCTGTTTGGCAAATTGCTTGGAGGCAAAGGCCTTTTTTCCTTGTTTTCCTCCCCCAAAACTAAGGTGCGTCTTATACTTCGGTGCGTCTTATACTCCGAAACATACGGTACTTCAATCAAGTGACAAATATGTCACACTGTTTCAAGTCACATTTATCTGCCTGTGTTTTGGAGTTGTGGAGCATCTTAATTTTAAAATTAAAAACTCAGAGTCCCTATTCCCTGTAGAAGAAAAGTTTGAGATATATCTGCTCTTTTTTCAAAGGATGGCTTTAAAGAAGATGCCAAACCTGATGCTATTAAAACACCCCCCCCCCTTTGACTAAAATCAATTTGCCTAAATTTTTATCACATTTGATGGTGGATATGATTGTTTGTGTTAATGGGATTTGAGTTGTCCATATACAAAATTCAAATTTGCTTTTTTTTTCTTCCTTTGAACTTTAGCAAGATATGCTTTTCCAATGAATTTTTTCCCTCTGATTGCAGTGTTCTTTCCTGTCACGTTTGAATTCTGCTGTTAGCCTAGATTTCTTCAAGCTTTACAGATAGGTGAAAATTGAAAGAAACAATGTCTCATTTCTCAACTTTCTTCCTGAATCCTTCTTGATTACTCCCAACATCCATTTAGTACTTTTCGTTTCAGCAATTGCCCTGCATTTTCTCTCTTTTTTTTCCTAGCAAATACTATTGCAGTCCATCCAATTTCACCAGATTACACTTCTCTAGGTTCAGAAGAGGTGAAAACAGTTTCATAGGCTGTGAAATAGGAAGACTGGGGGAATTCTCAATTCTTTCTCGAGGTTAAAAATCAAAAAGACCAGACAGGAAAAAAAACATGAAGGCTGTTGCACTGAGATGACTATTGTAGCTTGGGAATAGAGGGTCCGGAATGGGATAACTTGGTGCAGCCAACTTGCCATGGCCAACTCACCATGGGACAACTCAACAATTCAATTTAAGTATTTCAAATAATTATTTTATTATTATTTATTATTTAAATTTCTATCATTCACATTTCATCTTGCCCCTTCTTTTGCATCTTTTTTAAAAAAATGATTCTATTCCACCATTTCTTCCTTATTAGTGTAACTCTTGTCCTACAGCGAATTGGCCATGGCAAGTTGGCTGCAGCACGTTGACTGTTGCGAGGTGGTCGCACCGGGTTGGCTGCACTGAGTTGTCCTAGACCAGTGATGGCGAACCTATGGCACGGGTGCCACAGGTGGCACGCGGAGCCATATCTGCCGGCACACAAGCCGTTGCCCTAACTCAGCTCCAGTGCGCATGTGCGTGCCCGCCAGCTGATTTTTGGCTCGCGTGGAGGCTCTGGGAGGGTGATTTCGGCCTCCGGAGGGGCTCCAGGATGGTGGGGGGAGCATTTTTCCCCTCCCCAAGCTCCAAGAAAGCCTCTGGAGCCTGGGGAGGGCAAAAAATGGGCCCACCAGGCCCACTGGAAGTCGGGAAATGGGGTAGTGGGGGGGTGTCACGCACGCATGTGCAGGAGGGTGAGGCAAGTGAGGGTCTTTGAATTATGGATGTGGGCACGCACGCGCGTGCAATAGCGCGCACACGCACTTTTTCGGCACCCGAGGAAAAAAAGGTTCGCCATCACTGTCCTAGACCCCAGAGGGTCAGCATGATGAATGGTATTGTGACGAAGGTCATGGGCCAGACACAGACTTCAATTGGCCAGGAAGCTAGTCACTCTCGGTAGCCTAACCTAAATCACATAACTTTTATAAGACTAACGTCTCTTTGTGTTTCTGGGAAGAAGAAAACAATGCAAATCATCTTGGAAAAGATGATACAAAATTAATGCATTGACATCTTATCTAATACTGTTCAGATTAATTGGTTTATAAAGGAACACAACTAGTGATCAAGAACAGACGAGAAAAAAACATGCAAAGAGATATTTAGTGGATTATTTGAAATAAATCAAAGCAGCATGTTTATCACATTCAAAATATATATCTATCTATACTAGTTAGATTTTGCTGCTTATTTGTGGAAAACATTTTCCTTTCCCAACAAGAATATCTTATTTGTTCCATTGAAGCCAATTGTAGGAAACCCCATAAAGCATTTGTGCTTAGCTCCATGTGAAAGTTTTAATATTGTAAATGCCCAGAAGTTTAATAACTTTTGTGGCACTTCTATTATGTTTCATGGGTATTCTAAAACATAATTTCAGAAATGTTACAATGGATGGACAATCACTTTTATGTACCCACCTCTATTAAAGCACCTGCAAGCTATTCACTCTTCACGATTTTCCTTAGGAGGAAAATGTATTTGCATGGACTTTACGGTGGCTTAGAATATTTAAATTGGGTGATTCAGTCATTTCATTTCTATTTGCAGAAAATACATAACTGTAATACAGTATGTATCTTGCCAGCAAGTATGGGTACTTTGCAAAATTTAGACTGTACAATCTAATACAAATATTGCTCTAAATATTTGTATTAGGAGCTGCTGAAATGTTTCCAGGTAGCCTAATGTGGATGGCAGGTGGAAATAAAGGAGGGCCAAATCCAATCAGGACTCCGGATCTATATCCAATGAAATGAGAATAAGCTACATTGAAAGCAAGTCCAGCCCAACTCCTCCCCCTGTATCTCTTCACCCATTCCAGGCCTCGGCCTACCTGATACACATTAAGAGGTTATTCAGTCGTCATGCAGATGTTAAATCCAATCCAGCATCTTTCCCAGATTTTCTTCTGATCATACGGACAACAACATATAGAGTTTTTAAAATATTAAATCTGGAATAATCCAGAAGGCATCAGCCCTGATGGACTTAATGGAGGGCCAGCTTTATCATGAAGCAAACTGAAGCAGTTAGATGGGTGATAGGTATGTGTGTTTATGATCAACTGGTTTAATATTATATTTTTGGTTTTAGAGTTTGTGATATTAGTTCCTTTAGACATTTAGGCAACATGCTAAAAGGAATATAATTATTTTAAACCAATAACGGTATCCTATATTTCCAACAAAAAATTAAGCTACAAGAATATATGGCACAAGGTGGCAATATAGTAATGATGATTATAATTTATCACTATACTTACGACCTTCTCTGTCTGAAATAGCAGGCCTTTTTACATAATTTCCTTCCAATATTCCATTGGGCTAGAAAGAATAACGAAAAGGAGTGTGGATTTTAACAATAGAAATATAAATAACTTTCAGGAGAGAAAAATAATAAGAAATATAATAATTGAATAGTGAGGAACATACTGTTTGTAAAATTAAAACAAAGAATTCTTTCGGTATTTCAGGAGTAAGAAATAGTTGCACAATGGGATAACAAGGGAATATAAGGATTATAAATGAAAATTACATAGGATGGGCCCAAAGCAGGAGTGAAATCCAGCAGGTTCTGACAGGTTCTGGAGAACCGGTAGCGGAAATTTTGAGTAGTTTGGAGAACCGGCAAATGCCACCTCTGGCTGGCCCCAGAGTGGGGTGGGAATGGGGATTTTGCAGTATCCTTCCCCTGCCACGCCCACCAAGCCACACCACGCCACACCCAACAAGCCATGCCCACAGAACCGGTAGTAAAAAAAAATAGATTTCACCACTGGCCCAAAGTCATCTTTTTCTTCCTCTTGGCACATACAATGTCTTTGTGGTTTTTCCCACTACTTTTAGGGCGCGTCAAATTTTTCAACGTTCAATTTCCAAACGGGTGCTCATAAGATATGACATGCCTTGGGGATTGTAAAGGTATTTTGGTTACTTTAATATAACTTAGATGTGCTTGGTAAGTAACTACATAAATATCACAACTTTTTAACATTTTGTTTGTTTCATGAGTGTCACATTCCCTGCACAGCGCTGCTGACAAACCCAATAAGTTGCCCTCAAATCTTCTTAACCTGTAACCAACAACATATGTGCTCCAATTTTGTTCTCCTTGCCTTTCTCTCAAAATACCCTAGTTCTCTTCCAGGGCTTTCTGGTCTGCTGCAGCCCTCTAACATCTTTCTTCTTCATCAATTTCCATAAAGGGGTGGTGGGAGTTATTGCTTTTTATTGTTTTTTATACTGGGTTTTTATCCTTGTAAGCTGCCTGGAGTCACTGAGAGTGTGTTGGATGGTCATATTAATTTTCTTAAATAAATAAATGTTGACACCCCTTAATCCCAACCCCTAGTGACAAGAGGGGTGGAGGGAGGGAGAGATTGGTCGTAAAAATATTAAATATTTCCGGTTTGCTCTTAGCTTCTATTTATTCTTTTTTATTTTTTTAACAAGGGTTCAGGGAGGGGAATAAAGGTAAAGGAGGAAGGAGTTGTTGGTCACAACAGTGTTTCTTCCCTTAAAGAGAAATATAATTTTAATTTATTTTGTTTAATTAAATATTGTTTATTTCCATTGTACAACACTGAGCCACGTGATGTTGGTTGGGAGCCATATCACTACTAGAAATAAGTAAATAAATTTAAATAAATAAAATATAAATTCATTTAAAACCATTACTTATGATTAGTGAATTTATCAGATAATGATGTAAAACTGCTACCATGTTGAGGGAAGTATGGAATATTTCTAGATATTACAGTTTAAGTTTAGTTATCAGCCCTCAGGACACAATGATCTGATCCCTCTAGAACAGAGTTCTCAACCTTGGCAACATTAAGATATGTGGACTTCCTTCCAGAATTCTTCAGCCATTACACTGGATGGGGAATTCTAGGAGTTCAGAATCAAAATTAGAACAGAGCTGGAAGGCACCTTGGAGGTCTTCTAGTTCAACCCCCTGCTCAGGCAGGAGACCCTATACCAAATCAGACAAGTGGCTGTCCAGTCTCTTCTTAAAAACCTCCAGGGAGGAAGCACCTACAACTTCTGAAGGCAAGCTGTTCCACTGGTTAATTGCCCTCATTGTTAGGAAGTTTCTCCTTAATTCCAGGTTGCTTCTCTCCTTGATTAGTTTCCATCCCTTGTTTCTTGTCTTGCCTTCTGGTGCTTTGGAAAATAAGTTGACCCTCCTCTTCTTTGTGTCAGCCTCTCAAATACTGAAAGTTGAAGTCAACACATCTTAAAGTTGCCAAGGTTGAGAAACACTGCTCTAGACCGTCGTTTGCATACATTGAGCTCTTACATTTGTGTATCTGCTAAAAGAAAAACACAATTCAGCAAAAGGGGGCTGCATTGGATATGAATGTTCCCACTGATATGAACTAAAATGCACTACTCTTCCTATTTATACAGAAAGAGGGTAACACTCCAGTGCCTTGTGTGTTTACCTGGTGACAATGCTTCCTTTCAGAGGTGTTAATCGTTGAGATGAATAAGGAATTATTGTCTTTTACCTTAAATATGTACACTTTGTTCAGCGTATGAAGCATCAGCCAATTTATCCTCAAGTCCTTTGCATTGGATGAGATGAGCGAGCGAGAGAGAAAGGCCTCATAGCTGTAGAAGCATCACAGTAGCCAGGATAAGAATAAGGAATAAAAATGAACAGCATAATAGATCTTGGGCAGAATACAAAGAAATAAAACATGAACTAAGGCTGGGCACATTAGTTCCAAGGGATCGTGAATCTATAGGAAATTATACAACGAGGAAGCCTCGAGATTGGCCACTGAGTGGCAATAGAGGGAACTTGAGAAGGGAAAGGATTCAAATTTAGGAAAAAAGTGGGGGGAAAGCTAAGCTTTTTTTGTGTTCAGCTGCAGGAACTTTTGTGAAAGTAATTGACTAAAACACATTTTGGAAAATAAATGCAGATGTTCACTACTGCAGCAGGTTTTGAATTTTTTTTCTTTGGTGTCCAGAGTTCTGTGACTCCTTTCTTTCCCCATTGTTGAGTTGCTGGAGTTGTGTTGCTGTATCTTTTTGTTTTTGTCTGTGTGTATTTGTGAGAATAGGCTAGCAAAGCAGCCTAAATGGATGAAAAGGAGCAGATTAGTCAGCCTAATTTTTGCTCTTTTTAATGGGGGGGATAATGAAGTGAGTAAAAGATTATAATGCGAGAAGTCTTCTATTATAAGCCATTCTCTATTTAACCATACAAATATGCACAGCTTAGTTTTTGAAAAGAAAAGCTGGTTGGTGTGTTGCTCAGTTGGGGATCCTTTCACAGGTCATCTGAATGACAATGAGGTTTTATTCAGAAAGAAACTACAGCTAACTCTATTCAACCATTTATGGGGGAAAAAAGACTCAAAGTTCCTCTTGCATAAATGGACCTCAGACAATATAGAAAAAGCCCCTGCCCCCCAGCAGCCCCACTTGGCACCCCCAATTTTATCAGCTTAGAAAAATAGTATCAGGTCTAATCTAGCCAGATTCCTGTCCTAATGTACACATATATTCATACCTCTTTTACTCTTATTCGTGCTTGTACTACATATATATTCAATCATGTTTTACTGTTTATACTTTGCTTATAATCATATATGCTTGACAAATAAACAAATACAAATACAGAAAAAAAGGCAGACAGAAAGAAAGAAATGCAGGAGGGATGGGGAGAGATAGAGAGATGCAACAGCTTTTACCCGTGACAGACACCACCCTCATCTCTGACCTTCCCAAGGAAGCTTCCGGTCAATAGAAAAGAATGTTGTGCGGAGCAATTATTCTGCATTTCCCCCCTTTCTCATTGGACTTGATGGATAATTTTTTCCCCAAAGAAAAGATGTTTATGAAGTAGAATAATAGAATTTTATGATATTCTTCTGGGAGGATGTGGGAATGTAGCACTTAATAATACATTAAAGTATTTGTATCTTTAATTATTCTGATTCTGTGTCTTACAGACTATATAGTTTGCCTTCTTTGCACTTCACCATACAACAAACTTCCTCTCCTGGGTCTTTTCTGGGTTGCAAAGTGTGGGGAGTTGTGAGGCTGTTCAAGAGAGGCATAACAGAAAACGCCAGGAACAATAATTACATCCTTAGGGGGAAAAATATGTTAGCTCAGGATTGAACTGAGGGTCCTTGGTGCTCTTTGAGCTTGGTGGTTTTCTTACAGATGTTTGATTACCAAATTAGGTAACATTATCAGTGGTAGCACTGATGATGTTACCTAGTTTGGTAATGAAATGTCTGCAAGAAAACCACCAAGCTCAGCGGGCACCAAGGACTCCAAAATTACATCTCTTGATACCTTCCAACAATAAAATAAGCTCAAAAAAACCTCCACAAACTAGAACTGGATCTGAAGTTCAAAGTAAAGTGAGAAAGTGATAGCTTCTTCTTTTTTTAAAAAAAATAGTCTTTATTAAATTTTTACGATAAGAAAAAAGACACAAACAAAACACACAAACACAAACAAGTACACATATTTACAAACAACAACAAGAAATAGTCCAATGCTTTAACAGCGTTATTAAAGTGTTTGTTTCGTATCAATATCTATATATACATTTTAAGTACATTCCATATTGTAATTATCAGTGAATATCATCCGTAATTTAATTAATTTAATTACAGCTTGTAAAGAAAGCATTTATGAATATATCTCAATTCATCTTCATCCTTATAGCCAAATTTTTAATTTGGGGTTTTGTTTAATCCAATTGGCTTATTCCATATTTCGTAGAAATCCGTGTCGTCTTTTCCGTGAATCTCCATTGTCAGTTTGCACATTTCTGTGCAATCAAGTATTTTTCTGATGACCATCGAAGCAGTGGGCACGTGTTCTGATTTCCAGTTCTGGGCGTATGATAGTCTAGCTGCTGTGACTGTGATAGCTTCTTCAATAGACAAAAATAATTCTCAGAATACAAAAAGCAAATATTCGATGCAGTAAAATAAGAAGATGGAGAGAGAATGGAGGGGGCAATAGATGTAATATGTTGTATAAAAGGTGGCTGTAAAACAGAATGATGGAATACAGCATATCAAGAGCCCTCCACACTTATTTTATTTATTAATAAACTTTATATAGCCACCCATCTCACCAAAGGCGATTCTGGGTAGTGTAAAAAATAAACCAAACAAAATCCACCCCATATATAAAACCAACAGATATAAAAATAAAAACATCATTTAAAAATAAATAGTATAAAAAACAGAGATACAAATCCTAGGGAAGAGAGGATAAGAATAGCCAACTCAGCAATGGAGCCATAACATAACCAGGTCTTGAGGGCTTTGGACTGTCAAAAGGGATGGACCTAATCTAATTTTTGGGGGGAAATGATCCATAAGGCGGATGCCATGGCAGAGAAGACATCTCTTCTGGGACCCACCAAATGAAGGTTCCTAGCTGATGGTACCCAAAACATGTCTTTTCTGTCAAATCTCTTGGGGCAGGCTTATATTACCAGGGAGAGGCAGTCTTTGATATCCTGGTCCCATGCCACGAAGGGCCTTACAGGTCAAAATCAGCATTTAAATTAGACATGAAAGCAAACTGGCAACCAATGCAGTTTGTGGAGTGGAGGTATAACATGTGCTGTTCTAGGAGTGCACATAATTGCCCGTGCTGCGGCATTCTGTACCAGCTGAAGCTTCTGGGTACTCTTCAAGTGTATTTCCATGCAGAACGCATTGCAGTGGTTCAACTGATAAAACAAAGGAAAAGCCTTAATAAGGATGAATAAAAGACAATAAGGAAAATAGAAATGGGGGAGGAAAACTTAATGAATAGATGACATGCTTAATTATAGAGGAGGGATGGATGAGGCAAAGAGGTCTTGGATTATGAGAGAATGGGAGTCAGTAGGGTTGAAATGCTAGATAGTTCAAATGTTGGACTAGGTTCACTTCATCCATGAAAACGCTCTGTGTAACTTTGGACCAGGCACTCTCCCACTCCTATGGACCTCACAGAATTGTTATTGTAGGATAAAGTGAGGAGACATCCTCGTGGAAGATCCCTTGAGAATGGAGACATGATGGGGTATTAATCTCAGAAACAAGCAATCCCCCCTTACCATTATTGCTTAGTAGTATTTGATAGAATTTATTTTTCTGTAACTCAGGACTGCTTCACCCATTACATATTCTTAGATGCCTATTTAAGACTTTCCCCTAAGTCTACAGATAAAACTGTAAGTGTCCAACAAGAAACTTTTTAATTTTGGAAAATCATATATTACAGTTTGATCTAGTGTAGTGGTTCTCAACCTTCCTAATGCTGCGACCCTTTAATACAGCTCCTCATGTTGTGTTGACCCCCAACCATAAAATAATAAAATTATTAAGAAACTCAGGGGTGGGTTCTAACTTACCTCGCTGCTGGTTCGCTTCCTTCTGCGCTGTGTGGCTGCGCCTTGTGGGCGCGCATGCGCTTTGCGCGTGCACACATGCACAGTGCCCAAAAAATTTAAATTGCAAAAAAAAAGCCAAAAACAAGATGGCGACGCATGCGCAGTGCCAGAAATTCGGCTTCTGCGCATGCTCAGAAGTTCCCATGGTACAGATATTTTTTTTTGCAGTAGTCTATTTGTATGTGGGTGGACCCGCCTGGAGACAGATAGAGGAGTGATGTCTCGGTTCCTAAGACCATCGGAAATATGTGTTTTCCGATGGTCTTAGGCGACCCCTGTGAAAGTGTTGTTCGACCCCCAAAGGGGTCGCAACCCAGAGGTTGAGAACTGCTGATCTAGTGTACAGTATAAGGCACCAGACTAGAAACTGGGAGAACATGAGTTCTAGTCCTATCACATCCAGAGTTTGAGCTAGTCCTATCACACGCAGAGTTTAAGTTAGATACTTTTGTGGTTAAGCAGTGATTCCAGGCTAACTCTGTGCTTGATCCCTACTCCCTGTCAGCCTGAGTGCTTCTCAACAAGACCTGTCTTAGGCATGAAAGCCGGCTGGATGACTCTGGACCAGTCACTCTCTCTCAGCCCAATCTACCTCACAGGGTGGTGGTTATGGAGAAAATAGGAAGAGGAAGGAATATTGGTATGTAATAATAAAAGCAGGATATAAATAAATAAATGTGCTTATCCTAGAGCTGTGGTTGACCCTCTGGATCCTGTATGCTAAGAGGCGTAGTCAGGTTTCTTGAAATACACTGTGTAAAATAGCTCCCCAAGATCCAACTGATAAAACACATCTTCTGTACTTTCCACTCATTCCTCCCTTGGATGCTTTCCATAATTTATCTTTGTTCTGACTTTCAGGGGCTCCTTAATGGCCATGGACAGAACATTGGCAAACACCCTGGTGCTGTCTATGGTGCTGGGCTGTTCAGCTGCCCTAATGGATACATCGGTGCCAAACTCCAGGGAACCTGTGGTAAACGTGGCTGTGGTTTTCAGCAGCTCTTCATACTCTCTCCATATCCGGAGCCGACTAACATACCAGACCTTCCTGGACATGCCTCTAGAGGTCCATCCAGTCACCGTGGTGGTCAATGACACTAATCCCAGCACACTCTTGACTCAAATCTGTGACATGCTCTCCAGCACAAAAATCCATGGAATTGTCTTTGAGGACAACATTGGTACAGAAGCTGTGGCACAGATCCTTGATTTCATCTCATCCCAGACCTATGTACCTATCGTTAGTATCAGTGGAGGATCTGCCGTAGTCCTTACACCTAAGGTGAAATTTCATTCTTATTCTGGGAAATTGAGCTGGAATGGGCCTGTAGATTATTCTCAGATACCTCATATGTATTCATTTATTTATCTATTGTCACAGTTTTCTACAAGAACATTCAGGATATAAATTCTCTTAACTTTTAAACAGCGGTATAATTCTATTGCAGTCAACTACCAACAGCAATTGTTATTCACTAACAGTCTGGCTTTTTAAAACAATACTGAATTTTATTTAATCTAGACTTGGGTCACACTGGACAATTAACACCTGCAAGTGCCAGTGCAAATTGGGAGACTCACTAGTTAGTTAGCTGGCCAGGAAGACAAAGCTTTACAAGGGAAGCTGACAACAAAAGATTAAGCAAGGACCAGGGAAGATAGCCAATGCAAGCTCCAGGGACATATCATGTAAGACTTAAGTAGATTTGGCTAGGAAGCCACTTCTGCAAGCCAGTGCAAGGAGACCAAAAAGGATGTTATTTTGGGAATGCTCTCTTGAATACTGGCTGCCTTGGTGGTGCTTCATACAGTATATTATACATTCACTCACTGATGACAAATCCATGATCATGTTACTATGCTCTCTGCTCAATTATTTAGAACTCATTTCTACCTAGAGCTACTCCTTGCAGGTAGAGTAGTTCCTCTTCTCATTCAAAATGGTCTCTTTTAAGAATGCCAACTTTTTATTTTTTTTAAGGAACCACAGTGAAATGAATAAGAATTTAAAATGGAAAGGAATTGGGGGGGGGGAGAAATCTCCCATCTTCTCTACCAGGATGAAAAGAGCAAGACCTTGGAATTTTACCTGAAGGACAAGCTTGCAAAGATCAATAATGAGAAATGTGGAGGCCCTGGTGTGAATTAAGGAGGTATATTTCTGAGTGGTTAAACAACAGTCTCTTCCAATTGGATGCCTCCAGATTTGTGGGATTAGAAATCCCCTTCAGCCTGCCGGCTGTGAGCTACTGTCCAATAAGTCCAGATGAACACCATGTTGACCGAAAGGCTGAAATGGGAAGTCATCACTGCAAAGGATTTATACTTCCCATTGATAATTTTTAAAATAGACGTGGGAACACCTTGCCCTCTGATTTTGGCATGTCTATAAGAAGAAGAAGGTTTCCATTCTTCTTTTTTATATTATCTAGAAGTGTTGGTAATAATATTAATGGCAGAGTGGCTCCACATACTTAGAATTTTTTTTTTTAAGTAAGGTTCTTGAAGAAAAATGTATAGAAAATAACAAACCAATTAAACGGCATTATGATAAAAGTCCTTCAACCATCAAGTTGATCAATGACTCATTAAGCACAAGTAATCTAGTCCTTGGATGAGCAACCCAGAGAGAACAGTTCAATTGCATTTGCTGTTGTGTATCATATCAGACAGGATTGCTACAGTCCAACATGACTTCTTGGGATCTATTAAATATCTATAGTAACATTTATTCAGCAGGTAGCTAAATGATTCCTAACCTACCGTCACTTCTGATACACCCCATCCCACAGCTGCCCTCCTGCTTCCCAGACCTCACATCCAGCAATCTTTAGTTTAGTTTAGTTTATTTAGAGTTGGAAGGGGCCATGTAGGTCATCTAGTCCAACCCCCCTGCTCGAGCAGGAGTCCCTACACCATTTTGGATAAATGGCAGTCCAATCTCCCTTTGAAAGTTTCAAGTGTTGGAGCTCTCACAACTTCCGCAGTCTATCTAAATCGTTTGGGTTTCTTTTGGGGGGTTGCAGTTCAGATAGTGAAAGAGGATTGATAATTTATTTGTGCATGTCTGTGTAGGGGTGGGTGATATGGGAATTCTAAACATAATCTGTATTATGAGTAAGTTATATAAACTATTTAAAATGTAACTTTTTATTCTCAGAATAAAAAGGTGAAATCTATCCTTTAAATACCACTTCACTCCATATGTAAGCTAAGCCAAGCCATAGCCTTTATGTGTGATTTCCTTCCTTCCTTCCTTCCTTCCTTCCTTCCTTCCTTCCTTCCTTCCTTCCTTCCTTCCTTCCTTCCTTCCTTCCTTCCTTCCTTCCTTCCTTCCCTCCCTCCCTTTTATTGTAAGGCTATTTTGTATGGAGAAAGTTGTATTCTTTTTATGGAGTTTATCAAGTTTGTAATGCTATGAGTTATTAATTATTAAGGTTTTAACACTACTATTTTGATGGATAAGTTTGTAAGTCTATATGCCTTTATGGAGACAAACTATAATGTAGAATTATGGAAGCTAAGGAAGAAGGCCCAGTATTTTGACCACCACTTCACCAGATGATTCAGAATTCTTACAATATATACGTAGAAACTACCGTAATATTTTTGTCAGGATGGTCAACCAGTATCCATTGAATGCTGCTAAAACTATCATAGCAAGAAAATAGAAACTAATAAATCTTACAAAATTACGGCAAGCCTTTTGATAACTGTTTATATTGCTGAAACAGGCATAAAACTGGAATATGTTAATTTTCAGAAATGGAGGAAAGTACAATCAAAGTCTTGTCAATGTGTAACTTCTGTTTATTGATTTCTGGATCAATAAACCTGTACGATTGGGATGCAGCTCATGTTGGCAAGCGCAAAATCCTGTCCCATGTTTTGTTCCAGAAAAGCAGCACTTGTGTCTTAAATCACTAATTTAGGGCACATGCAACTACATTGCAGAGACTACTGTAGGACACACTGAATTTTTTTTTTTACAGATGGGCTATGCACTTGGGTAATTATTTTTAGCTTGCTCACCTGTCACAAGTGTCAATGGTGGTTACTGTCAACTTCTCACAGGAAAATATTTCTGTGCCTTGTTAGCAGCTAACACAGTTTTATTTGTCTAAGACTAATCCTGGATCATATAGGCAGAAGAGCCCGTTCAGACATGATTAGAAATAATGAGGATATTCTTCAGCCTGTTCCTCTGGCTTGGCCAGATCTCTGTTAATAATCATTCCCATATCAGAAAGTGGCCCATAAAGTAATATATAGGACTGTGCAAAGGTGACTAATGACAAGCTCTTGCTCTCCAGTAAAAAAAAGCTTTAGGTTATTGAAAGGAAATTTCTACCTGGAAGCAATTTATCCATAGCTGGAGATGATGTGTTTGTGGCAGTCAGTGGCAGAAATATTAGGTATACTGTCCACTATTCTAAAGAGCAAGCTTGCTGCATGGAAGCAGAGAACGTAACAATCTTATTTAATTTGTTATCTTCCAGATACATTAGGCTTTAGTTCAGATGGGTTAGTATCTGACTAGCATAAGTAACTAGCCAGCATGAGTATCGTCAGGCTGAATTAATTGACACTACAGAAAGTCACCAGTTTCTTAGCAGGTGTTCATGTTCATTAACTCAGTGGATCTTTGTCTCAGTGGATCTTTGTTATATCAGTGGGTAAATATTTTTAGTGCTTGAAATAATGAAAGCCAACTCTTTCGTCCTGTAAACCACTTTGGAAAATTGGGCCATGTTTTGCTGCTGCTTTGGGGTTTTAAGAAGATGAAATAAGTGACTCTAGTTCTCCCTTAAAATCTTCAGATAGCCACCAAAAAGTACCCCTCAACTTCTCTGGGAATATTCTCAGGGCCACAGAAGTGGTGTTGAGGAAATGCATGTGGCCAGTGCTTTAATACGTAGAATAGAATAGAATAGAATAGAATAGAATAGAATAGAATAGAATAGAATAGAATAGAATAGAATTCTTTATTGGCCAAGTGTGATTGGACACACAAGGAATTTGTCTTTGGTACATATGCTCTCAGTGTACATAAAAAGACAAGATACATTTGTCAAGAATCATGAGGTACAACACTTAATGATGTCATATGGATACAAATGATTGTCATAGGGTACAAATAAACAATCGGGAAACAATCAATATTAATATAAATCATAAGGATACAAGCAACAAGTTACAATCCTGCAGTCATAAGTGGGAGGAGATGGGTGATAGAAACGATGAGAAGACTAATAGTAATAGTAATGCAGCCTTAGTGAATAGTTTGACAGTGGTGAGGGAATTATTTGTTTAGCAGAGTGATGGCGTTCGGGGGGAAAACTGTTCTTGTGTCTAGTGGTCTTGGTGTGCAGTGCTCTATAGCGTCATTTTGAGGGTAGGAGTTGAAACAATTTTTTTAATTTAAGCCAAGATTACATGGATATACTGTCCATTTTTATAAGGAAATTATAAGGAATTTATAAGGAAAAGACAATCAAATTCAAGTAAGACCTTAAAATATTGGGCATCTATTCCATTTTTTGGGGGGGGGATTCAGGCTTAACTTGATACTATTTTGTGTCAAGTTGATGACTGTTTGACACAATCATCACAGCTAAACTGGAATGTAGTCTTCTGTTGTTACAAAAAGAATCCCTAGAATTTCTTATATATTGTATGATGTAATACCATTCAATATTTCTATAAAATTAGCTGCTTTTGTCTGCCTGCCTGTCTTTTGTAATTAAGCTTTGTCAGTTTTTTGGGGGGGGAATGCAATTTGAGATCTGTTTTTCCATTATCATTTCATTCAAGTATTGTGATAATAATTATGTCATTTGTTTAACCCTGACCAATGTTGTGATGAATTGGTTGTATTCACACAACAGGTTCCACTAAGTCAGTTACACATCTTTGCTAGGTTTAACTGTTTTCATGTATTTATCTCTATGTGTGAATGGTTAATGTGGATAACCCCAAGTTAGTTGCTCCAATGTATTATGAACAGAACAGAACAGCAGAGTTGGAAGGGACCTTGGAGGTATTCTAGTCCAGTCCCCTGCTCAGGCAGGAAATCCTATACCAGTGATGGTGAACCTTTTTTGGTTCGCGTGCCAAAAAGGGGGGGTATGTGTGGGATCACGTGTGTGCGTGCCCACATCCATAATTCCATGCACCCCCGCGCATGCACGTATGACCCCCCCACTCCCAGCATGCAATGGCACGCCCATTTTTTGCTCTCTCCAGGCTTCTAGGAGCCTGGGGAGGCTGGAAACAGCCTGTTTCCTGACTCCCAGTGGGCCCAGAAGGCCCGAAAATCAGCCGGCCGGTGCGCACATGCGCGCCGGACCTGAGCTCGCGTGCCCACTGATATGGCTCCGCGTGCCACTTGTGGCACCCGTGCCATAGGTTCGCCATCACGGCCCTATACCATTTCAGACATATGGTTGTCCAATCTCTTCTTTAAAACTTCCAGTGTTGGAGCATTCACAACTTCTGGAGGCAAGCTGTTCTACTGGTTAATTGTTCTCACTGTCGGGAAATTTCTCCTTAGTTCTAGGTTGCTTCTCTCCTTGATTAGTTTCCATCCTTTGCTTCTTGTTCTGCTCTCAGGTCCTTTGGAGAATAGCTTGACTCCCTCTTCTTTGTGGAAACCCCCGATTAACCCAGAAAATGGGTTAATTCATTAACCAAATTAAATGGATTGTATTTAGGTGCCTATGCTTAAAATTCACTAGAATGTATATATTTCATAAATAGACAAGTTGAATGTTCCCTATGACTCCTAGATATTCCATTTAGGTAGATGCATAAGTAGATCTCATTTAGGCACTATATCTATCTATCGCTATCTACCTATGCATGGAACCTGTATTATACTGAGAGCTGAAGATTATATGGAGGTGTTTCTGGTCAAGTCTAATTAAGACTCCAGGAAGCTGAAGAATATCTGCACCGCTTGACAGCAGACAGGTGGGATTTTGATGAGCGCATCTCTGTAGAGATGGTAAGGAGTGCATCTGGTCCTTTTGTCATGCAAAGCGTATGCAATATTGCTGACCTATATGTGTTCCCTAAGGAAGATGGCTGCTATTCTAAACCAGTGATTTAATTTTATTGGTGTGCTTATTTTTAAAGGAATAATCTTCTTCAAGGTCTTAGCTGGCTTGCATTTGATTGCAGCAATATGTTTTGTTCATATTCATTACCTTCATTGCTAAATTAATTTGGGAATTACAGAACAATGACACTTTCCTATTCTGAAGAAATGTCCTTTTCTTCTGCAAGAACAATTTATTCCTTCTGCTGTCTCAGGTTCCTTTTTTAAGTAAAATATTAAAAGTTTTAATTGTAATAGTAAAAGACGATACAAACGAAAAAGAAAAAAATAGAAAAAGGTGCAAGAAAGCAAAGAAGAAAGAAAAGAAAGAAAGAAAACCCCTAAGAAAGCAACTTCACACCCTCATCTTGACAGGTCTAAACAATTTCTTAATCTCTTCACCACCTCTAAATTAACAGATGCAAAGTTCTTCTTCCCATAACTCATCTCTTAACTATAGACAAATCCAATAAGTAACGTTCTCTCCAATCCAGGTGTCAGCAAAAAGTACAAACAGAGTCTGAAAACACCAATTAACATACAATATATAAAATGCAGCACTTCACATCTCAACTCTTAACAGTAAGCAAATCCACATTTAGGAGGCATAAAGTGGTCCCACTATCCTAGTATGAAGAAAAGACTGAAATTTAACATGACAAAGAGGAATAATTTCTCATTTAAAGAGAACAAGCTCACAAAAATTCCTCGCTTTAAGTGAAAGGACAGTTAGAGACAAAGCCAATTTAAATACTGTCATATTGGGATACATAAAAGTACTTAAAAAGGTTTAAATATCATGTTTACTGTAAGCTTGCTGTTTTAGTTTCTGAGACAGCTTGTCTCCCACCTTCTCTGCCAATTTATTTCATATTAAATCTTTGCTTTCTAATGATTCACTTTGCTGGGATTGTTTTAGACGTCTCTCTTTTTTTTAAAGAAAAACAACACAATTTATTTGGAGATTACGGTAAATTGCTCTGAAAAGTTATGTGGAACTTCCATTTGAATTTCGCAAGCAGCAAAAGCATACCCTCCATTTTCTAAATGATTAAAAAATCAATGCACATATATCAAGAAAGGGCTTAATTAGTACTGTATATGTGTATTTTAAGACTGTAAGTTTTACTATAAAGAACAATATATCAAGGATAAAGATTAATACACTATCTTGGCCAATTTGTTTAGAAAACTATTAAAATGTGATAAATGATCTTTGTACAAAATGTTACATTGAACATTCTTAAGTTTGTGAAGAAAAAGTGAAGGTTCATGTTTTGTTTTAAAATCTTGGTATATTCCATTGCTGTGTGGTGGCTTATTCAGTAGTTTAGAGTTCAGGAAAATTATTGTTTTCTCTACATGGGTCTCCTATGTATGTGTATTATGTCTACATCTATATTAGGGGGAAATAGCGTGAAATGAAATCAAACATAAAGAGTGGGAATTAGGAATTTTAAAAGGCACAATGAGTCAGAATACCCGATACAGGGTTGCTGAAGCAGACCTAGTAGGTGTTGGTTAAGAAATGATTACTGTAATTTAAGTTCACAATAGATTTAGAGATTGCAGTGGTGATAATGCTTTCTGTTTTTACTTGGAAATGACTCATATGAAAGCAGATATCCTGATATGCCCCATTTTTATGAAGCAAAAAGGTGGCAAGGCTGAAAACCAAGATGAATTTTCTGACTTCATAGCTGCAACATGCTATACCAGTACTGAATTAGAAAATGTTAGGAATAGTAACAAAAATGTTCATCAAGGTCACTATTCTGAGATAATAGCTACGGATGGCTTTCCCCAATTTTTCAGGTAGGCCACATTCACTTGCATAGAGTGCCACGCTGATTGAAAAAATTATGGAAACTGAAGTACAGCGCCAAAATGGGGGAGGCTTAGTTAAGATATCAAGAAATATACATTGTTTGCTGAAACCTTGCTTATCCCCTTCATTCTTTCTCCCTCTCCCCCCCCTCTTTCTCTCTCTCTCTCTCTCTCTCTCTCTCTCTCTTTTTTTTTTTCATAGGAGCCTGGATCTGCCTTTCTACAGTTGGGTGTCTCAATTGAACAACAGATACAAGTGATCTTCAAAGTCTTGGAGGAATATGACTGGAGCTCCTTCGCTGTTATCACCAGCCTCTATCCAGGATATAGCATCTTCCTGGATGTAATTCAGTCCTTCACAGACACCAGCTATTTTGGCTGGGAGATCCAGGATGTCTTGACCTTTGAGATGTCCCAGGATACAAGCATCTCCAAACTTCAGAAGTTGCTGCGCCAGATAGATGCTCAAGTCATGATCGTCTATTGTTCACGAGATGAGGCAGAGTTCCTCTTCCAGGTGGTCGAGCAGGCCGGTTTGATCGGCCCTGGCTATGTCTGGATTGTGCCTAGTCTAACAGTGGGGAGCATGGATGTGCCACCTACCTCGTTCCCTATTGGCCTCGTCAGTGTGGCCACTGAAAGCTGGAAAATGAACCTGAGACAAAAGGTCCGGGATGGAGTGGCTATCATTGCTATCGGAGCTGAGAGCTATTTCAAGGCCCATGGCTATCTCCCCATCGTGGGCAGAGACTGCAATAGCAAAACCCCTTCTAGCACACCAACGAACACTTTCTATAGGTCAGTAGAAGTAACATTGATTTAACTGACGCTTGTGGGTGTGTATTAGAAATCAGAATTTGACTGACAATGTTTCATCATGAAATAATGGGCATTTTTCAGCTATGTGAGAGGCAGTTTAGCAGTAATCCTAATAAGGCTTCTTAGATTTCTATAATTTAATAACTAGTTTTAAAAATTAACGCACGCCTCTCCTCAGAATTTCTCATAGCCATATATTTGCATGTTCTGTGATAAGAATTCTTCAGACTGAATATATGTACAGTGAGAATTTCTGAAATGGTGAAAAGGCATGTTTATTCAATGGAAGAGTGAAGACAGTGGATAAGAGTGCAGCCATAGCAAGAGAAGCTTAATGGTTTTAGGAGCAATCAGAGAAGTTATATGCATTGTGCACACTTATCCTGATCCTCAACAGCCTAGGAACACATTATTGTTTCTGAATTCTGATTTAACCCTTAACCACAGATGTACTATTTCGGCTATGCTATTACAGACATAAAGTCATAATGACCGCTCTAGCTGCTGGCCGTAGTCCAGGTAATTGCACTACGATATTGTGACTAGTGGTTCTGGATCTATTGCTTCCAAAAGGTGCAGAAGATCATTTGAATTTGTTCGTGCCATATAAATTATTGTACGATGTAGATTGTATCTGGTCATCAATTTCATCGGGAGCTTCATAATCGCTGATGTCAGAATCGGTGGCGGCGGGTTCCTCATCGTCCATTATAAAATTTTTGTCACAATCTGATTCCACTTCACTCAGATCACTCTTTGCTTCTTCATACCATGTTAGAACAGTTTCTTCGAAGTTTGGATCACCAAATCGCACTCTTTTTGGCGGAAAACGTGGCTCCGTCATTATTTTAAAAATATACGTTAACAAAGATCTGCGGTCAAAATGACCGCAACTCAAATTCAAACGCCGCTACAGAAAACACTAAATAACTCACTGAAGCACGATGCTGCATACACTCTTATTGGCGGGAAAACAAACGCTATTCGCAACTGGAACGGTCCATTTCTAAAAACGGGGGTGTTCTGAACATTTGGAAAACTGTTGCAGTCACTTTGCGTGTCTGTGGTTATGTGTTAAAACAGATAGGCTCTGAATGAGTTCAAACTTTACAACTATTAATTTTAAAAAGTTTTCAAGAATGCCTCAAATTCTATCATTTCTGGACTTTGGGAATGAATGACATTCTCAATCATGATGAAGTGGGTTGATGAAGTGTGTCTGCCATGATAACTTTTTAGTTATCAGAGCACTTGGTTTTGTAGGAACTAAGACACATTTGACATACCACTGAGCTATAAGAAGATCCTGGTTCCTCTCTTTTCCCTTTCAAATAAGAGGGATTATAATTACAGGTAGTCCTCAATTTACAACAGTTTCCTCATTCTCCATAGGCATTTACTCAATGTGACATGGGAAAACAGGGATCTCTCCTTCAACAAAGGTGGTTACATGGTGAGGCCCACCATGGTGGTGATTTCATTGAACCGGCATCGACTCTGGGAGATGGTAAGGCCCTTCCTCTGTCCCTCCCTCCCTGCCCATCATCTTGTCTTAAGTGCATAGTCTCTTAGAACTATAGTTTCCTTGTTCTACAAATGGGTTTGTCTATAATTCACCCCCAGTTTTAAGCTTACATTGCAACATTCACTAATATCTATTAGGGCTATGCAGGCTTTGACAATGATTGAAAGAACTGCTTTGGCTCTAATGCAAATCTAAATTGTGATACATAAGCAGATGAAGCCAATCTGGCTTCATATCATTTGTCTACTTTTATTTCCCATTGAATGTACTTGTGACTGGAAACAGCGGAGGATATCTACCATATTTTTTGGAGTATAAGACGCACCTTTTTCCTCCCTAAAAGAGACTGAAAATTTGGGTGCATCTTATACTCCGAATGTAGCTTTTTTGAAGCTTTTTCCCCCCAGCCCATACTAGGTGCTAATGATCTTCCCGGCTCCGTCCGAAGAAGTTTTTCCCCAGCCCTAAGTCTTTGCAAACTTGTTTTCATTCCTATTCCCTCTGAAGGAGGTTTCCTTGTTTTCATTCCTACTCCCTCTAAGTCTTTTCAGCCCTAATGAGGTGCTAGTGATCTTACCGGCTTGCAGCATTTTTTAATTCCTACTCTCTCCGAAGTAGTTTTTTCCAGCCCTAAGTCTTTGCAGGCTTGTTTTCATTCCTACTCCCTCTGAATAATATTTTTTTCAGCCCTAACCAGGGGATAAAATAATCTGCTGAAGCTGAACAGACTAAGGATGCTAGCCAGATGAATACCTGGTAGGTAGATTTTTCCCCCTATTTTCCTCCCCCAAAACTAAGGTGCATCTTATACTCTGGTGGGTCTTATACTCCGAAAAATACGGTACGTACCTGGGAGTTCTTTAGATTAAGATACCGCCACCTCTCCCTCAGATACAGAGAGACCGTGTCTATCTGAATTCCCAGCCAGCAAGACCACAAAACCAACATTTTGGAAAATGCCAAATTGGAAAGACTGACTCAAAAACTCTTAGATCGTATTTAAAATCTTATCTCTGTTATAAATATTAGGGCTATGCACAACTGACATATGATTCGTAAGAACTGCTTTTATACCTAGGTCAGGTATAGGCACCTTTCTGGAATTCATTAAAACAGCCCAATTTCTTTCTGGCTTTTGCAACAGAAGGCTGGCAAGTCTGAGAATTCTGAGCAAGAATTGGCAATTGACTATCCCCAAAAGTCACCTCTTATTGTCCTTCTTACTAGCGCAGTGCAGGCTTTTTTCCCCCCCTGTCATTAAAATAAATAATTTCATTTGATAAACAAATTGAAGCACCATGAAATGAATTTTTAGATTCATTTATTTTGTATGCTCACAACTAATTTATTTAATTTGCAATGGAGGCTTGATGCATCACATGCCATAAGGCACATAACTGAGTTGTGCAAGTTGACTTTGTTGTTTCTTTCCAGTCATTAAAAATTGAATTAAAAAATAAAACTCGACAAATGTTGTGAAAGCAGATTGACTTAAACTGCTTATGTATCAGAGATTAGGTTTTAAAGAACATGTAGGCATATTAGAAAGCTTGCCAATAAATTACTGTCTTCCCCCCCAAAAAAGGATAAATTTTCATTAAGAGTCAACCACAACTTCATTAATATCAGTACCAATCCAAGTGCTTCCCAAATTGTCCTTTTTCTGGAGAGTATGATCAGTGCTCTTCAGAAGAAAAAGAGTTCAATGAGAGAAATTTATTTAGATATTTGGCTTCAAAGCTCTGCATGTTAATTTACATTGTTATATCACATATCATGTCCATGTTTGATGTAGTCTATGCTTCACAGGGTTGGTCATACCATTAAGCTAAGTGAGGAAGCCACCATAGGTCTTTGGTATTCATTTATCCTGAAGGGACAACAGTAATTGAATTAAGTTCTATCTCAAGCGGCAAATAATTTTTACTTTATGAATAACCTTTCGTGTGAGAAAGACCACATGTTATGTTGTAGGAGTAACATGCAACTGTCCATTTATTTTCTTCCTCACAAATCATCCCAAATGATCACATTTTAAAACAAGGCCACCTTAAGCAACAAAAGGGACTATTTTTATATAAAATGATGTGATGTTTTGTTTGCTGCTCCATCTCAAATATTTATTTATTTATTTATTTTGTGAGATTTATATACCGCCTCACAGTGCAAGCAATCTCTAAGCGGTTTACACCAGTAAGCAATGTATATTTATATTGCCCCCAACAATCTGGGTCCTCATTTTACCTACCTCGGAAGGATGGAAGGCTGAATCAACCTGAGATTTGAACCGCTGACCTGCGGATCACAGTCAGCAGTACCCCACTCTAACCGCTGCGCCACCTCGGCTCTTTTTTGTCCTGAGCCCACATTAAATACTTTGTTGCAATTTCTGCCATTCCAAGGTCATTTCATTTATTCTGACCAGGTTTTTAATTTTGAGGAATGTTCCATATCTGTTAGCTCTGAAGCTCTCATCCCATTTGCCTGGAATATTCCAGAAAACTGGAGGAATATTAGAATGATTTTAGCTAGCTGGGCATTTAGATTGCACCATCAATTTTGCTAGAATCTATTCCTGCAATTACGTATTTCTCTTAATGAGAGAATATTGATGCAGTTACTCTCCTGCTCTCCATATGCACAAATAGACATCTAAGCATCTGCAATGTAATTTTCTATATTGCAACTGGCAAAAAAAATCACAAAGGAAAACAAGTTGCTTGTAGTATCTAAGTATTTTTCCAATTTTCCCTCTTTGCGGATTATCTAAGTATATCTGATTGGGCTTTATGTTATCTTTGGATAATTACAAAAATAATCTGAAAGAGATGAACACTATTAGTAGAAAGATATTGGTGTTAATTAAATGAGCTATTTGTATAATTGCTTTCCATTATCACTTTTCCTTTATGATATGACTTTCTCTGTTCAAGTGTTTTCCATATGTCATAGTAATTTACTACTGAGTTTTCAATAATTCTGTTAGTAATTGCTGCAGAACAGGAAGTGATACCAGCCAGAGAGGAGTAAGATAAGCCTTTTATTATCTGTACAGATAAGGTTCAGACATTTTGAAATTCTGAACTGAACGATTTTCTATCAGAAAAGCAAGATATTTAAACTCTTTTTCCACAGTTACAAAAGACATAAGGGGTTGGCTTTACATTATAGTTCAGCCTTTTGCCGTAATAAGGAGTTACACCTCTTTCCTTTTGACACGTATGCATGTTTCTCCATAAGTTTTATGTTAACACCTTTAAATGTCCCAAGTTTTCTGTGTCTGTTTGTGGTCAACCTGTGGCCGGCCGAATTTTAGGAAAGCCTAGCAACTTCCTCTTTGTGTTTTTCCAGAGCAAAGGACTTTTTACTTCTTTAATTATCAGTGCTAGAAAAGAGCCCCTTACAGGTCATCTAGTCCAACCCCGTTTATAGCCTATTGTTTCTTAATGACTTTGCTTCATTTTACGTCCTGCTTCAGAAAAAATAATACAATTCTACTCAAACATTTAAAATTTATCTGCATTTGCAACTTCTCCACTTTATATTAACTCTTCTTCCTTATATCATAATATTCTATTGAGTCCCACTGAGAATAAGAGTAAAAACAAATTTGAAAGGAATTGTTTAGAGGTCTCAAATCTGAAATTTGTAAATTTCAGAACCATTATAAATAAGCAGAATTTGGCTTGAAACATAATGGAAAAATGTAAGGTTTAATTTAAACTTTTTTAAAAAATAAAAGAAATGTTTAATGAATTTTAAGCTTTGGGGGAGGTATATCTGGAAGAGTAACATGTTTTGAGGGCTTTGCTTCAAAGGCCTTTGCTGTCGTATGCAGAATGTGCATTGACTAAGGAAAAAGATCCTATTTCCATCATGCTGTTTTCTGCAAGAGGGGAAACACCTACATCTACTGTAATGTTGTGTAGCTGTTAAATGAAAGCCTTTTGATTTTTGCAACATTTTAGTAATGTGTTAAATGTCCAGTTTTCTTTCTTTTTTCTTTTTGCAGTAGATTTAAAAAAATAAGTTAGAACAGGGAGCATAATAATCATTCTATACTTAAGCTACGATTGGTGAGCCTCTGGGAATCACAAACAAATTGTTCCTGAGTGCTTCTTGTTTTCTTGGGCCATGATAACACAACCAGTTTTTTTTATTGACATTTTTGTTATATGTACATATGTGTATACATAAGATGCATGCACTCAATTATATCATAAAATATACATACACCTACATATTTAAATACAATCTAATAAAAACGTAATTTGCAAACTAGCAAGAATTGTAAGAATGTTTTAAAAGCTTGAAAACATCCTAGCTTCATTTCTGGTATTTCCATGGTGGCGCAGTGGTTAGAGTGCAGTACTGCAGGCTACTTCTGCTGTCTGCTGGCTGACTGCAATTTGGCAGTTCGGATCTCACCAGGCTCAAGGTTGACTCAGCCTTCCATCCTTCTGAGGTGGGTAAAATGAGGACCCAGATTGTTGGGGACAATATGCTAACTCTGAAAAACCGCTTAGAGAGGGCTGTTAAGCACTGTGAAGCGGTATATAAGTCTAAATGCTATTGCTATTTCACAAAATCCAACAAGGCCATATTATAGTGTCCCTTACATTTTTATGACTTTGATCTAGCCATACAAAGCCTTGGTCCTTCCTCCCTGCCTCCCTCCTTCCCTCCCTCCCTGCCTGCCTGCCTCTCCTATTCTCACAAAAAAAGGTTATTCATGAGGGGGATGACTATCCTAGCATTTTGATACATAGATTCCCCCCCTTGGTTTCCATGCATAAGTAGAGTGATTATAGCAATAGCAATAGTACTTAGACTTATATGCCGCTTCATAGTGCTTTTACAGTCCTCTCTAAATAGTTTACAGAGTCAGCATATTGCCCCCAACAATCTGGGTCCTCATTTTACCGATCTTGGAAGGATGGAAGGCTGAGTCAACCTTGAGCCATTGAGAACTGAACTGCTGACAGCTAGCAGTCAGCAGAAGTAGCCTGCAGTACTGCATTATAACCACTATGCCACTACACCTCTTTATTTTAACCTATGCCACGATAATATTTTTTCTTGAACAATTGTTATATCAGTAATGAAAATAATACACTAGCCCTCAGGTTTTCTGGGGTGGTGCATTAGTCAGTGGTTGGCTGCAGTGTCTAAGTAAAAAGAATACAAGTGACAGAGCAAATGGAGAGCAGAAGCCTAATGAGAACAAGCTTAATGACAAGGTTGTCCATTTTATAATTACTTATTGGAGTTGCTCAAATATGCCCAGAACAACAACAACAAAAATTCTGTACCCATTACTCCATTTTAAATCTATTTTTTTCTGCTAGGAGTTACATCCCATTCATTTCCAATCTTTGTAAATAAATATAATTACCTAGACTATTTCCACGGGGTCATTTAAAAATCCAGCACAGTTTAAAGCTAATATAGTAATATCTATTTGCGAAGTGCTGTAGCTTAATGCCATTTGCAGCACGAGTGCAGAAATGTTCACCATCCATGAGGATAACAGAAATAAAATATCTAACTGCTGTATCCATATAAAACAGATGGAACCTTAATAGTCTCAGATCACTCATTATTCAGTGATTACTGTCAAACCGTTTGGCAATTTGTTCTAGATTATGATTACCCAAAGGCTATAGATATTTTTCTGGGTAGAGCAAAGACTGTCAATGGTATTCAGTCCCAGAGCTCTAGACTCTGTCCTGGTATATATATTCTAATCTTGTAGGGATCACTTCATGCTCCTGGTTTGCTTTAAGTTATAAAGTAAGAAAGAGAGTTGGTTCTTCTTCCCTATGGTCTCCTCCTCCTCTGATGTTGTTGACGATGATGATGATGATGATGATAACAATTCTCAAGGAGCCTTGTTTACATAACCTATTGACAATGGTATATAAAAATTCAAAAGCACTCTGTTTACATGGTTCAAACAGCATCGCCCACTCCTTTACTACTGCACAGGTGGGGAAATGGGAAAAGGGAATTATCCGCATGGAATATCCAGTGTGGCCACGCTATGGATCCTTCCAGCAGCCCATGTCAGATAATCGCCACCTCACAGTGGCTACCCTTGAAGAAAGACCATTTGTGATTGTGGAGAACACAGATCCTTCCACTGGAGTATGTGTCCGCAATACAGTCCCTTGCCGGAAGCAGACCAACTCCTCCGTAAGGTAAACGAGAGGGAAGAATTCAAAGGATGGAACAGGAGAAAGCAGTACTGGAGCCAAAAGAGGGCTGGCTTGCTAAAGGGAGGAGGGGGCTGGCTTCCAATGTATACCTTTCCCCAGAAACCCCAACATGTTTTCTCATGTAAAACCAGTTACATTAATTTTATTCCTAAACTAATTGTTTACTTCACTGTTCACCATCATTCATTTGTTTTTTTTGTTTTTTACTTGCCTTCTGTTTCATTATAATTTTTTTTTCCAGTCTGGTATCCTTCAGATAGGATTGACAACTCCTCCACAATTCCAGACCAGGACATCCCTCAGTCTTTGATTGTGTTGCCTAGGAATTATGGGAGACTTACAGTAATCCTACTTATCTGTCATTAGAAAGGGAGGCACAATCTATTCACTTTATGATTATGATAGTGAAATTTGGAGCCCCGATATCCACTTTCCAAGATCCACCAAGGGAATCAGATAAATGTTGAAGCAGCTTTAATAATTTAGGTTTAACCCTTTAGGTTAACTGAAACAAGGGTCTCCCTCAGTAGCAGAACCTGTGTGTCACTTATGCATTTATCTGTCCGGTATTGCTGCTGCTTCTATCTTCTAATTGACATACTAGTAAGATGGAAACGTTTATCCAACTTGGGTGAACACCTGAGAGAGGGTGTCCTTTCTTTAGAAGGTGTGCTTGCAACACGCCAACCCTTTCACTCTGCTGGATTTTCCATGAAAGAAGGAATGGCGAGGAAGCCTGAATAGAAGCTGCTGCAAGCTTTGAAAACTTTCCAAATTAGAGAATGAATTCAGGATAGGTAACCGCTCTAAAGCATGGGGGGAGGGACCAAGTCTAGCATTAAAGTCAGTAGTATTGGGATGGCTTTCAATTCAACCCACATTGGCCAGAAGAAGCTACTCCAATCTTTCCTAATGTGCTGCCCATCAGATGTGTCGGATTATAGGTTTCATCCCTCCCAGCCAGCAGGGTCAAAGAATGATTGGCACTGGTGATATGATAAAATATATTCCCTAGTGCCTATTCTGTACCCCTGTCTGAAACAATATGAATCCTAATGGAGGCATATAAAGAGCAGGATACATGAACGGAATTGCTATATTTTAATTGAGCTCATGCTGTTAAATAAATTTGCATGAAATGAACACAAACATGATGGCTATTAGGCCATGGATGGAAGAATAGTTGCCATTTGTTTGGAATGCCATTTGTGTGCTTCCTAAGGTGATACTAGAAGTAAAAGTTGTTTTGATTGATGAAAATGATTATCAGTCAATGGAGATCTCAATTTTGAAACATTTAACAGGGAAAATTACTCCTGTGTGCCACAGTCAAAATGCTACTTAGCTGCAAACTTTTCCTACTTTTACCAGCCTTTTTCCCCCTTTTGGCATGAGCTAGGGCCTTTAAAGTTGCAAGTAAGAAGGAAATACAAAATGAACAAAAAATTTCCATTGCTATATCTACATCTGCTTCCATTGCTATCTATATCTGTTAGGACTATTGTCATTTATTGGCTTCAGATTCAACGTATTTTACACCAGATACCATGGCCTCCTTTGAGCGTACTTCACTCAACCATATATATTGGGTGTGCTTTTTAAGGGCATATTGGTTTTAGATAATGAGATTGAAGGTAACAAACAGTTTTGAAATCTAGAGGCCATTTTGTTGCATATATTCATTGTTGAATGGAAAGCTACATTTCAATTATAAGTTATGGAAATGAAGCGGTTTTTTTCCATCCCAGTTCATGGACCCCGTGAAATTTATTCATGGATTTCCCAAGAGTATGTAGACCCCAGGCTAAGAATCCCTGCTTCATATTAATACAAATAACTGTAATTTTGTAGTGATGTTTGAAAATAAAACATTGATAGTCTTAGATGAGCAGAAAATGCTGTTTCCTCTGAAACATGGGTAATTTTCATGACTGAAGTCAAGTCAAGATAGAGTGGTGATGCAAAACAAGTATGGCTATCTTATGTATGTGGGGGAATAACAGGTTACTCTTTTTGTTCCCAAGTTTAAGAGAAAAGATTGGGAGCAATAGTTTGCAATTTAAAGTGTCCTATTTTGACCACTGTTTCCTGAAATAGCAAGAAGCCATGCTATTTTGTGCTGTCAGAATTCTGCAGTTAAATTCAGATTCTCAGGATTACAAAACTGAGATTATTATCTAGCTGTGATTTAAAATATCGAAGAGTTTGAAAGTGGATTTCCTTGGTCAGCGTTGAACAGAACCAGGAATAGGTTCAGGTTTCTGCTTCAGGCTGAGCAGTGAATAATCAGTCATGATTCCTGGAAGCATATAGTGGATAACCTGGTTTGCAGATTAAAGGCTATGGCTGGTTGAAGGAGGTAAGTAGCTGGCACTAGCAATCAATCTGCATTCATACATGTTGGGACCCAGAGACTGAGCTTTTTAATCATTTGCCTGTTGCTGACCTCTGCAATTCTCTAATCAAGATTGTGTCATCGATATTCCTGCTCAATGGAGAAAGTTACATTCTTCCCCTAATAAATTTAAACTGAAAACTAATAGAAGTTTCTGGCTTCAATTTTCAAAGATCCTCTTTAATGTTTCTGATGCAATAATGTTTTGTGTCATTCTGTAAGTCCCAGTTTTAATTGACATCATGCTTATAATTTTTTTCCTTCCACTTACAATCTTTAGTCTCCTCTAATGTCCAGTTTCTAAAATCATAAAGTAATTTGTTATGACTTAACCATAACCATGATAGCTAAAATAAGTCTGTTTCCCACAAGAAGCTATTTATTTTGTATAGTAAATTTCAGAATCTTATGGTAAAAGACAATTTTCCAAATTTATCTGGACCCTCATTCCATTTATAATCTCTTCGTCCCATGTACTCAAACCTGTGGGAAACTGCTGTCTTGCAGTCTCCTCGTGAGAAACAGCCATCTGGAGCACAGGTGGGTGATCTCTCATCCTCTCCTTATCTGGAGAGGTTCCAAGGAATCAGTCTACTTACCAGTTCCTTGGTCTGTACTGCGCTCATTGGTTCTGTTTTCATAAAGATGTCTTCACTCTACCATACCTCCCTCAAAAGTCTGCAAAATGGTCAATTTTTCAAGAGCAAAAATTAAATATGAGAATGGGAAGGGGAGGCCTCCTTCTCCCAATCAGAAAGCAAATTTGAAGCCAATCCGTGCAACAGTATTAAAAATATGAAAACAAACAGTATACCAAGCCTCCTTGTAAGGAGGAAGTTGTGAGTGCTTCCTGTTTAAGGAGATTTGCCCGGTAAATTTTCCTCCAACCGAAGGAGCTCCAACCTCTTTCCTATGATATCTTTTCCTGTTGCCGGATAGTGCACTAAATATCATATGATTTCCCCCCCCCCCCAATCCTATTGATAAAAATCTTGGATACTTCTGATGTGTGCCCACTAGGTGACATAGGATCCTGGGTTCAATGGCCTGATCCATCAAGGCCCTCCTTATGTTCTTTCCTCTCCTCTTGGGTCCATAAGCTGTCACGGATGTTATTAACAACGTCTTGATGATAAAGGTAGCATATCATCTCCTTAAGTTTATTGTAATGTACTTTGCAAAATTAACATATTTTCCCACCCTAAATTTGATTGCTTAGGGCAGGGGTAGGCAAAGTTGGCTCTTCTATGACTCATGAACTTCAACTCCCAGAATTTCTGAGCCAATCATGCTAGCTTAGGAATTCTGGGAGTTGAAGTCCATGAGTCATAGAAGAGCCAACTTTGCCTACCCCTGGCTTAGGGAAAGCAAAAAAAATGGATTATTGTATAAAAGGACTAGCGAGCTCTGGTACCAACCTAAAATTCTCAGAAGCATCCTGCTTCTGAATTTGTAGTAAGTCCTTGCCCTTATGAGTCATTATTTACAACTTCACTCCAAATGGTGAATCTTAGAATTTTTGTTTTTATGTTTCATTTAATGAAAGTGAGCCTCTTTGAAGGAACACTGAAATTCTTACAATGGAGGAATTGATTGTAAAGATATCAGAGCTGACTGAAGAGATTTTTGTAATATCGAGAGGGAGAAGGAATAATGAGTATATAACTGTTGCAAAGAAGGTCAGAAGTAGCCTATATATTTTTTTTGTTTCTTTTACTATTTTTCTTTTTTATTCTACTTTGCTTTGCACATATTTTTCTTCTTTCTCTTTATTTCTTTCTCTTTCTTTCTTCATTTTTTTCTTTATGTTTGCTTTTACTTATGCAAACATTCTTAAAAATATATTATGGTGCATTGCACAGTTAGCCAGATGTTCAGATTGGATTTGGTATTTTTATTCATCCATCCATTATCTATCTATCTATCTATCTATCTATCTATCTATCTATCTATCTATCTATCTATCTATCTATCTATCTATCCACACAGAAACACATACACACCTAAGACTACCTATCCCTGGCTTAGAGAGTAATAATAGAAAAAGTACATGTTGACAGCTGGAATGTGTCTGAGCATTTGTGTGTAGGCATCCCTGCCTTCTGTAATGGCCCTCACACCAAGGAGATGCTCCAGAAAATAACAAATGTGGAACATTAGCCATTCTAGCCACTGATGAAGTTACACAGCTCATTTACAATGTGTCATATCCTGTGATGGCATGCCCATTATTCAGTGCCATGCTAAGCTGGCAAGCTGATTATTTATGACTGTGTTTTTCTAAAGACAACAGGATTGTATAGCAATAAGGATACAGGACTGCCACATCCTAGTAATGGTTTAGTTATTTTTATTTTGGAATAGAGGAATTGGGCTAGTGACTATAATATCACTCTAAGGAAACATGTCAGGGCATCGTGATTTAGGGTTAGGGTTAGATACCCTAGGATGTCTCAAGGCTTTGATTTGAGCAATTGTACATAGTCCTAGCATGATTTGCTTGGAAGACACACAGGTTCAGTGTGATTGTTGAGTGCCTTCTCATCTTTTTTCAGTGGGAGTGAACCTATGGACCCCTATACCAAACTCTGCTGCAAAGGTTTTTGCATTGACATCTTAAAGAAACTAGCTAAGACTGTGAAGTTCTCCTACGATCTCTACCTGGTGACAAATGGGAAACATGGTAAAATAGTGGATGGTTTATGGAATGGCATGATTGGTGAGGTAAGGAATTAGGTATCCTAAAAGCCTCATTGTTTGGATTTTAACCATGTACACCTACAGGTTTAGTACACTGGTATTTGTCAGAAGTTCTCCATGGGGAGAAAATAAAAGCAGATATGCAACTTTGGTTCTCTTTTAAAGTTTACGCAATCCTGCTGAACTGTAGCACATACCTAAAGGCTGACTTAGATTAGACCAAAGGCAATGAAAACTCTATAACTACCTCCCTGCACATACATCCTTCTTGCATCCCTCAACGAGAAAGAAGACCCACCAATCAGTAATCCTCAACTTTGTCTGTGGGCTTCAGCCCTAAGAGATGGCAGCCTTAAGAAGATGGCTTTACAAATAGGGAGCTACTCTTTTTCCTGGGCAAATTTGTGGAATGTGAAATGGAATCTTATAGTCAGGTTGGCCTTGAGCTATGCTAACCTGGGAGTAAAGTCTCTTGTCTTTGGATAAGCATGTATAAAAGGCATACCTTCCATTACATGCAACTTAAACAGTCTGTCTTCATCCCTGCTGCTCTGAGATTAGGCCATCCTTTGAATAAGATAATGGGCTGCTTGAGGGTCAAGAGCCCTACCTCTTGGTGCTGATTTGGATATTTAGACTGACTCCTAATCTAGCAACATAGTTTAGGACAGGGGTCGGCAACCTTAAACACTCAAAGAGCCATTTGGACCCGTTTCCCACAGAAAAAAAAACACCGGGAGCCACAAAACCCTTCCCGTGCCTGACTATTTCCTGAGGGACCATAGAACTAGCATACATAGTTGAATTAAACGTTCTGTTTTCTTCTGAAATTTTTCTTTTCTTGGATTTATCCATGGTTGGCCTACCGGGGGTCGGAAAGCTCAATAAATTGCGTGCCGGCGGGTACCACACATTGGCGGTTGTGACACATATTTTGAGCAACAGGGAGGCGCAGCAGAGGGATGAAAGAGCCAAATGCTGCTTCAGAGCCGCGGGTTGCTGACCCCTGGTTTAGGATTTCTCGCCTAGGTGAGTGGCAGGGGACAGATTTCTCTGCGCTGCCTGAAAAGACATAGAAAAAAAAAATGAGACGTTGCACTTTGGGGTTCTCCTCCTGTTTTGCATTAATCCCAGAAGGAATTCTAAATCCTTCTGAACTGGATGTCTATTCAGAAGCATTTCAAGAACCATCTATAAGAGAAAAAGGGCAGAGAGTTGTGAAAGAATCGAGCATCACACTATTTCTGGCCAGATCTATTCCTTGCTTGTGTCGGTACTGAAAGGACATCAGTGGCAATCCTGACATGCAGAAGGGAAAATGGGGTTGGAAGAGCGATATATGGTGATATATGGTTTCTTGATGGTGCGTGAACACATTTTTAAGGGTTGGACTCATCCAGGTACAGAAATGTTCAATCAAGAAAACTCTTCTTAAGTACATGCACACTTGATCTGAAGTAATGGTAGTATCATTCTATCTGTAGGGTTGCCATGTAAAAAGGTCTCTTTGAGGTACAACCTTTCCCCACCCCCTTGAAAATACCGTAGGTCCCACAGAGTTCTGTGTGTCTTATTCCCAAGCATGTCTGCATAGACACAAAGGCTCATCCTCAACAGAGGGCAGCACCCATCCCATCTTGTCTGTGCTTGGAAGGGTTGGGCCTGGTTAAAATTTGAATTGGGAGACCTCCAGAGAAAATAACAGGGCTGTGGGGCTGCACTGGGAAGTTTTAAAAAGAAGTTGTGGAAGAAGACAACAGGAAACCATTTGTTTATTTAACAGAATTGTATGGCCGCTCATCTTGAAGCACAACTCTGGCTCAAAGACAACCAAACCAGAGGTGGGATCCTACCTCTGATTGCCGGTGCGGTTAATTGCTGACTTCGCGGCAGAGCCGAAGACTGCTCGAGCCTGCTCCCGTTCACGGAGCGGGAGCCTTTCCCGGGCGCTTTCCGCGCCTGCATGGATGCCGCCAATTGCGTTCTTTTGCCCTCTGCACATGGGGCCATGCGCGGAGGGCAAAAGAACGCCATTGGCGGCATCCATGCGGGCGGGGAAAGCGCCCGGGAAAGGCTCCCGCTCCGCGAACGGGAGCAGGCTCGAGCAGAGTCTTCGGCTCTGCCGTGAAGTCAGCAATTAACCGCACCGGCAATCAGAGGTAGGATCCCACCTCTGAACCAAACCATGTACATATTGTTTCCAAGAAACCATATGGATGTATTCACAGACTCACCAAGAGTCACAATTGAACTTCAGATCGTATTTACCTTTCACCCATTAATTTGCTAAGATTAAAATAAAAGCAAGCAGAAATTTATCAGTACAGTGTAAGATCCATTTGGAGCTGGTTCGGTTGAAGGACATTATTATTCATGCCTTCTCTCTGTGTTCCTCTTCCTCCCAGGTATATTACAAGCGAGCAGATATGGCCATCGGGTCTCTTACCATCAATGAGGAACGCTCACAAATTATTGATTTTTCTGTACCTTTTGTGGAGACGGGCATTAGTGTCATGGTAGCCAGAAGCAACGGGACTGTCTCACCCTCTGCTTTTCTAGGTAAGAGCAAATAAACACGCCATAAATTCTAAAAAAATTTTTTTTTTGAGATTTGTAACAGAATATAGCCATATGGAATGCTTCTGTGTTAGTTGGTTATGGAAGGTCACTTTCACTGTCCTTTTCACCTCATTTCTTGATTATTGTAATTACTTCTACATGGACTGCGCTTGAAGACCTCTTGGACAGCTGGTTCAAAATGTGGCAGCTCATGTAGTGATGGGCTCTCTCCCTGTTACCCATGTGTCTCCTCTGTGGCAGGAGTTTATTGATTATCAGTTGACTTCTGGGTGCAGTTCAAAGATAATTATTATCTTTAAACCTTATAGGGCCTGAGTATCTTATGAGGCTGCTTACTCCAATTGTTTTCTGTCTATCCAGTGAGAATTAATAGAGGGGCATGTTATGGGTATCATCCCTGAGAATATCAGTGATAGGTTGGTTTTCCCTTTCTCTGGAACAGTTCATGCAGGGTGTGGTGGCACAGCGGTTAGAATGCAGTACTGAAGGCTACTTCTATTCTCACTGGCTCAAGGTTGACTCAGCCTCCCATTCTTCCAAGGTTGGTAAAATGAGGAGCCAGATTGTTGGGGGCAATACTCTGTAAACTGCTTAGAGAGGGCTCTAAAGCACTGTGAAGCGGTATATAAGTCTAAATGCTAAGTGCTATACAGTCCCATCCCTGTTGCATTTCAGAGACCTGGCTCTTTTGTAAAGCATTTGGGGATACCCTAGATAATTGAGCTACTTCTAAGGATGAACGAGAATGTCACTTCTTGGCTTTTATATTTGACTGTTGTTTAATGTTAATTTTCAATCTCATGTTTGTAGTTTATATTATTTTGTTGGGGAATTGTTAACTACTCAAAGTCTCAGGATAGGAGCTGCCTATAATCTCAAGCAAGTAAGAAAGTAAATAATTTTGGCCCTATACATTGATACTGTCCTCTGTTCCCTTTCCTATATTGAGCAAGCTCAGTCGCTATTGAACTGTTTTAAGATTTTCTTAAATCACTTTTACACTGCTATTTCTAAGAATTTTGGGGCCCTGCATAACTTATGCTTTGATTGCTTAAGGAACACCACTCACACCAGCAATAAAAAAGGAAAGGATTTCCTAATGTAAATTTACACGAGGTGAAGAGTTTTGATTTGCAATATTAACATATGGTTAGATGTTTAATATTCCCTAGTTTAAATTTTCAGAGTGAAAATAGCGATTTGGGGAATAGAAATCTTTTCTAAAACACTGTTTTTGCATATATCATACTTTGGGCATTAATGTTTAAATAATACAATATTTGTTTTTTGCTATCATATTTGCTGTTATTACTTCTAAGCAACTTTTCATTACTTGCTTCTTAAATTATTAATATAGGGCAGTGATGGCGAACCTGTGACACGCGGAGCCATATCGGAGGGCACGCGAGGTGTAGCCCTATGTCAGCTCCAGCGTGCATGCACACGCTGGCCAGCTAATTTTTGGCCTTGGGGAAGGCCGTTTCGCCTTCTGGAGGCTTCAAGGAAGCTTCCCTAAAGCCCTGGAGTGCGAAAAACAGTCCAACGGGCAAACCGGAAGTTCGGGAAAATGGACTTCCGGTTTGCCCGTTGTGCTGTTTTTTGCACTCCGGAGGCTTCAGGGAAGCTTCCTGAAGCCCCAGAGTGTGAAAAACGGCCCAATGGGCAAACCGGAAGTTTGGAAAAATGGACTTTCGTTTTGCCCGTTGTGCTGTTTTTCGCACTCCGGGACTTCAGGAAGCTTCCCTGAAGCCTCCGGAGTGCAAAAAACAGCACAACGGGCAAACCGGAAGCACAAACCATGTGCCCGTTTTTTCACCGTCCCAGGCTTCAGTGAGGCCTGTGCGCATGCACAGGGGCGGGGGGTTGTGCACATGCGCAGGGGGTAGCACGGGGGGGGGTTGCGCATGCATAGGGGGAATGGGTGTGGGCACATGCGCATGTACCAGCGCGCGCACACACACCCTTTTGGCACGCGAACCAAAAAGGTTCGCCATCACTGATATAGGGTATCCGGAGATTGGGGATTCACATAATGAATATGATCTCAAATGTTGCATACCTAATAAGATTTGGCTATTTTAATTATGGTCATTGGAAGAAAACAAAGGTAATTGAATATGATGGCACTTTGAAATAATAGAAAATACTTGTAGCTCAGGTTTTAGATTTTGTTTTCCAAATTGTTTCAATTTAGTTTCTGAACATTTTGTTACCAGACTAGGTAACATCATCAACAGGATTTTCTTGTCCTATTCTCCTCAGCTTATAAATGGCTTGCATATAAATATATTTTTTGTTGCATGTAACCAGGTATCATACAGCGAGGAGCATTACAGGCAATGCAGCATAGTCAAATATTTGATTATGTGAAGACATCAGTAAATGGCTTTAACTGAGAATGAGAAGAACAGTGTCAATGAAATGAACACAGTGTCAGATATTTTTTTAAAGTGTTTTGTAATGTTGCTAATAATAATTACACCCAAAAATATAGTCTGTCTGAATCCTGCCAAACAGAAGATGTTCTGAACATTCTTGAAATGCATGACATCCAATCCTTTGCATTAGAGAACTGGGCAAGAGTTACAAATTAATATTTGAGCTGATGATTACAAATATGGAAATGTCAGTTAATAGAACAGACCATGCCAATGAAAGGCAGAGCCAAAATGATGCCCTGCCTCACAAGTTATTTGCTGCCATTTTCTTGTTCAGTTTGGTTTATAAGAAACCTATAATGTCCATAATTCCTGTTACATTCTCAGACTGAAGCACATAAGCTCCATTTTGGAGGGAAAATACTGACTGCTGATTGGCTAGACTGTCTGGCAGCTCCCTATAAAAGGGCTGGCTGTCAGACAGAGCTTTTGCTGGGTTGTAAATAGTTGCCAAATAAAGAGCTGTTGTTTTGAAGCCACTTCTGACTGCCTCTTCCATTCACCCTATCTAACAATTCCATTATCATTGTCACAAAGTTCCTTCTCCTAAAACATTGCTTGAATGCCCATCAACTCTTCTGATAGATCTTCCTTGTGACGGAATGTTTGGAAACAAGATGATCTCTACTGTTTACTCCAGTTGGCTGGTATTCAACAAATGCCTCTGTTCAATCTCAGTCTAGGCACAAAGTCATTACTGTGGATCTGGATGAGGAATTAGTTATTAGCTCAGCATATCTGTTTGCACTGGGAGGTGCCATAAAAGGGTGTTGTTGTTGTTGTTTTTTGGTCGTTTTCATTTTTATTACTGCTGAAAACAACGGCTTCCTGGAACAGAATGGGATAAACAAGCTTACTGGCATTCTGAGAAACATTATCGTTTGTAGTATATTGGGCAGGGTTGGTATTTGGAAGAAAAAGTGTAGAGAACCCTGGCATTGGTGTATCCATTCCCTCTCCTGTTGCAGAAACAGGAGAATAGACAACTAAGCTACCTGCTGACCATTACTATCACTGTTGCAAATAGGTTAGCTAAGCAGACTTTCTGTCTGTCTCAATATTTTCTGGAATATCTCTGGGTATAGTATCCTTACTCCCTGAAAAACACCTTGTTGTATTCTGCCAACATGGAGGTTAAATACCTGTCTGCATCTGTCCATATCCTTCTTCTTCCTTGTGTCACAATGTAGGCCTTTGCTGTGATCTTCTTTTTATCTGAATATCTCTTCCCCTCATCAGAAACTCCAAGTCCATCAGTGCCAAACAAAACTGCCCTCAGTTTCATGTAATTAATTGGCATTTCTAACTGGGACTATTGGCCTTGGACTGAACAGGACTGAAAATGGTTTCCCTAGCCTGTGGTCAGCTGCTCTCTATTCAGCTGTCTAAATAGCATCTCTCTTGTCAGACTGACTCTAGTCACCAGAACAAGGAACTGGCTCTGTCAGTCACAGCTGAGATCGGCAGGATTTTGTTTCTGGAACAGGAATCAATGAGGTGGTCTGGAACAAAAACGGACTGATGACACCAGGTCTCTGGTTGCTGTCATCGCCCTCTGAAGTCTTGCCAATGCTACAAGGAAAAGGCTGGTGGGGTGGAGGGGAGGCAGGAAAGGGAAAAGACAAGATATAGATCTCTCTCTGTCAGGGTGTTTGGCATCTTCTTCATTTCTAAAAGTATCTCTTCACTTCTTCATCTTATGGTTATTCTCTTCCTTGCTGTTTCTCTCCCTCCCATTTTTGGATTCTTCAGTCTAAAATAGAACCACGAGTAACCCATTCTTCTTCTTTTTAGAATAGAATAGAATTCTTTATTGGCCAAGTGTGATTGGACACACAAGGAATTTGTCTTTGGTGTATATGGTCTCAGTGTACTTAAGGAGAATAAAATACATTAATCAAGAATAAAAAGATACAACACTTAGTGATAGTCAAGGTTACTAATAAGCTATCAAATTGTACTAGGAAACAAATCAAAACAATACAAATTGAAAGATACAAGCAACACGGTTATAGTAATAAGTGGGAAGAGATAGGTACTAGGAAGGATGAGAAGAATAATAGTAATATAGTCTTAGTAAATAATTTGTCAGTTGTGGGAATTAGTTGTTTAGCAGAGGGATGGCATTCGGGAAAAAGCTGTCCTTGTGTCTAGTTGTTCTGGTGTGCAGTGCCCTATAGTGTCATTTTGAGGGTAGAAGTTGAAACAATTTAGATAGTTAAAGATTGATATGGAGGGGTTAGCCTCTCTTGGATAGCTAAATTAAAAATAATAATAATTTATTTATTTAATAAAATTTCTATGCTGCCCAACTCCCGGGGGACTCTGGGAGGCTAACAGCAGGTATAGAAACATATAATCAACAAAAGCAATTTAAAAACATGTTAAAATACTATCAATATTTAAAAAGCACTTTCACTCACACATGCATTCATGGGCCGATCTAACAAGACCACATCTTAGGGTCATTGGCCCCAGGCCTGCCGGAAAAGCCAGGTCTTAACCGCTTTCCGGAAGGCCAGTAAGGTGGGGGTAGTACGGATCCCGGGAGGTAGTTGGTTCCAAAGAGTCGGAGCCGCTACAGAGAAGGCCCTCCCACGCGGACCTGCCAGCTGACATTGTCTAGCTGACGGGACCTGGAGAAGGCCGACCCTGTGCGATCTCACTGGGCGTTGGGAGGAATGCAGTAGCAGACGGTCATGCAGATAAACTGGTCCTGAGCCATATAGGGCTTTAAAGGTAAGAACCAACACCTTAAATTGCATCTGGAGACCAATCGGAAGCCAGTGCAGCTGGCAAAGGATGAGCTTAGTGTGGGTGTATCTTGAGGCATCCACAACAGCTCGCGCAGCTGCATTCTGGACTAACTGCAGTCTCCGAACACTCTTCAAGGGTAGCCCCATGTAGAGCACGTTGCAGTAGAGGTTTGCCTTCCAGCCAGAAGAGGTGGGGTTAATATTATCCTGTTGGTTTTCTTGAGTGCTTGAGAATGAACATATCTTTTTTCTAGAAGGATTGTGTTAAGTAGTAAGAATTCTTGAATTCCTTCGAGATGAACCAGAGCCACCTTCAAAGTCTTTGATCAGATTTCTATACATGAGGACCTAGGTTAGCCTGTATTCTAGTTGACATAGTTTATAGTATAGTTAAGTGGTTAATGAGTTTCTTAAAAAGAAGGCTGTTTTCATAATTGTTGGAAATATGCATGAAACTGAACCAGGTTAAGTTGTTAAACCAACTTATTTTGTGCATCTGGCTTCACAGGCCTAGTCTCTCTCATCATCTGTTATTTTTCTGGCTCCTTGATGTGTAAATTTTAGCAAGGTACATATTTTACGTTTCTTGCCTTCATCCTAATTTGCAAAAGGATTTTACAAAGCTAAGATTCAGTCATTTTCATCACTGATTTTATGAATTATTTAATGCTTCTTGGAGAAAAGATAAAAATTTATTGCTCTGATTATTCATTCTGACTGATCATTGCTCCTCTGTATTTGTGTGGTTGAGCTCATATCAGCTCTCATATATATCAGTCACCTTCTGGATTCTTAAGAGTAGTTTGGAAAAGGAATGAAATGAAAACTAGGGCAAGTTTTAAACTAGGATGTCATATCAACTAGACTGGAGAAAGTTCATTTGACAGAGAAAAAAAAGAGAGAGCAAGATTTGTTTTTCTCATGCTTGTTAGCATTCCCTCTGGCAAAATATTTGTTTAGTGTTGATCATCCAATTCTACTCAAAAGCCTCAATTTACAGTATTGTATATTTTTTCTTCAGTGTTTCTTTTTGTTTGGGGTTCTTTCTCCCTCTCTCTAGAGCAGAGGTTCTCAACCTTCCTAATGCCGCGACCCTTTAATACAGTTCCTCATGTTGTGGTGAACCCCAACCATAAAATAATAAAATTATTAGGAAACTCAGGGGTGGGTTCTAACTTACCTTGCTGCCGGTTCACTTCCTCCTGCACTGCGTGGCCGCGCCTCATGGGCGTGCATGCTGTTTGGGCGCGCATGCATGTGCAGTGCCAATTTTTTTAAAAAGCCAAAAACAAGATGGCGACGCATGCGCAGTGCTGGAAATTTGGCTTCTGCGCATGCTCAGAAGTTCCCATGGTACAGATTTTTTTTTTTGCAGTAGTCTATTTGCATGTGTGTGGACCCGCCTGGAGACGGATAGAGGAACGGTGTCTTGGTTCCTAAGACCATCGGAAATATGTGTTTTCCGATGGTCTTAGGCAACCCCTGGGAAAGGGTCATTCGACCCCCAAAGAGGTCACGACCTACAGGTTGAGAACCGCTGCTCTAGAGAGAGAGAGAAAGTTAAAAGCCTGATAATGTACTTGTTATATATTAACTAGAACATCTGACGGTGTCGGTGACTTTTATCGGATAATTGTAAAGAAGGAATCATTTTCTTTTTCAGAGACTGATGGTTAATAGTCCAGAATGGCTCAATTTATGGGAGCTTATTTGTTTGACCACTTCCTGATATAACATCTCACTGGAAAGTTGTGAATAGGAGAGTTGTTAGAGATTTAAAAAGGCACAGCACTTTCCTTATAGAAGGTCTGGGTAATAGATGGAAGATAGTTGTGTCATGGTTAAGATGCTGGGCTCATTGACTGGAAGGTTGATAGTTTGAGACCCTGGTACCATAGGATGGGGTGAGCTCCTGTTGTTGCCTCAGCTCTTGACAACCTAGAAGTTCGAAAGTGTGCAAATGCAAGTAGATAAATAAGTACCATTTTGGTGAGAAATTAACAGCATTCCATGCACCTCGGCCCATGGAAACATCACCGACTCCATTGACTAGGAAACAGAGATGAGTACCACCCTCTAGAGTTGGAAATGACTGGATGGGGAAACCTTTAGCTCTAGTTCTGTCATGCAACAATTATTGTTCACATTAACAAGCCATAGTTAATGTTCACCATGATTTAGCAATACAGTGAATGGAATGCTGTGATATATTTACCTCAAAGCCCACTTCTGTAGTTTATCCCCAAGGCCTGTGACCCTGACCTCATCCAATAGCTTCTTGATTGACATTCTGGCTTCTGAACTGAACAGGCTCTCTGGTTTATTGGATGTTGCAGAAACAAGGACTTCCTGTGGAGTCCTTGGTGCTCTTTGAGCTTGGTTGTTTGCTTGCAGATATTTCATCTCCTGGGTAGGTAACATTGTCAGTGCACAGGAGCATCATCAGTGCACAGGAGCATATATGGGTGCAATTGGACAGGAACGGTAGGCACGATTGTGCACTTATGCACGCCCCTTACAGACCTCTTAGGAATGGGTGAGGTCGATGGTAGATAATCTAAGGTTAAAGTTTTTGGGGTTTGGGGAAGAAACAATTGAGTCATGTAATGTATTCCAGGCATTGACCACTCTGTTGTTGAAGTCGAATTTTTTGCAATCAAGTCTGGAGCGGTTTACATTAAGTTTGTATCCATTGTGAGCTCATGTATTGTTGTGGTTGAAGCTGAAGTAGTCATTAACAGGTAGGACATTGTGGCAGATAATTTTGTGAGCTACAATATGTGCAAGGAAAGAACCAAGCTCAGAAAGCACCAAGGACCACACAGTTCAACCCTGAGCCACAGATATTCTCTCTTATCGGAAGAGAATATCCACAATGTCAAAAGTAGCTGCAACATTGACAAAGTCAAAAAGACTCGGGCAAAAATGGTCAGAGGGAATTTAATCTTCAGCAGAGACTGATTAATGAGAGAGGCAAGCTGTGAATCCACCAAGATCTTAGAGTTCTGTGCACGTGCACCACGTGCATATAAATAAGTGACATAAAATGCCATTTCACAATTATGTCAGTAACTTCGGAAATGTTTAGACCTATTTTAGGAATAAGTCAGAGAGTGGAAGAAAGGAACGGTAATATGATTCTACTGAATGGAAAGCCACAAAGAACAACTTCCTTCCTTCCTAGTGCTGTTAAGACACGTAATAAAATCAAATCTCCTTCAAATCAGATTTGGCTGCATCCATGTAGGTGTTCCCTATTGCTGCCTTCTGGGATGTTTTTTCAACTGTCCAGTCCAATGTACAGCCTGAGTTTTTCTGATAATCTTTCTTCCAGACTTGACTCTTCTTAATTTCGCAAGGTCAGTTGGGCTGCATTGGACAAAGACTTCCTTAAGAAGTAACAGCATTCGCATTCGAAGTGAAAACTCAGTTACAACAGCCAGCAACTGATAAGTTATAAACTGCTTACAGACATTGCTCTATGGATCTTTATCCTTTTGAGATGGATGTGTGTGTGTGTTATGCTTTGTATGTGAGAAACAAAGGACAAAAGAGATTCAAGAAACATTCAAGAGAACAACCTTGGGTTGTCACATGCTACAAAAACAATAAGTTATGTCTGTCCCAAAGGGAACCATTAAGTATGGAAACATGAGAAAGAAGAGCAATGAGTAGCATCATCTCTCAAAATTCGCTCTAAGTTGTGGATTTGCTGCTTGGTAGGAGTGCAGATTGCCTCTGTTTGCATTTATTTTTTTAAAAAATAAGCAAATAATACAGAAAAATAAACTGTGAGCCTCTCTAAGTGAAAATAGCACTGTTTCAAGAACTTCTGATGCTTTGAGGAATATGAAACTGTACTGAAACACAGCCTGACTTCTCTGGCATTGCTATCTTATCATTTTTAGAAAATAACAATAGCACTTAGACTTATATACCGCTTCATAGTGCTTTACAGCCCTCTCTAAGCGGTTTACAGAGTTCAGCATATTGCCCCCAACAATCTGGGTCCTCATTTTACCCACCTCGGAAGGATGGAAGGCTGAGTCAACCTTGAGCCTAGTGAGATTTGAACAGCTGAACTGCTGAACTGCAGTGCTGCTCTTTAACCACTGCGCCACCTCGGCATCTAGTGCCACCTAGTGAGCTTGCAATCAGAGTCAAAGCAATGGTGATAATTTCCTGTCTCATCTTTCACTGTTCTTTTCTGGAGGACAACAGTTTTTCTTTCTTTCTTTCTTTCTTTCTTTCTTTCTTTCTTTCTTTCTTTCTTTCTTTCTTTCTTTCTTTCTTTCTTTCTTTTTCTTTCTTTCTTTTTCTTTCTTTCTTTCTTTCTTTCTCCTTCCTTTCTTCCTCCTTTCATTCCTTTCTTCTCTCTCTCTCTCTCTCTCTCTCTCTCTCTCTCTCCCTCCCTCTCCCTCTCCCTCTCCCTCTCCCTCCCTCTCCCTCTCTCTCTTTTTCCACTCACTCATTCACTCATTGCCTTTCTTTCAGGAATTCAGTAAGGCTGGCAGCACTCCTTCCCCCTGCTCCTTATCTCTGCAACAGCAACCCTTTGAGGTAGACTGGGCTGAGAAAGAATGACTGGCAGATGACCAAAAGACTATAGTAATTCATGTGATGAATGTACAGCTCCTCATGATTGTATCTCACCTTTCATCAGCTGTAGCTTAAAACCTATCACACGCAAGTACAAGTTAACATCTCATTGTGTTCCCGAACAAGTGAATTTCATCTCACAATGCTGTCATTTTCCTGAAAGAATTGAAATGCTGTCCTTAAAATGTACAGCCGTGTTTGACAAGTGATTCATTGGCCTAGAATGTCAAAAGAAGGTTGCTTGAGTGGACTCTATTATTCTCCACAATGAATCTTTTCACATAAAGACAGTATTTCTTGAGACTGTGTTATCGGCTAATTCCTGGATGTGTAGAGATTTCATCAAACCGATTCCCACTCAAATGCAAGTTCAATGAACACCAGCAACTGGTATTTCTAGGAAGACAATTGTAGGCTCCCCAGAGAATATGTTGTTTAGAATTTATAATTTCAATGGGATTAATAGGTAGCATGTCACCTACTGAATGAATAGTTAGGGGTGCTTGGGGCATTTGCTTTTTGTAAAAGAGAGATTGTTACAAACTGACTTGATTTGCATGTTCCAGATTTTCCAGATTAAGGTACAGTATGCCTTTACAGTTTTTTTATAATTCCAAATTTTGTGATGCCCTCTTTTGTGCAAAAGAAATGTAACATGTTTTCAAAAAGTCAGAAGCATTCAAAATAGTACTTTTACTATTGATAATAGGGAAGATCCCTGGGCCAGGTGCAGAAGATTTTATCTCGCCAGCAGAAATATTTTTTTTTGGTCCGTCTTAAACAGGATTAACTATTGCAATTCATTTACCAAGGGTGCTGCTGTTGTACAAGGTGCCCTTGTGCAGAATTCCATTAGTGCCCCAGCAAGTTTTTAAATATTCCAGCTGTGTGAATGTGCACTTGCTTGCGGTTGAAAACATATGTTAAATATTCCAGTTAATATGCCCACTTGTCCACTGTTAAATCTTTTCCATACCTTGCCTCCCCCTCGTGTGGCACCTTTGTGCAGCACCCGGTTGTGGTGGCCTTTGGGACAACGTCTTTCTGTGTTTAGCAGAGCGTGTCCCCTAGTTAAATGCAACTAGGACTCCAGCCTAAGAGTATTTAAATGTATGCCATCGAATAGATATACTATCAGAGAGCAATCTGTATCCATTTAATTTTTCCTTCCCTGGGGTCCTTTCTGAGAGACAGACCTAAACTCAATAGGAATGGAGGACTCTTCTTGCTATTAGGAAACCTCCTTCCCTTCCTTTTCATCTGCCTCTCAGTATGCTAATGAAATGCATCTGATGCCATCAGATAAAGTTTATGTCCTTTATGACAGGAAAGGACAAGCTGACAAATGGCCCTCAGTGACGGTATTTGGGGGGACTGAATTAATCCCATTATTCAGTCTGCCTTTAATGCTGGAGCTCTCAGTGTCTCTCTGTTGCTGCCAACATCTGAAAATGGCCTGGTCTCTCTCTCCCTCTCTCTGTTTTTCTTCATCCCATATGCTTTTGTGATTCTGTGATTGTTTCCCTATATTGATCATGTCCATGTGGGTGTTCTGACAGTAATGATGCCCTCTCTCACAGCTGTCTACTCATCACAAACACAAGATGAGAGTCCCAGCCTGTATGGCCTGATGTGCAGAGTTGGCTTTCTCTCTGCCCCTTGAAAACCCCAAGGCTAATAATCATCTCTTTACCTCTGCCCCATCCACCTCCTCTGGCTCCTCTTCAATCCTTACCTGTTAGGTAGCAGCACATCCGGGAACCTTGGACATTGCCCAGAGAAGTGGGAACAGTTGGAAAACAGCCATGGATTGCACCCCTATCTGCAGTAATCTATTAGACAACCCCCAGGTGACAGCATTATCGTTGTAAGGTACCCCGAGCTGCCTCTAATCAAGATGGGCAGCGTATAAGTTTAATCATAAGTAAAAATAAATTTGTGAAATCATTGATCTGCTATGACATTGATAATCCCATCAAAGAAATATAGGTTCAATATAAATCAAACAAACGTTTCCAGCAGAAAAAACAAGTCTGAGTGACTGGAGGAGCTGATATATATAGATATATCGTGTGTGTGTGTGTGTGTGTGTGTGTGTGTGTGTGTGTGTGTGTGTGTGTAGCATTTTTTGCTGATAAATGAAAATAAAGGGAGATTATTATAGATCTATTTCGAGCTATTTAGCTCTCATCAGATAGCCATACCCTTAGTGGGATTTGAACCTGGGCCGCCTGCCTTGTATATATATATGGTTATTCATGTGTACCAGTGAGAATATTGATCCCATAGAAAATACTGCTTTCATGAGATCAATATTCCCATGTTCAATCTCCTCCCCGCCCCCCCCCAAAAAGGAAAAAGTAGGCTGCATAAATGAGAAGATTGGACTGTCACAGCCACAATTAAATGGCTATGAAGACCCATGGTCCCTTGATTGGACAGGAGTGGTCATCTTACAATGACGACCAAAGCCGAGTGAATTTCTGATTATATCATTCGAAGCTTCCTTGAGATGTGAATTTTATATTAGGGAGTTTTGAATTGGGATAAGAGGAAAACATCCATTTTCATACTGGGACTTCTTAAGCCAGTGTCAGATTCCCACATCTGTGACTAGCAATGAAATAGACATATTTTCTAATGAATGGTTAGTAGGGTCTCTTATTACCTCAATAAACAGTATATGAGGGTCAGTAGTGGGTTCTAAAATCCTTTGCTACCATTTTGCACGCGCGCTCACGCACGCGCGCAACACTTCTGCACATGCGCAGAAGTGTCCCGGGCAGGTGGGTGGAGCCTCCCGCCGCCAGCTCTACCATTTCTTAGAACTGGGCCGAACCGGGAGCAACCCACCGCTGATGAGGGTGAACTGTTACTTTAACAGTATTAACTTGTGCTATATGTTTTATCCTACATGATCCTCTATCACTTGGAGGTTATAATTAAGGAGGATTTGATTTCATTCCCACTGTGTGGTAGTCTAGCTTGTGGCTGTTTGAGGAGAATATTCTGGTCTGTTGGTTGCACTCCCATCATCCCCAACCAGCAGGGCCATGGTTTTTTTTTCTATACTATCTATCCTTTTGTACACATCTTTAAAGAAATGTTTATTTTCCCCTTCATCTTTGGGGTTCTTTGCGGGACAATACCAAAATGACAATACCAAAAGAGCCTCTTTCACTTCCGTCCTTTTTTAATTTGACTTTGATTTTCTAAATGCTTATGAAAACGTTTCACCCTTAGTTCCTTGACTGCTAAATGCTAGTGACAATCTTGTGCCATCGGCCTATCTTCCCTCATTCCTTGCATACATTTTCCGGGATTATCTGCAGAGTAACCTTTTAGTGAGTGAATGTTTCTCCTGTTGGGTAAAACTCTTGTTCTCTCCTTTTTGTTCTCCTATCAGTTTAGGTTTTATTTTTTATTTTTAAAAAATGCTATATATAGCAGGAGTGTAGCAAAGGTCTCTCCTCAGCGGGTGCATAAAATCATTCCAGATAGGAGTTTGATATATGTGTGATTTGTTCTGATTGGAGCTAATGTAAGAACTCCCTTCCCCGTGTCCCTTTCTTTTACTTGAATCTCTTGTAGTCTGGATCCCCTGCCTTGAGTTTCAACGTTAAAGGGGTCAGATTCAGTGTTAGCTTCCTCTGGGATTTAACTTCCACTTGTGCCTTCAGGGGTATGCCTCTTCTGTCTTTGAGATGAGGGATGTATCTAGACTGCCACATCTCAACAATGAATCAATGTGGAACATGTGACTGCAGAAGGGGGGGGGGGAAAGCATGCAGCTACAGTGTAAATGCTTGTTTTTGAAATGGGAGCCTTCTGTGAAATCAGGACCTGCATATCAAGCATCATACTGACATCCTTCTGATTGTGAGTGACAGCCTCCCGAGAGAAGAGAAAAGAAAGTTGGGGGAAACAAGAGAAGCTGGGAATTCTACGGACATTTTCTAGGCTCTCTTGGGTCATCAGGAGAGCAACTATCACAGCAAACCATGGCAGCTGTACTTGCAACATCTAAGTGAAGGAAATTACATCCAGCAGAGCCTTCTAGCTCAGTCTTTCCCAAAATTATATCCTGCAGATTCACTGGATTCCACGTATGCCTAGTTGGACGGGGAATGTTTGGAATTGACTCCCAACCCATTGGGAAGGCAGCAGAGTAAAGAACTCTATACTGTATATATAAGTGGCACTGCTCCTTGTGTGTGCAAGGGCTACTTAGGAATTTAGGAGAAAGTTTGTTCACCTCCTATTTGCATGAGTCCATTCTCAATAATTAGTATATAGTCTGGGCTTGAATGTTGCTTCTGCCAACACCCACACTTTGAGTTTGCTCCTGGAGAAGCAACAACTCATGAATTAAAAAGGCACTTCTCTGTTATAGTATATGCTAGTCCTGCTTACTGTTTGACTCTCGTGTCAAGGTAAAAATCTTTATATCCAATCCATCCATCCATCCATCCATCTCTATCTATCTATCTATCTGTCTTTCTGTCTGTCTGTCTGTCTATCTATCTATCTATCTATCATCTATCATCTATTTTCTATATCTATCCATTTGTTCTATCATCTATTTATCTATAGCTATCTGTCTGATGAAGGGACACGGTGGGTCAGTGGCTAAGGCGATGAGCTTGTTGATCAAAAGGTCGGCAGTTTAGCAGTTCGAATCCCTAGTGTCGTGTAACGGAGTGAGCTCCCGTTACTTGTCCCAGCTTCTGCCAACCTAGCAGTTCGAAAGCACGTAAAAAAAATGCAAGTAGAAAAATAGGGACCACCTTTGGTGGGAAGGTAACAGTGTTCCGTGCGCCTCTGGCATTTAGTCATGCCGGCCACATGACCACGGAGACATCTTCAGACAGCGCTGGCTCTTTGGCTTTGAAACGGAGATGAACACCGCCCCCTAGAGTCGGGAACAACTAGCACATATGTGCAAGGGGAACCTTTACCTTTACCTTATCTGTCTGATTGTCTGTCTGTCTCAATCCAGGTTCATAGGACCAATCTCTAGTGAGTCTTGTCACCAACAATGTTTTGGAGCTGTTTTCAATTTTTTTATTGCCAGTATTCAGAAGTAAGAAGAGATGAGGAACTAAGTCCTATTAGCTATGCACAAGAAGGAGACATCAGCAGATATGGAAACACACAGACACACAGACACACAATTTGACAGTGTGTAAAGAAAATTTCAAATGAGAATTTAGCATGCTGGTCCTTCAACACAGATGACAGCAAGGGGTTATGAGAGAGAATAGAAAAGGGGAGGGGGCAATGAAATAGAGTGTGTGGGTAGGGCATGTCAAACTGCTCGGGACAATAAATTGCAACATTTTTGTATTCCTTCCATGTTATAGATCTCGTTGTTGTCTATGATGATGTAAAGTTATAATAGATGTGATGGCAATTTTTTTTTAATCTCAGCAGACATTGCATATAAGTCTTGGTTCATGTTCTTTGGGTTATCCTTCCAATGGGAAGAATGTATAGCTTGCAGTAAGAGTGCATAAACAAATGATTTTTCCTAATCAAGCCTGTTATCCTGAGTTGATTGGCTTCCTCTCGTCTTCTAGAGCCTTACAGCCCAGCTGTGTGGGTGATGATGTTTGTGATGTGTCTCACGGTTGTTGCTATCACAGTCTTCGCGTTTGAATATTTCAGTCCTGTTGGCTACAACCAGAATTTAACCAGTGGCAAAAGTAAGTAAGTTTCTGAATGGCTCAGTGAATGAGTTGCTTTACTTGGGTGGTGAGGGAGGAAAGGATAAAAAGCGGGATTATTCTTTTATTAAGCATTTTCCTGCCAGTTATTTCAATGAAATAGACTAATGAAGTCCAAAGGTACTTGCCAATTGGCCTTTTCCAAGCACTCTAAGAAGAATGACAGCCCAGAATGAACAGAAAGGTTTGACGTAAGCAAGGAGTAGAAAAATAGAGAGCATAGTGTCTTATTGTAATCTATTACACCAGTGATTCTCAACCTGAGTCCAGGGACCCCGGGGTGGAGTGGGGGCAGCAGGATGTCATCGCAGTGGGTCTGCGAAGGCTTGAAGAAATATTATGATTTAAATCTTGAGTTAAGTCTTGGGGGGGGGGGTCCGTGGCCATGGCCCATGGCTACAAAAGATATTTAAAGGGGGTCCATGGTGAAGAAAAGGTTGAGATGCACTGTATGAAACCACATGCATAAGAGAAAAGGTCTGCCACTGCAAAAGATAATGTCTCTAATTAGCTTATAAATACCGTATTTTTCGGAGTATAAGACGCACCGGAGTATAAGACGCACCTTAGTTTTGGGGGAGGAAAACAAGAAAAAAAATTCTGCGTCTGCCTCCCAGCAATTTGCCTCCCAGCAAACAGCAAACAGTACAGATGATATACACTGTTTGCTGTGTATTTCTGTGCATGTGTGTCTGACCCATAGAAATAGCAAAGAATTGGAGAAATGTACATTATGGCAGTATATTAATGCCAGAAAGTTTTCTTAAATGTAGTCACACTAACTCCTCCCAATTATTTTAATAGATCTACTCCAAACATGACTAAGTCCGGGTTTAACTCAGCTGCCTTATCTTAATACTAAGACAGGACACTATTACATTTCAGACTATACTTGTACAGATGCTGTTAAAATTGATGTGGCTTTAATAATAATAATAATAACTTTCTGGAAGTATACATTATTCTCTGCTATTTAAAAGAAGATACAAAAGCACTGGGCCTCTTCAGAGCAAGCATTTATTTTAAAAAGCTTCTTCATTTTATTAAGTTGTCTAGAACAATAATAAAGCAGTCTTTAAAAAATAAGTCTAATAATTTGAACATTCTACAGACATTTATAGTTATTGACTTACCTCCTTACATCCTGTCTGATTAGCACAGGAAAATAAAATTCTGCCTCTGCCACTCCCTTCCAGCAATTTGCCTCCTTGCAGCTACCAGTAGTTTCAGTTTCATTTTAGCACGTGGCCTGTAAGCCTCAGTCAGCTGTGGGTCAGGAGGCAGATAATCACCTCCTTGTGCTAATCAGGCTCTGCGCTGTTTGCTGCAAGGAGGTAAATTGCTGGGAGGCAGAGGCCAAAGGTTGGGGGTGGTTGGGTGGGGCTACATTCAGTGTATAAGATGCACCCAAGTTTTCACCCTCTTTTGGGGGGGGAAAGGTGCGTCTTATACTCTGAAAAATATGGTACTTTCTGTATTTTGCATGGAACCCAGTGCAGTCCCTGCCAATGAAGAGTCGTACATTTCCGTTCCTCCCAGGGTCCCCTTTGGTCTGATTCCCAGGATAAGAATTCTTATACTACTTAGTTTCAGGGATGTGCAGCCGTTCAGAGCAAATGTGGGCTTGCTATTGGACCTCTGCCTCTTGGCCATCTATTTCTCTGAGATTGTGCATCTGGCATGTAAGCCCAGGAAAAGGCACAACGTTTTGAAGGAAGCACCAGCAAGTGTAGCATATCTGCCAATATTAATTCGTAAGGGCTGCACATGCCCGGTTAATAGGATAATTTTTCAGTAGGCAAGGTAGCAATGAAGTAGTATATGACATTAATTTATTTGTAATTGTTCCCAGATTTGTACAGTCATAAGTGCAAACTTGGCAATTGCCATTGATCTCTAATACTCTAATACTTGAAGGGTTGCCACAAAGAAGAGGGGCCAACTTATTTGCCAAAGCACCTGTAGGCCAGGCAAGAAACAGTGGATAGAAATTAATCAAGGAGAGAAGCCATCTAGAACTAAGGAGAAAATTCCTATCAGTGAGAACAATTAACCAGCGGAACGGCTTGCCTTCAGAAATTGTGGGTGCCCCAACATTGGAGGCTTTTAAGAAAAGACTGGGCAGCCATTTATCAGAAACAATATAGGTCTCCTGCAAGGGCAGCGGGTTGGACTAGATGACTTCCAAGGTTCTGTCCAATTCTGTTACTGTTATCTCATATGCACATGGGTAACATATAAGGAAACAGGAACTTACAGCATAGATTGGAAGTCTAGCAAATCTTGGGTGAGAAATCTAAAGGTTGTTCAAAAGCTTAAAGATATTTTTTACGCTATATTGAACACTGAACACACTAGATTTCAAGAGACCAAATCTGTTATGACTGAGTGGATTATTATTTTTTAATGAAAAGAGCCATCCAAGAATCTTTTGGGCAAGCTATACAGACCAATCAAATGCAAAAAAGGACAATGTTCGAATGGATGTATAGAACTGGAAATGTCAGAAAATGGCTTTTCTCACACCTGTATGATTAGCTGCACCATCTCCTAACATTCTGACCTCTCTACAATAATTAAAAGAGTCCCCTTTGAATCTTGTAGGTAGTCCTATAAACATCATACCTTTGACACTGTTTTGATTTGATCCACAGTAAAAAAAAACATTCCAGGTCACATGGTAGCTTGTCCTTTAGTTTTTTGTCATTCTGACCAGAGGTGGGTTCCTGCCAGTACGCTCTTACCTGTTGGTCGCCGCAGAGCCGAAGGGAAGCCGGCTTCCCCCGCCCGCTTTCCCCCGCTCGCCTGGACGCCGTCATTTGCGTTCTTTTGCCCTCTGCGCATGCAGCGACCAACAGGTAAGAGCGTACCAGCAGAAACCCACCTCTGATTCTGACCCAGGCTGCTGCTAAGCGTTATATGAAAATCCCTCCATTGTAGGGTTGGTCAGTTCTTCAACAGTATCTTTGCCCTTGAACTGTCATCAGCAGGCTAGATTAGCCTGATCTGTAGGCTTCTTGAGCAGTTCTCCAACTAATGGGCCCCACTTTTGAGAGTTTTGGAGAGCTTTCTCACAGCTGCTTTTAGACGCAAGCTGCTGTTGACCTCTATCCTTGATAAAACTTATACATCCCGACATGTAGATAATGAAAAGGGTGTGAGGGGAATGAATTCCTTCCGACTGTCCATTGCCACCTTTGTTCAGTCATCTTCCAGAGAATTCTCTGATTTTCTCACCTTGGAGAATTTGCTGTCCTTCAGAGAGCATAGTTAAGGATGCTGGAATGAGATGGCAAACTAATTAGAAAGAGAGAAGAGCCCAGAGTAAAAATAAGCAATCTTTTTTTAGCTTCCATCATGTTCTTTGGCAGGGTGCGATACACCTGGATGTTCCTGATTGCTTTATTGGAATTTCTCTCCCCCTCTCTCTCTTTTTACACACACAGAGTATTTTACATTTTCAGATTGTTGTTTTGTTTGTTGCATTCTTCATTTAAAGCAAAAAAGATTGTCCTAATATAAGGAGGGGGAAATGAAATATTCAGAATTTGGGCCCACCACTTTGCTTTCCTCCTGCTTAAAAATTGAAGGAATCTCTGCACCCAAATGTCCTGTAGTGATTTTTTTTTGAGACCTTTGTGTAATGTAGAGAGATCAAGAACATGAAAACAGTGAAGGTTCTCAGAATTCTGAAATCGGTTGACTCCTTCCAAACCATTGCCATTAATGGGATTAAGATTAAAATCTGCAGGCTATATATATATCTTCCATGCCATTTTCTGCAGCCTGAAAGAATGTTTAGAGGAAAAAGTAAGACCTACCAGGCACACATTTCTTGGCTAGAATGGCCTGCCACAACATAAGACTGAATCGTTTCCTGCCCATTTCAGTGGCTGTAACAAATGAAATGTTACAGCTCTAATCCCAGGGAAAATCTGCAGGGCTTGGCCAATTTCAGCATGTTTTTGCCTTCCTTCCTGTGGTTGCATTTTAAATGTGTGTGCAGAGAGGGATATAACTTTCTATTAGTCTGGGTTGCCTGTAAGCCAGCATCATCTTTTTTCCTCTCTCTCTCCTCTGACTCTTGGTTCTCCTTTGCTATCAGCGTTTGCTGTCCAGAGTCTACTCCCGGCAGCTGATTATGCTGGTCCTGCTCCTTCACCTTCTCAGATTACTCCAATGAATAGGAGCAGTTATAGGGCATGTAACACCAGTGTAGGGGCCTGGCCCAATTTAGCTGGTCAAAGGGAAATGGCAGAAACATAGCCATTAACTTTTTAAAATTTAATACATGTACAGGTAAATGTTTATGGAGATTCTCAATCATCCAGGTTGTCCCAAAGTTGCTTTTTCAAGAGGCAACTGGACTTTCTTGTTTTTCTTTGAAGACATTTTGCTTCTCATCCAAGAAGCTTCTTCAGCTTTTGGATAATATATGTATGTTTAATGGCATACACAGTACCATTAAGGCTAGACTTAGAAGATTTCTAAGGTTCATGTATTTAAACACTCAATGGCTGATCTCTTGGAATGCTTAATAAACTCTTAGGCTTTGTTATTCCAAAGTATTTTGCAAAAATGTCCCATTATTATGGTTTAATTAGAGTTACATGTATTTTCATGGTTGTAGACAAATTTACCTACACTTAAATACATTGGAGAATCTCCTAACCACAGTTTCCCCCTTTTAGGGCAGAATGACAACCAATTATACAAAAGCAAAATCAGTCCAACCTGTTTTTATTCAACATCAAGCAAGCAAGTTACACTGAGTCAAAGAACACGCAGAGATCCTAAAGGGAGGATTTCGTCTCTCGAAAGTTCAAGCAGATTATCAAATTGAAGATTCCAGTTGAGGGGCCGAGTGGAATCTTGATCAGATGAGTTGTAGAGCTAGAGAAGAAGGGTTTTTTTGTGACAAGGAGTCTGTTTTTTGCTTCTGCTAAGGCTGGGTCAGAACACTTGTGTCCCGGCAGCAGATGTCACCTTTTCTGATTCAGCCTTTCCTGACTGATTCTGTGCTTTGCCTCCTTTTTCTCTTCTTTTCTCCAGAACGGTCAGCTTGTAACCCGCAAGATTGACAAGCATATTTATCCATCCCAAGTAGCTAGGGTTTTTTCTCATATCACAGCTAAATTGATCCTCCTGATGTTCAGTGCCTGTTCCCTAGTTTGCCTTTATTTTGCAGCCTTTGAATATTTCTAGTTATTTCCCATCAGCTAGGAAAGATAAGCCACAACATTTAGCTTTAGTTCTAAAGAGGCAGTTTTATCTCCAAAAGTGTTAAAACAGTAAGCAAAGCAATGCAAATTCCATTCTACACTACTAAAAACGATCCTTTTTACAAAATTTTGTATCAATGAATGAAAAGTCTTGCATCCCTCAGGTGGCACTCATAATACTGAGGATGAGAACCATGCCTTACAAGTTTATTTTATTGCTAAGAGACTCGTTTCTTATTTCAAGAAAGATTCATTATTTATGTTCCTCCTTCTAGAGTCCGGTGGGCCATCCTTCACTATCGGCAAGTCGATCTGGCTACTCTGGGCTCTGGTTTTCAACAATTCTGTTCCCATTGAAAATCCCAAAGGCACCACCAGTAAAATTATGGTCCTTGTCTGGGCTTTCTTTGCTGTCATCTTCTTAGCCAGCTACACTGCAAACCTGGCAGCATTCATGATCCAGGAGCAATACATTGATACCGTCTCTGGGCTGAGCGATAGGAAGGTGAGCAATAGTGATGATTTTATTAATATGATGTGAAGGTGGTAACCAACATTAATGACCTTGGAGTAAGTCACCAGAAAGATCAATGGTAGCAACTTGATGCCTCCCATTTGTCCTAGAATCCCTTGTCATCGGCCATGCTGCTGGGAGCTGATGAGCGACAAGGTTTGAGGTTTGCTGTTTAGGACATGGTTTAAGATGCTGTTGCTAATCAGTGAAGATTTGTGAAGTTGGATTTGGTTTATCTCCAGAGTCATTTTGAATAGAAGTTTAGGGCAGCGAGAGGCACAACAGTGATAACTGCTCTGCTGTCTTCCTTGGGGGCCACAGAGGATAGAATAGAATAGAATAGAATAGAATAGAATAGAATAGAATAGAATAGAATAGAATAGAATAGAATAGAATAGAATAGAATAGAATAGAATAGAATAACAGAGTTGGAAGGGACCTTGGAGGTCTTCTAGTCCAACCTGCTGCTTAGGCAGGAAACCCGACACCACTTCAGACAAATGGTTATCCAACATCTTCTTAAAAACTTCCAGTGTTGGAGCATTCGCAACTTCTGGAGGCAATCATGCAGCCATGGGGCTGGTTAGCAGCCCTGAAGACCCTCCCCCTTCTTTTAATTAACATTGGATTTTAATCATCTTTGCCTCTTTTTAAATGTTATATATAGCTTTTTATATTTTTATATTTTATTTGTACACCGCCAGAGTTGCTCTTTGAGAGTGATAGATAAATTAATTGATTAATTAATTAATGCATCAATACTACAAGGAGCACACTGGTTTCAAATAGATGTCCAGATTCAATTCAAGGTGCTTGCTATCACCATTAAAGCCCTGCATGGCACAGGGCCAGGTTATTTTTGGAATAGCTTTTCTCCAGTGGTTTCAACCAGGTGGGCATGCTCTGGATACCTATAGGAGAAGAAATAGCAGAGTCAGGCAAAGAGGTGAAAAGAGGAATCAGCCTAGAATCACTACATAGCCACAAACAAAGTCCAAACCCCGCTTGACTTTCGTTGATCCTTATCTAAGTCTAAGCAGATGCTGACAGTTGAGAAGATTTCATAGGCTTTTTAGCAATAAATCACTTAAATTGAAACTTCACGTGTGGACCTGGTCTTTTGCACCTGACAAAACCCTCTCTGAACCAACTTCACCTTATGGGACCCAGGAGACATGCTTTCTACACTTCAGAGCCTGCCCCCTGGGACAGCCTTACTCCTGAACTTACAGATAACCAGATCCTACTCTGAAAGGATGGGAGAACCTGGCTTCTTCAGGTATTAGAGCCAAGATACTAAAGCCCAATAAATATGACAGTGGGTGAATTGCTAATGACGTGTGAATTCCCTTGGTTATGATATTATGTTTATATTGTTTTATTATTATTTAATATTATTGCTCTCTATAAAACGGTGAAAACCGTTTTAATGCATTATTTGTTAGTCACTCAGAGTTATTTCTTTCAGATCAATGTCCATATAAATATTCCAAATAACATCACATAAATAAAAATGAAAAAAAGTCAAAATGCAAGACACCTGGAGGCCACTCAGTTGTCTTTCATGGGCATGATAATTGTCAGAACCTGAATTTACATAAGTATTTGTTATCATAGGAAACCAGTCTTTGGAGAACAGCCATGTGAAAACTCATTTTTGGCTAACAGCAAAAGTTACTGAAAATAATGGTCTCTGTATCTATATTACAGCAAGCAATTTTCTGGGAAACCATTTTGTGCTCCTATATTTGACTTGGATATGACTGAAGATAGCAGTTTTTCTTTCTTCATTTCCTTGAATGTATCATGACTCTCTGTAAAATGTAAATGGAACATTGTGGCAATCAAAGTTATCAGCTAAAATAAAATAAATGTGTACGTAACCTCCTTTCTCAACCTGTAAAATGGAAGGTACACAAGTATGCACACAGCTCTTTCTGGGCTAGACTCTAGTGCTGAATTAAAACACACCAACTATTTTCTTTTGGTCTTTCTTTTCAGTTCCAAAAACCTCAAGAGCAGTACCCTCCGTTCCGATTTGGAACAGTTCCCAATGGTAGTACAGAGAGAAATATCCGGAGCAATTACAACGACATGCATTCCCACATGGTAAAATACAACCAGCGCTCGGTGGAAGACGCCCTCGTCAGCCTCAAAATGGGGTAGCTTTCCGTTTCTTCATCCTCAAGATTTCTGTGTCCAATGACATTATTTCTAACCAGATCTGATTAGGACAAGATCTCTAGTCCTTTTGAAGTAGCACCAACATTGATTTCTAGGACTTAGTCCTTTCAAGTTGTAGTAATTACTTTGTTTCGGTGAGGAAAAATTTACATAGGCATTCCAATTTGAGCGGGCTGTATATACAATTACTTTCAAATAGTAGGCACATGTATTGAGTATAACACCATATTAGAAGGGGCAGCGTATGGTAGCCTCCTCATGTGTTAAAATGTCCTTGATGTCCGAACTTTCTATATATTGTTGGTGTTTATGGCATTAACTATAATGTAACGTCTACCAGTCTTCAGCATACAGATCGCATTTTTGAATACTCTCATATGACAACCTTACTTGTTCCTTTCTCCATCTGAAAATGTGAACCTGTGGAGAAACAATTTGATGTCTCCAAGAGAATAGCATATATGTAGCTTAGGGTTGAACTGTGGAGTCCTAGTTCTCTCTGAGCTGGGTTGTCTTGCTTGCAGATATTTCATTACTTGCTAGGAAACATAATTAGTGCTAGTGAATGGGGGCCTACAACAACTCACCATGGCCAACTCACTGCAGTCAACTTACTGTGGCCAACTCGCCGCGGGACAAGACTCCTACTAATATCGAAGGAAGAGTGGGATAGAATCATGAAAGAAAGGATGCCAAAGGAGGGATAAAGTGAAATGTGAATGACAAAAATTAAAATTACTTTAAAAATTATTTTACATAATCAAGTTGAATTGTTGAATTGTCCTGCAGCAAGTTGTCCCATGGCAAGTTGGCCATGGTGAGTTGTTCTGCAGCAAGTTGGCTGTGGCAAGTTAGCCACGGTGAATTGGCTGTGGTGAGTTGGCCACGTCAGCTGGCTGTGGCGAATTGTCCCCTTCCATAGTGAGTGTGGGGTTTGCTCCCTATTTATATACAGGAGCTTGCCTATCAGTATAGGTGGGGGTGTGGTGTTGTCCTTGGTAGTTCCTTGATGAGTAGATTTTGGTAGTACCCTGAATAGGATTAAATAATAATCAACAAAGCAAGAATTAATTTATAATTAAGTCTGGTGGGAAGCCTGACAGATAGAATATTTGATGAAAATGCTAATGGGATGAAAGATGTCTTGATCAGGTTCACGTGCTCACCTGGCCTATGGGTCATTCTTTCTATGTGAAGAATGGCCTGCAGTCCAGCTGAGATCGCAGAAAGTGCACCCTTGGCATTCTCTGATAAGTTCAAACCCAGCAGCTGTACCTGTTCTACAGCAGAATTGTGCATGCTTTGAAAATAATTTGGAACATGGCTTCGGACCTCACATCGAAGACAAGTATTCATTAACACATTCTGACTTTTACTTGGCTTTCAAGGGAGCCTGGAGAAGCATCGAGGTTGCCTTGAAATGCTAACTTGTCTGAGAAGCCTGAAAACAGATCAGACTCCCTTAAACAACAGAGACATGCTATACTGGTACAAAGCTCAAAGCACTTCTTCAGAGTCATTTTAAAAACGGGCACATTCCTATTGTCCAATGCAACCTTTCCCAACTTGGATGGAGTCCCTAGCTTCCTCCTATTGTTTTTTTCATAGCAATTGTTCCCTAATCTGCTTTTTCTGTGTGCTTGATTCCAGGAAGCTGGATGCTTTTATCTATGATGCGGCAGTGCTCAATTACATGGCTGGCAAGGATGAGGGTTGCAAGCTGGTAACCATTGGCAGTGGGAAAGTCTTTGCCACCACTGGCTATGGCATTGCCCTCCAGAAGGACTCCAAGTGGAAGAGAACAATTGATTTAGCTCTCCTGCAATTCCTGGGAGATGGTGGGTTGTTTCCTCTGTTAGTCACACATTCATCCTATTTATTTTCTTCCAGGGTCACAATGATTTGCCAAGTTCAGAGTAGAGCTTTTTCTTTATTATAATATAGAGGCATAAAACAAAAACACAACAAAAAAATCCCCAAACATAAGAACCAAAGGAAAACAACAAAACATATTATATTACATATTCTGTAGGGAACATGCAGTCCATTTTTGAAACAATGATTAAACCTTGATCACATGGAATAATACTGATGATTTTTTCCCATTACACTAGCCCATTTATAGATAAAAAGTGAACACGTATCACAGGTTCAAGGTTGTAACCTTGAGGCTGCAACTTTCCAACATTTAAAAATAATTTTTTTTGTTACACCTCAAACTTGATAAATCCATCATTCTTCATATATGATAAATTCTTTTGGTCTATTCAGGTAGTCCTCGTCTTACGACCACAATTGAGCCCCGAATTTTTGTTGCTAAAAGTGAGACATTTGCTAAGTGAATTTTGCCCTATTTTATAACCTTTCTTGTCACAGTTGTTAAGTGAATCACTACAGTTGTTAAATTAGTAACAAGGTTGTTAAGTGAATCCGGCTTCCCCATTGACTTTGCTTGTCAGAAGGTCAGAAAAGGGGATCACATGACCTTGGAACACTGCAACCATCATAAATGTGAATTAGCTCCCAAGTGTCTGAATTTTGATCATGTGGATGTTGCAATGGTCATAAAAGTAAAAAAAGTGTCATCATTCACTTTTTTCAGTGCTGAAAAACCCTAACTTTGAACGGTCACTAAATGAACTGTTGTAGCAATAGCAATAGCACTTAGACCTATATACCGCTTCATAGTGCTTTACAGCCCTCTCTAAGCGGTTTACAGAGTTCAGCATATTGCCCCCAACAATCTGGGTCCTCATTTTATCCACCTCAGAAGGATGGAAGGCTGAGTCAACCTTGAGCCGATGAGATTTGAACAGCTGAACTGCTGAACTAGCAGTCAGCTGAACTTGCAGTGCTGCTTTTAACCACTGCGCCACCTCAGCCCCTAAGTCAAGGTCTACCTGTAATGGAAAAAATATCTGCAGAATTTAAATATTTATATCATCGTGGCATATAAAATATGAAAAGTTTTATTTTATTGAATAAAAATGGGAGATAGCGAGACATGCCTGTAGCCTATGAGTAAGTGTCCTCTCAGTCCTTCCCCACAATGATTTTTCAACTTTTCATCTGCATTTCCCATTTCCTTTGATGGAAACAAAGCAGGATAAAGCAGCATCTGCAAGATGGGAAGAGGGCAGAAATTTTCACCAGAAGACAAATGGCTACTCCCACTCTCTGGGTGGTCATTTGCAAATGTACTGTTCACATAGTTTAATGAAAAGAAGGACTAGGGGAGATATGATAGCAGTGTTCCAATATCTCAGGGGCTGCCACACAGAAGAGGGAGTCAAACTATTCTCCAAAGCACCTGAGGGCAGAACAAGAAGCAATGGGTGGAAACTAAACAAGGAGAGAATCAACTTAGAACTAAGGAGAAATTTCCTGACAGAACAATTAATCAGTGGAACAACTTGCCTCCAGAAGTTGTGAATGCTCCAACACTGGAAGTTTTTAAGAAGAGATTGGACAACCATTTGTCTGAAATAGTATGGCGTTTCCTGCCTGAGCAGGGGGTTGGACTAGAATACCTCCAAGGTTCCTTCCAACTCTGTTATTCTGTTACATATAAATTAAAATTGAATTATAAGATGGAAATAAAAGTAGCTGCAAATTTTCAGCAATGTGAACTTCATTAAAATGGAAAGGATTTACTTCAGCTATTTTTTTTCTATTACAGTAACACAATAGTTATGAAAGGCATCATTAATTCTTATTTCCTCTTATTTCCTAATATATGGGCTAAATGTTGTCCTAGACACCAACATGCATTTTGCCCATTCTGTATTTTCTTCAAAACTCTGATGCTGAATGTTAATGATGAATTCCTTAGTCACTGGAGAAAATGTTGAAAAGTTTTTGAGAAACTCTTCTCCTCTGCCCTGTGAAGATTCATATTAAAAATAATTAATATGAAGATTCATATTAAAAATAATTAATAATTAAATGAAGCCAAACTCCTGGCAGTTCCCTGAAAAGGTTTTTCTCTCTCTCTTCACTTCAGCAGGAATTAATTTTTCCGCTACTTCAGCAGCTTTAGTAAGTGCTGATATAGTATAAGTAAGCATGCAAGCATGTGCTTAATACGCATTAGAACTGGGGAAGTTTAGGAGACTTCTTTTATTAACCAGATGTAGAAGGAGAAGAAAGAGAAGAGGCAAGCAAAATAAATATTTATGCCACTTACAGGAACTGCAATAAGTTAAAAAAACAAACTTGGGATCCCTGTGATATGTCCTGGCACACACACACAGAATGTGTCTTTCTCCCAAAGCATAATTATTTAGCTCTTATTTACTGTTCTAAATAGTAAAAGATTCACATTCATATACAAATCTGTAGTCCTCGATTTACAACAGTTCATTTTGTGATCATTTGAAGTTACAACAGCATGGACTAAACTGACCTATGACAGTTTTTCACGCTTAACAACCGTTGCAGCATCTTCATGGTCATGTGATCAAAATTTGAATGCTTGGCAATTAGAATGTATTTATGACAGTTGCAGCGTCCCTGGGTCATGCAATCATCTTTTGTGACCTTCTGACAAGCAAAGTCAAGGGGAAAACCAGATTCCCTTAACAAAGGGATACTAACGGAATAACTGCAGTGATTCACTTAATTATGGCAAGAAACGTAGTAAAATTGGGGCAAAATTCACTTACAACTGCCTCATCTAGCAACAGAAATTTTGGGCTCATTTGTGGTCATAGGTCGAGGACTATTTATATGGAGGCAGAAGGCATCTTGATCATAAATCAAGATCACGTGAAGTGTTAATACCACTTTATAATGCCTTGGTAAGGCCACGCTTGGAATACTGCATCCAGTTTTGGTCGCCATGATGTAAAAAGGATGTTGAGACTCTAGAAAGAGTGCAGAGAAGAGCAACAAAGATGATTAGGGGACTGGAGGCTAAAACATATGAAGAACGGTTGCAGGAACTGGGTATGTCTAGTTAATGAAAAGAAGGACGAGGGAAGACATGATAGCAGTGTTCCGATATCTCAGGGGTTGCCACGAAGAAGAGGGAGTCAAACTTTTCTCCAAAGCACCTGAGGGTAGAACAAGAAGCAATGGGTGGAAACTAATCAAGGAGAGAAACAACTTAGAACTAAGGAGAAATTTCCTGACAGTTAGAACAATTAATCAGTGGAACAACTTGCCTCCAGAAGTTGTGAATGCTCGAACAGTGGAAGTTTTTAAGAAGATATTGGACAAGCATTTGTCTGAAGTGGTGTAGGGTTTCCTGCCTAAGCAGGGGGTTGGACTAGAAGACCTCCAATGTCCCTTCCAACTATTCTACTCTACTCTCTCCTTGAAATCCAATTGGAAGTCCTATTGCAGTTCCTGTTTCTAGTGTTCTCACTTGCCCACTATGCGAACACAATGCTGAACCAGATATGCCTTTAGATCTAGCCTCCCAGGGTTCTCTGACCTGGCAAGCATGAGCACTGGGTGGGTATATCCTAGTTATCAGCAGTGGCCTAGGAAAAATAAATCAATCACTGACTCCTGCTTGCCGGGATGCCATTCCTGTGAAAGAGATATCTAACTAATGTAAAGGCAAAGATAGATTTAACAAATAGACAATGCATGCACACAGGTGACTTTTATATATTCAGTTACGAATTTCAGCATTTTCAGGTTTTAGAGACATCTCTGGTTTAAACTACAGCTTTATTTGTTAGCAGATGGAAGGTTTCAATACGGCAATGTGCTCCAGAAAAAGTCTGCCTTGGAAGCTTATAGAGATCCCTCTTAGCTCAATTCTCATTGTCTGTCAACTTAATTAAGGGTACCACTACATTTGGTATGTTTTCAATATCTGGTTCAGATGCAGAGATCTGACTTCTACGCAGAGCTTCATGGATATTGCTTTTAATCTTCTGATTTAAATGAGAAACTGGCGGTCAGGATAATGAGCTGGTCACTACCCACTCATGCTGTTCCACTGATCTAAAAGGCTGCACCTGCCAGGTGCTCACGGTTGTGAACTCCATGGGAGCGAAGGAAGATGATAGCTACACTCTGATTCCCTTGGACATTTGTACTGCTTGGAAGTTAAAATTTGAAATCATAATTGTGTTTTGCCTACATCATTAGTTCAGCCACATAAATGCAGAAGTAGCAAAAAACAAAAACAAGCAAATACGATGCACTGTAGTAGAAAAAGCCACTACCACGTTTCCCCCCTCCCACCTCAGATCTGGCCATGTTAAAATGGTCACTTGGTGCAGACATAAAAAAAAAAACTAATAGCAAAAAACCTTTTCAAAACAAGGCAATACTTTTTTCCCCTCTTTTCTGAGAAATTCATGCACCCCAAACATCATTCCCCCCCCCAGAAATGTTAAGAGTTGCCCCCCCCCCGAAGGGGGATGTTGTTTAATGTCAGATGGATTCTTTAGCCAAAAGTATTCCCTCTTCTACCCTTTGTCTGTTTGTGTGTCGTTTTGCAGGTGAAACCCAAAAACTGGAGACTGTGTGGTTGTCTGGTATCTGCCAAAATGAAAAGAATGAAGTGATGAGCAGTAAGCTAGACATTGATAACATGGCGGGGGTCTTTTATATGCTCCTGGTGGCAATGGGGCTGAGCCTGCTAGTCTTCGCCTGGGAACACCTGGTGTTTTGGAAGTTGCGGCATTCCGTGCCAAAGTCCAACAAACTTGATTTCCTTCTAGCTATAAGCAGGGTAAGTAATGTTCCTGCACAGGCAGTTTATTTATTTGTTTTTTTAATTGCATTTTTGTGTTGCCAAATGCTATCTCTTCTGAGGACTCACAAGTAAAATCCATCCATCCATCCATCCATCCATCCATCCATCCATCAATCCATCAATCAATCCATCATCATCATCATCATCATCATCATCATCATCCATCAAGAAATTGCAGCTTCCTGCAATAACACCAGCAGAACTGCAAAAAACTGTGCTACATGGAACATCGTACACTTTAAGAAGATACCTGGTTCATACCTAGGATGCTGGCAGCAACCCGTATCAACCATCAGCACCAGTCAATGATATTTGCGATACATTGTTAAATGTTCAGTTGACTGAGTTTCATGTTTAATGAATAAAAGAGATAATAATATAATTTTTACTAATTAATTAATGGTGCAAATGAAGGCCAACACCAGCTGAAGAACTGGCAATTGTGATTTCACATTTTTGTGTACAGTTAGTCCTTGACTTACGACCACAATTGAGCCCAAAATTTCTGTTGCTAAATGAGACAGCTGTTACGTGAGTTTTGCCCCATTTTATGACCTTTCTTGCCAGAGTTGTTAAGTAAATCACTGCAGTTGTTAAGTTAGTAACCTGGTTGTTAAGTGAATCTGGCTTCTTCATTGGCTTTGCTTGTCAGAAGGTCGCATAAGGAGATCACATGACATCGGGACACTGCAAAGGTCATAAATGCATTCTAATTGCCAAGTGTCCGAATGTTGATCTTGTGACCGTAGGGGATGCTGCAGTGGTCACAAGTGTGAAAGACGGTCATAAGTCACTTTTCAGTGCCATTGTAACTTTGAACGGTCCCTAAATGAATGGTTGTAAGTTGATATGTACTACTCATATATAATAATAAACCAAAATAAAGATAGGCAAAGATAATAATAATGATGATGATGATGATGATGATGATGATGATAATAATAATAATAATAATAATCCTATACATGTTTGACAAATAAATAAATAAATAAATAAAATAATAAAATAAAATAAAATAAAATAAAATAAAATAAAATAATAAAATAAATAAAATAAAATAAAATAAAATAAAATAAAATAAAATAAAATAAAATAAAATAAAATAAAATAAAAACGGGACAGGGATGGAGAAAGAAACAAATCCACACTATTCAAGAAGTCTTCATTCAACCTTGCCAAAGACCTGGGAAAAGTAGCAGAACTTCAAAAAATGAGTAGAATGGGGGCTGCCCAGCTCTTGGTGTGGATGAAAGTGCTGGCCTTGAAACCGGAAGATTGATAGTTCTAGTCTTCTGTTAGGCATGAGAGCCAGCTCCGTAAACTTTGAGCCATTTACTCTCTCTCAATCTGACCCATCTCACGGGGGGGGGGTTGTTGTAGGGAAAATAGGAGGTGGGAAACAACATTATGCAAGCGGCCTTGAGTTGCACAAATAAAAGTGGGATACAAATCTGATGATCATACTAATCATAATCAAAATCCTCCTTCCATTGCCCCAGGAAATACTCTTTATTTTTAAGGCTATTCTTTTGTATAAATGTTCATTAAAAAAAAGAACAATTTAAAGTATTCATTCATTCATTAGATTTGTGTTCTACCTACTGTTCAGTGTGCTCCCTTCTCCATAACAACTATTCTGAGGCTGAGTTCCACATACTGCACTAAGCAGTAATATATGGATTCAGCTGCTGTGATTTATGAAACATGACTTATAGTCCAACATTTTGGGTGGACTCCGCCAACTGTGGTTCATCTGGTAAACCATGACTAAAAATATGGCTTAGCATGAGGTGTAAACCCACCCTGAGAAATAGATTAAGCTGGAAGAAAGCAATTCCTCCAGGGCATCAGTTCCCAGTTCAACAGCCTCATCACTCCACTGCATGCTATTTTCTTAATTTTAGGGTTAACATCACCTTACAGAAGGCAAGTTCTATGCTAAAATGACTCCACATATTAACTATCTATATTTTTAGGGTGCTTTTCTTTTTCTTCTTTTCAACATTTATAACAACATAATAGTGGTTTTGCATTAGGTCCCAAATTTATACTTATAAAAATTATAATTTTGTATCATAAAAACAAAAACTCGGTGTAATCTGCTTAGTATCTTTTACTAAGGTCACACTGAGCATTGATGTATAAATTCAGTAATTATCTGCCCATTTCTAGATACTATCCTTTTTGAAAATACATTTTTCTTTTAAATGAAAATAAAACAAGTATGTGGATAAAAAACAGAATTTAAAAAAATTGGCTCTACACAACAAGACATCTAGCAAAACATTAGTGGCATCATCAATGTGTTCAAATGCTCTAGGCTCTGAGTTGCCAAGATATTCCCTCAAAAAGCAATTTTGTGACTCTTGCCAATGGGAGCACACATGACACCCTGTTTCTCTCTTTAAAGGGAAATTAATTTTTACTTCCCACATTTTGGTTAAAATATTCTCAAATCATGGTGTGTGCAAGAGATAGGAGATTTGTTTTTGTTTTTTCCTAGATCAGTGGTTCCCAACCTTCCTAATGCTGTGACCCACGCCCCACCCCCGCGCCCACACCGCGCCCCACCCCGCCACCGCCATTTGGGTTCTTTTATCCTCTGCACATGCGCAAAGCATTCTGCGCATGCGCAGAGGGTAAAAGAACCCAAATGGCGGCATCCGGGCGAAGTCTCCAGATCTGGGCGAGGTCTCCGCTCGCTTCGCATGTTGCCTCTGGGAGCTTTTCGAGCCCCGTCACGAAAGACGTGCGTGACTTCGGTGGGGCCGGGACAGTCAGCTGCCTGGAGAGAGCCATCCCCTTCGCAGAGTCTCTCCCGTCTACCTGTAGCGTTCGTGGCAAAGGCAATGGCTCTCTCCAGGCAGTCGACTGTCCCGGCCCCGGCAAAGTTGCGCACGCCTTTCACGACGGGGCTCGAAAAGCTCCCAGAGGCAACACGCAAAGCAAGCGGAGACCTCATCTGGATCTGGAGACTTTGCCCGGACGCTGCCATTTGGGTTCTTTTACCCTCTGCGCATGCGCAGAACGCTTTGCGTATGCGCAGAGGGTAGAAGAACCCAAATGGCGGTGGCGGGGTGGGGCGCAGTGGGGCGCGATATGGCCAGGCTTGTGGCAGGGGGGGGAGCTGAGGATGCCGGGGCGACCCCTGGGAAATGGTCGTTCGACCCCCAAAGGGGTCGCGACCCCCAGGTTGGGAACCGCTGTCCTAGATGCAAAATTCCCCGTTTTTCGGATCTTTGGATCTCCAGAGAGATCCACAACAAAGGAGGTGATACTTGAATGTCAGCTTACGGACTAAGGGCTTAAGGAACAATTGATGGGCTACATTTTCAATAGTCTGTTTGGATTGGAAATTGTGATCAAAGTTTAAAAAAAAATCCTTTGGAGCAGAACTGGCTGGGAATTATGGGATAAATATGTGGCAAGATGAGTAGCGAATAGATTTAATACAGTAAATAATAATTTAATAATAAATAACAATAAATTTGTCTTTGTCAAGTTTGCAGCTTTAGGTCTGTCTAGTCAAAGTGCTGCCATAAATCAATTAAACCCAGCTTCAGCTAACTGATGCATAAGGGGCAATCTTATTTGTTATTCAATCATGTGTCCCCCTTCCACATAAGGCCTCCTGCTCTCTCTAGGTGTTTTAAATCTTATTAAACTTGTGACAACCTAAATGCTTAGTAAGAGTTCTCATGAAATTGTGTGAATAATAGTAGTCTGATTCCAAACAACTCAGTAATTCTAGTAGGTAAAAAGATACTTTGGCTGTCTTCACTCACAACAACATGCGTAGAGGTGCAGACCTGCAAATTATGAATGTTTTAGGCAATACAATGTTTAAACAAACTAAAATGATTGCCAGTTCAGACAATGCAATACAATCTGGAAGTTGACTATGGGAATAACTCCTGTGCATATAAGACTCAAGGATTTTCACTGTTTATAATTTGTCATATTATAAGTACATTTTCCATCCAATATCTCAACTATGTTTACATTAGGTTTCAAACTTGCCCCAAGCAGAGCAGCAGAGGATTCTGATAGCTGGGCAAATCCCCAAAAGCTTATTCTAAACTGCTTTTGGAGAATTTTCAGCCTTACTAATAATCCTATCCTAACAAACATCCCTGGTATAGATTTATGAGGTGGGGTCTGCTGTCAAACTTTCTAAAAACAAATTAGAAAAGTGCCACTAATATTAATTTGTGTGAAATGTATTTAAAAATAAAGTAATTAGAAAACAGTCTCCACAATTACTAAGAAAGAAAACAATCATGCTTATTGAACAAAAATTTATTTGCCTGTTGAGTTCTATTATATTTATATTGTGTATATATTTTCAAGTCCTTTTGTCTTTTCCATTATAAACACTTTAGCTAAGCAATAAAAACGCAATAAAAATACTTACGTTTCAAGTCATGCGTAAATAGAAGCCAGACAGAAAATAACTATTTATACAATTTGAGTTTTTACCTATTAAAAATTTCATTTCCTGTTGTTGTTAAATGCTTTAAATGCCTAAATTCAACTCATGTATTTGAGAAGCATTTTCTGAATTCTAGTTACATGAAATTTCTTAACCAGCCACTAGATTCATTGCATCTCACGACAATCTTTATTAGGGTCCTCAAGGAATATTTTACAGAATTTAATTAAGCAGCAAACACTTTAAAATACAGAATGAAGACAGTTATGAAGCTAACAACTTGAACACAAGATTCCATACTGAGAGATAAAGACAAGATTGCTTCATTATACTACAACATCTGCCTGAATGAGCAGCGCATTGGAGAAGAGGGAACAGTTCTTTCCAGTCACTATTTAGTGAGCTGTTGGATCTTCATTGTGGAATCAAGATTTTCCACATAAGACCAACAATTGAAAAGAAATTTTAAAAAAAAGTTCTGTTCAATCTTCCCTAAATAAATTTTAGTAGAAAATGCTTTCTCTGAATCTTCCTATTTCAAGGATGAAGAATCTGATATACAGGTTTATATGGTTTTAGCATTTACTTTTGCTCAGATAAAGGAAATTATTCAATATTTATGAGTTCTCTCTGTGGAAAAAAAAGGCTAGCTTAATATCATCATGGGTCATTCCTTCTCAAGACAATTTGTCATTCTTTTCTTGTTTCGTCTTGTATTCCCAGGGTATTTACAGCTGTTTTAATGGAGTCCAGAACCTGGAGAGTCCTGTTCGTGTTTACAAACCAGATGTCACTGCTAACTCTGCTCAAGCCAATGTGCTTAAGATGCTGCAGGCAGCCAAGAATATGGTATCAACAGCCAGTGTTGGCAACTCGCTGGAAAATGCTACACGCACTATAGAGAACTGGTCTACTAGGAGTGAAAACTTCCAAACAACTTTCTCCTTAAGGACTCCCCAATTTGTGATTCAAAACACTAGTGGGTCAAACAGGCCAGCTCATTCCTCCAACACTACAACAACTGAGAAGCTTGGGGGGAACCTTCCACCCTTGCTTCTGGCACCTCAGCAAACTGTGGGAGCAGCCGGTGAAAGCTGCGGAGAGACAATTGAGCATTCACCGATACTCCATCCACTGAAATTACGAGGCAACTGCTCTGAAGATAAGATTATTCCAGGTTTTGCTGTGTACCACTCTCCACAGTATTTGGTAACCACATCTCAGGCTAAACTCAGAAAACACACTGGAAGTCCTCTTAGTGATGCTCCTCATTCCCCGATCAGGGCTCCTCAGGAACTTTCTCCACATAAGTATAAGCTCCCCATGTCCAGAGGCCATGGGAAACAAAAATTCCACCAGAATGATCACCTGTATAGAGAAGGTGAGCATAGCAGTGCAACCCAGGAGTCAAGGCTAGCTTTCTCTTCGGAGAAGAAAAAGAATTTGGAAACTCACTACTTGCCTCATCCCTGTATATATAATTCCTTCCCAAAGGACAACAGAACTTGTAGACCCTTTGCACATAAAGAATACGACCCACTAGAACTGGGGAGAGAAAAGGAGACCTATACAGCTAGCCTTTCAAGATCAACCTTGGAACAGCATGAACAGCTCCATTCTCTAGGCATCTGGAAGCATCCACCAAAGTGTTCCAGTTCCAGGGATGTCCTGGACTTCTTTCCCAAAGCTAGCTTGATCCCCAAAGCAAAACTGCTGCCTGGGATCCATCATGGAGTCCACCACCATTCTCCTGGTGCCCTTAGGCCAATCAATGCGTGCAATAGGAAATGTGTGCAGGCCGATGGTATACAGTGGAAGGAGAAACAGCTGCTACATTCACAATCTATGCGGCTCCCATCCTATCGAGAGGCCTGTCTACAGAACATCTCAGGCATACACAGGGCTTCTTCAGCTGTGGTGCAGAAGCAATATGCTTATGTGAACTCGTACCCAAATTTACCCATTTATTGGAGAAGCGTTCATCCAGGCTCTTCTCACCTATGTGAACAATCCAGTGCCTCCCAGCACTGTTTCAGTCAGGCATCCTGGCCCTCATGCAGCAGGGATTTCTTGGTCCATGAGGATGGGCAGAGGGCCATGTACTTTGATAGCACACAGAGAGACTGCAGAAATCAGAGCAGGGTTTATCCAACATTTATTCAGATGGCCAACACTGAGAGGAGAAATACGTCGACAACCCCAAGGATGCACAGCCCTTGCGCAACAAGATCATGGAGGCGCATATCTAGCCTAGAATCTGAAGTCTGATCATGGAAAAAGGTGGGGGTGGGGAGAGGATGACGCTAAGAGTGCCTGCACTTGATGCGTAACTTATCATTCCCATGCACAAGAAGCCACTTCTGTGGGGGCACTCTAGAAATAGACTCGTATGGGCAACTGACAAACCATCTTGAACTATCGATCTCTTTCTCCCTATTATACCGGTACCAAGAAAAAGTCACAGTCTCTTCTGTACACACAAGAGCAAGTGACCTTTCTCTTTTATCTCCCGCTGGAATTAAGATCAAAGCAACACTCAAAAGCCCAGTCGAAGGCACTTTAAAGACTGCATTCCAAAGTCTTCCATTGCTGAGCACTGGAGCACTCATTTCATGCAAAAGGCTCCTGGCGGCAATTCACAGCATGCAGCCTCTGTGTGGATAGCTTAAGACGCATCGATCCCAGTGTCAAACATCTACATCGCAGTGCCAGCTATTTTTCAAAGCATGCTGTCCATGAACACAGCTGGAAACAGCCGACAGCATCCTAATAAAAATTAGGACTATCTTGTTTACCCCTATGCACTGATATAAATGGAACTATATAAATGATTAACGGGCAAATACTATATTTTTAGTGTTTTACATTACCCTCTGATTCTTCATAAAGAGCCTCAACTGCCATGTGTTAAAATGTATTAACTTCCCCTTTCTTTTTCTCATGTAGCTTTTGGATGCATCGGCAAATCTTGTCTTTTTACACTATCCCTAAAACCATAGAAAGGCTTTCTTGCCTTTCTAAAAGTACAGCATCATGTAAAAGACATATTTAAAACAATAGCTGCTGTTGCCACATCAAATTTGAACTGCTGAGCAAATACAGGTGACAGGAAAGTATTCGTGAGAATGTTATTGTCTCATTTTGCAGACTAACATTTCAGATTCATTCAGGCATCTTTCTTACACCCCAAAATTCAAATTCAGGCAGAAATATTCTTATATATCAAGAAGGAATCAGAAGCAGCAGCTGTGTAGGTTCCCAGCTTCGGATAAGGTATTTGTAGCAGCCTAGTGAAGGCTCCCGTGTTTAAAAGGGATCACCAGAGAGCCATTCAGTGGCCCTGCTGACTGTCTTTAAAAACTATTTATGTTAACAGCAAATGCAGACTGGCTTATTGGTTTGCAAATAAAAGGAGATCACCAACATACAAGTTTTCTATATATTTGGAGAATTCCAGAAGCATGCTGAAGCTTATAACTGTAAATTAAAAGACAAAGGTTTGGGATTAAAAAAAAAAACCTAAGGGAGCCAACAAGAACTCCAGAACTAATGGGATGCTGATGATAGACAGTTGAGCCTAGAGAAAAACAAGCAAACAATTGGAAGCTATTTCACTCACATTGTCTGCGGACATAATTGCAAAAAGGAATGTTATTTTTTGCTACTATCTTTTGTTTAGGGATGGGAAAACTTCTATCCCTTAGATCAGTGGTTCCCAACCTTTCTAATGCCGCGACCCCTTAATATAGTTCCTCATGCTGTGGTGACCCCCAACCATAAAATTATTTTGGAGAGACAGCGAACAAAGAGGCAAACAGGGAGGAAGGGAAGAGAAAGACTGAGAGATATTAGCACAGGGCTAGCCTGATCATATGGAGCAGGGCGGCGGCGATGGACCATGCTCCGGCACCACCTCCTTCTCCAGTTCCCTCCGGCTTAGCTCCTCCTGCCCCCGGCGGTGGCACCCTCAGCACCGAGGTTGTATGATCAGGCTAGCCCTGCGCTAATATCTCTCAGTCTCTCTTTTCCCTCCCTCTCTGTTTGCCTCTTTGTTCGCTGGGTCTCCGCGCCAGCCGAGGGCGAGAGGGCAGACAGACTATTTCGACCCAGCTGTCCTCCTTCCCACCGTCATGCGCTGTGAAACTTAAGTGGTCATTGGCTGGCCGTTCCCTCCCGTGACTCCCTTTCCCTTCGACACCAGTGGGAAGAAATTGCCGCTGCGAGCAGGAGACAGGGGTAGCCACAGATGTCTTAAGCACTGCCTTGTACTCTCCAGCGCGCAATCTTGCGATGCCCTGCCCCTTAGCTGATGCCGTCAAAGCTCGGCTGCCAGGTGTCACAAACGCCTCTCACCGAATGGCACCTCTCCCGACCAATCGGAGAGCTTGGGCAAGTTGAGCCGATATGGCCAGGCTTGGGGGGGGGAGCTGAGGATGCCGGGGCGACCCCTGGGAAATGGTCATTCAACCCCCAAAGGGGTCCTGACCCCCAGGTTGGGAACCACTGCCTTAGATCCTTGCCCCTGTAGGTAAGCTGTTGCAGAGGAGGGGGCCATAAGAGGCTTGCTCCAGATGCCTGCTTGCTGAAACTATCTGGAGGAGGCACCCATCGCATGCACATTCTGCTGGCTCTTATCAGATGGGCATATGCCACTCAGAGCAGACAGTCTTGCAGGTAGCCAATCTGAAACCAGATAGGGCTTTACAGAAGATAATCCGCACCTTAAATTGTCCCAAAGGTGCTTTTCCAAAAGGCAACTGGACTTTGTTTTTCCTTTGTTTGAAAAACCAAGTCCAGCTGCCTTTTGAAAAAGCACCTTTGAGACAACCATGACTTGGATGACTGAGAATCTCCATAGACATTTAGCACCTTAAATTCCACTCAGAAGCTGTCTGGCAATCAACAGCAGTTCTGCAATAGTGGTGTTACCAACTGTTACATGACTAAAGCAGCCTCCACTTGTTACTCTGTGCAGTTGGATTTTGAATTGGCTGTAGCTTCCAATTGGCCCTCAAGGGCAGCCCCTTACAGAGCGAATTACATTCGTCTTGTTTTGAAATGACAGCAGCATGAATTAACACAGTAAAGCCTCTTCTTCCATGAAAGGCCACAACTAATGTACCAGCGGAAGCTGGAAAAGGACTCTTCTGCCATAACTTCCACTGTTATTACAGCAGGAGTCTTGAGCTCAGGAGATGCTCCAGGTTGCAAACTTGCTCTCCACAAGGGGAGTACTGCTTTGTTCTAGAGTCAGTTGGATTTTCTTTTTCTGGAATCGGAAGACTTTAATTCAACAGCCATTCCATTTTGCTGGGATAAGCCCAAGCTGTTTCTTTCCCCTTCCAATTTTTAACAGTTTACAGGCACCAGATCAGGCCTTAGCATTGCCTATTTGGTTCAAGGTGTATGTATGCAACTGGATTATCATCAGCATATTAAAGATGCCTCACCTATGCCAGTAGGGGACCTCCCCTAGAAACTTTAGTTAGACATTAAATAATAAGAGGGGCTGAGTGCCCCGCTTGCTCTAGAAAGAAGAGAACCGTTACAGCTCAGTGCTGCCCACTCCTAACCTTGCAGGTAATCTAGAAGAATATCTCAATTAATGGTAGGGAAAACTGTCAAGAGATCTGGCAGGACCAGAAACTTCATCCTCTTTCCGTCCAAGTCTTGCCCCAGGTCATCTACAAGAAGGACTAATGCATTTCATTTTCATTTTCCCTTCTCACCATTGTGAAAGCAACCTCCACTGAGAAATTCTTGTTGAAAAATTAGGAAAGGGACAGCAACTAACTCAACACTCATGTTTTAGTTTGGCTTCTCTTATGTAAGCATTGTTGACCATAAAGCCATCCACTAAAACATTACATTAAAATAATATTCTATTCTGAGCAATACAACGACAGCAAAGAGCTGTGTTGAGTCTTCAAAATTTGAAGTTGCTAGATTTCTTTTTTCTTCTTCTTCCAGGTGAATCCTCTTTCTCAATTGCAAATATTTTGCTTGCAAACCCCTGGGAGTTTATGGCCATGGCTAGAGCACAGGATTTGATATGTATGTTTGTGGGTAGATCTTGGGGACATAGGAAGTAATCTATCTCCTTCATGCATAATCAGTCTTCAGTCCTCTCTACTAATATTCTGGGAAACATTTCTAACAAATGAAGAAAAAACTGTTTACCGTTCATACTTGATAAACTGTGAAAATTACACTGAGAACTGCAATGTTGACTTTTTTCCCCCCTTTCAATGCACTTTAAAAGTAACATCAGCTGTACTGACACTTCCCCACCCCTCCATCCGCACCGAGGGCAATACATTTATCAGGATCAATTAAAATATAAAAGAAAATGCAATAGGGGCAGGGTTTTATAAGGCATGGGATATGCAGCTGGGTACCATACATCATTTGTGCTGCTTTAGAAAAGAGAAATTACATTTAAAAAAAAATTTCTGAAGAGGATAACTTGCTGTGTGTGTCTGTGTGTCTGTGTGCACCTTCGAGTCAGTTTTACAAATCTTGGTGACTAGCTTAACTAGTCCCTGAAGTTTTCTTGGCAAAGTTTTTCAGAAGTGGTTTGCCATTGCCTCTTTCCTAGGGCTAAGAGAAAGTGACTGGCCCATGGTCACCAAGCTGGTTTTATGTCCAAGGTGGGAATAGATCTCATCATCTCCCAGTGTCTAGCCTGATGCCTTAGCCCAGAGGTGGGGAACGATGGCCCCTTTATAACTTGTGGACTTCAATTTCCAGAATTCCTCAGCCACCATGGCTGGCTCAGGAATTCTGGGAGTTGAAATCCACAAGTCATAAAAATTCCGCACCCATGCCTTAGCCAGTACACCAAACTGGCTCTCACCTATCCCTTTACAAGGGAGCGATTGTTACTGAAGCCTGTTTTATTACTAATTTTCGAAATGTAGAGAATGAGAGAAAGTGGTGACTGCCTGGACTAGTCCCTGCAGTTTTCTTGGCAAGATAGTTCAGACGTGGTTTGCCATTACCTCCTTCCTAGGGCTGAGAAAAAGTGACTGGCCCCAAGGTCACCCAGCTGGCTTTGTGCTTAAGGCTGTAGGCAGAATTTCCTGGTTTCTAGCCTAATGGCTTAACTGCTGACTGAACTAGCTGTCTCTAGTGCTGCTCCTGGGATATATTTTACCTCAGCTTCCCCCTGACTGGTTGAACATATTCAGAGCAAACTTGACAGCATGAACGTTCAGGCTTTCAACAGAAATCAGAAAGAAAAGAAATGTATTTAATTTAGCTTCAGTATGTTGCTGGAGGTAGGGGAGTGGGGAAGGACCTTTGATATTTTTGTCTCTTCATTTCCACAAAGCTTGTTTTTTGTGTTTCACTCACTTTGCCTCATTATAATCCCAGCAGGATCAAAAATGTCTCAAGGAAAGATCACCTCCTTGCTAATTTTTCACTAATGTCACTTGCTAGCTAGGGGCTCATTTGACTTCAATGATGAAGCTGCCCTTTTTCCAGATGGAATCAGCGGGGGCCGGGAGTGCCCAAGCAGCCTGCAAAATACCTGAGACAAAGCAACTTAGCAGCACAACTGGACTGAAAAGGGGCCTGGGAGTTTTGTTTGTTTGTTTTGTTTATTTGTCAAGCATATATAAGATAACAGATAAAAGTATAAACGTGATTTTGAATACATGAAAAGGATATAAATAAAAAGGGAATATTAGGACAGGGACGGTAGGCATGTTGGTGCGCTTATGCACGCCCCTTATTTCTTAGGAATGGGGTGAGGTCAACAGTAGACAGTTTAAGGTTAAAGTTTTGGGGGTTTGGGGAAGAAACCACAGAGTCAGGTAGTGAGTTCCAGGCATTGAGCACTCTGTTGCTGAAGTCATGTTTTCTGCAATCAAGTTTGGAGCGGTTTACCTTAAGTCTGTATCTGTTGTTTGCTCGTGTATTGTTGTGGTTGAAGCTGAAGCAGTCATTGACAGGTAGGACATTACAGCAGATAGCAATAGCAATAGCACTTAGACTTATATACCGCTTCATAATGCTTTTACAGCCCTCTCTAAGCGGTTTACAGAGTTCAGCATATTGCCCCCCAACAATCTGGGTCCTCATTTTACCAACCTCAGAAGGATGGAAGGCTGAGTCAACCTTGAGCCGGTGAGATTTGAACAGCTGAACTGCAGCTAGCAGTCAGCTAAAGTAGGCTGCAGTGCTGCACACTAACCACTGCACCACATCTAGTACATAATTTTATGTACTATGCTTAGGTCAGACCGAAGGCGGCGAAGTTCTAAATTGTCTAAGCTCAAAATTTCAAGTCTGGTGGCATAACGTATTTTATTGTGGGTAGAGGAATGGAGGACTCTTCTCGTGAAATATCTCTGTACTCTCTCAATTGTATTAATGTCTGATATGTAGTGCGGGTTCCAGACAGATGAGCTGTATTCAAGAATTGGTCTAGCAAATGTTTTGTATGCTCTAGTTCAGGGGTCGGCAACCCGTGGCTCTGGAGCCACATGCAGCTCTTTGGGCCCCCTGCTGTGGCTCCCTGTCCCATCACTGGCTGGCCTCACCCTCCCCTCCCTCACCTGGCCTGAGAAGGTAAGGGCGATGGCGTGAATGGAGAAGAGGCCGGGGCTGATTCTTTGGCGCTGGTTGAGGAACATAGCCACCCCCGGCTGAGGCTTCCCTTCGAGTGTCCTCCCCCTCTCACGACTGGCTGGCTGTGGCAGAGCCAGGAGTGTGCGCATGCATGGGGAGACCCTCAAGCAAGCGCCAAAGCACAGCAAAGGCGCGCTTGGAGGGCGGGCGGCTGCTCACTTCAGAGGATCTTTGGATGTGGCTTCTCCTGCCTTAAGGATCCGGCCATTGCATTGTTGTGTCCCGTTCCCCCGCAGCTCTTCGGCCGAGCGGGGTGGGCATAAGCTCCAGCCTGAAGTGGCAGGAAGCGAAGGCTGCCTTTGCTCCGGCGACCCTCCTCCCCCTCCTTCTCCTCTCATGTGGGGTGAGGGGCACAGCAAGGCAATGGCCAGATCCTTAGGGCAGGAGAGAAGCAGCCCTGTAGCTGCCTTCAAGCCACATTTGCGCGTAAGGCAGCCTTCACTTCCTGCTGTTTCGGGCTGGAGTTCACATCCTCCCCGCTCAGCCAAAGAGCTGCGGGGAGGGGGGATGGGACCGGACATGGCAAGGCAATGGCCGGATCCTTAGGGCAGGAGGGAAGCCACATCCAAATACCCTCCTTAAGCGAGCAGCTGCCCGGCCTCCGCATGCACCTTTGCTGCACTTTGGTGCTCGCTGGAGGAGGGTCTCCCCGTGCGTGCCACAGCCAGCCAGGGAGTTGCGAGAGGGGAAGGAGGGTCGCCCAAAGAGAAGCCAGGGTTCCTCAGCACATAGAGAGAGAAGGCAAGAGAGAGGGAGAGAGAGATGGGAGAGAGAGATGAGGGAGGGAGAGGGAGAGAGAGATAGGGAGAGGGAAAGAGAGAAAGAAAGATGAGAGGGAGGGAGAGAGATAGGAGAGGGAGAAAGAGAGCTGGAGAGAGAGAAAGAGGGAAAAGAGAGAGATACCTTTTTCTCATAGAAAAGAAAACAGCCACAAAACCTGGGTAGGCGTAGCTGGGGGGGGGGTCATGTGACTCAGTGGAAGTGATGTCTAGTTGGCCACACCCACCCAGGTTTTGTGGCTCCGGGTATTTTGTTTTCTCTGGGAAACGGGTCCAAATGGCTCTTTAAGTTTTTAAGATTGCCGACCCCTGCTCTAGTTAGTAGTACAATATTACCAGAGAAAAAGCTACGCAGGATTAGGTTAACAACTCTTAATGTCTTTTTGGCAATGTTGTTACAGTGCGCACTGGCACTTAGATCTTTAGAAATGAGTACTCCAAGGTCCTTGACAGAGTGTGGGTCGTCTACAAGATCATGTCCATCTAGCTTGTATTTTATGTTCTGATTTTTTTTGCCAATATGTAAGACAGAGTTCCTGCTTTCTCTGCCGGTAGAGGAGAATCATTTCTCCTATGCCAAATTTTCTTTTTATAGTGGGTTAGTGTAGATACTCTTGTTTGCCTGTGCAGATGGGCAGTGCACAGTTCATCTTGAAGTTGTTACAGTTAAATTTGTCAGCAAAAGGGGCTGTTTTTATTTTACAAAAAGGGAGAACAGAAATAGATGTGATAAGGAAAATGCATACATCTCTCTCTCTCTCTCTCTCTCTCTCTCTCTCTCTCTCTCTCTCTCTCTCTCTCTCCCTTCCTCCCCCTCTTTCTCTCTCTCTCCTATCCCACATCATCATGAGCCGTGGTTCCACAGTGGTTAGTGTGCAGTATTGCAGGCTAACTCTGCCCACAGCCAGGACTTGGATCCTGACCGGCCTTCCATCCTTGGATCCTGACTCAGCCTTCCATCCTTCTGAGGTTGGTAAAATGAGGACCCAGATTGTTGGGAGCAATACACTGACTCTGTAAACCTCCTTTGCAGTCCCCTCTAAGCGGTATATAAGTCTAAGTGCTATTGTTATGTGCTATCTTTGTGTCAGGAACACTCCCCCCCCCTTTCTCCAGGTGATCTTTGGAAGCCTTCACAAATCACAAAAGTGTTGTTTCCAAACTAAACACAATTGTCTGACTCTGCTTTAGAGTAACATTTGCAAATGAGTCATCCAGCTGACTTAAAAACGAAAACAAGAAAGCAAATACAGCCGTGCATGGTCCTTTTGCTCCATTGCCTTTGAAACTTTTTAAGGCAAATCCACCTTAAAGCTCAGCATTAGGTGTTTTGCATGCTGGCTTGGTTTCAGGGTAACTTTTTCACATTCAGAAGAAGGGTGACTTCCTAGACAGTGAGCAAGGTGCCCACAATTGCTGTCTCTGTCCCATCTGGTGACTCAATGACATCATCCAAAAGAGCAGCACCAATTTTCCCAGCCTTTTTAAAAAGTGCTTTTAAGAACGGGAGCAAATTGGAAGCAGGGTACCCCTGACAGCTCAACTGCCCCCTTTTCACCCTCCTCCTAAAATTGGGCTGCTAAAAATCTGGCATTCAAACGATCATCACAAGGCTATGGAACCAGTCTGGGGAGGGTTGAAGGATGGGCAGAGAACCCTTGGCCTCCCAGAGGTCTAGTCTCCTAGTTGTGTGCAATGATTTTGCCCCCAAATTAATCATTTTGACACCCTATCTCAGTGGTGAGATCTTGGGGGCTGGTGTTCTCCCCTGTAAGAGGAGATGCTGTGACCATGTCTTAGAGCTTCTCACTAATAGCAAGCATGGATGCTTATTCTATACACAAAACACTCGATGGTGGGAGCAATACTATTATTAACCTACTGTAATTTGAGCAGAGAAAATGGGAAAAACCTACCCCTGCTCCAACACACTTTCCATCCCCCAAAATGCATTTCTTTGTGCATGTCTGTTTAACTGAGTCTGATTCTCGACACAAATCCTGGACAGATCCCTGTAGTTGCCTCTGCAAAGTTTCTCAAAAGTGGTTTGCCATTGCTTTCTTTCTAGGGCTGAGAGAAAGTGACTGGCCCATGGTCACCCGGCTGCCTTTGTGCCCAAGATGGGACTAGAACTCACCATCTCCCTGTTTCTAGCCTGATGCCTTAGTCCAGTGATGGCGAACCTTTTTTCCCTCGGGTGCCAACATAGTGTGTGCGCACGCTATCGCGCACATGTGCGTGCCCACACCCATAATTTAAAGCCCCCCACTCGCCCCACCCTCCTGCGCATGCATGCATGACACACACCCCCACTCCCCCATTTCCCGACTTCCAGTGGGCCTGGTAGGCCCGTTTTTTACCCTCCCCAGGCTCCAGAGGCTTTCTTGGAGCTTGGAGTGGGCGAAAACGCTCTCCCCTGCCACCCTGGAGGCCCTCCGGAGGCCAAAATCGCCCTCCCAGAGCCTCCGCGTGAGTCAAAAATCAGCTGGCGGGCACACACATGCGCGCTGGAGCTGAGCTAGGGCAACGGCTCGCGTGTCGGCAGATATGGCTCCGCGTGCCACCTGTGGCACCCGTGCCATAGGTTCGCCATCACTGCCTTAGTCAATACACCACACAGGCTCTCACCTATCTCTTTACAAGGGAGCGATTGTTACTGAAGCCTGATTTACTGCTTATTTTTGAAATGGATCAGTGAAACATATTACATTACAAAATATGAGATGGCAATCTGTTCTTCACAACAGCTTACCAGAATTCCACGTGTGCATATGTATATACGCAGAGTGTAAAATGCGTGCATGGTGTACGTTTTGTCTGGAATCAGAGTTAGAAGGGATCTCAGAGGTTATCAAGTCCAATGCTAGATCTGCTAAACCATTTTGGACAAAAAGTGATCCAGCCTCTGTTGGAAGACCTCTGCTGAAGGAGGAATAGATCACTTCACAAGACATCTAATTCAATTGGCTCACAGCACTTATGGTTTATACTTTTCTTATACTTATAAGAACACTTATACTTTTCTATCGTTTGAACCCAGCAGTTCTGGTCCTGACCTCTGGGGTGACAAAGAACAAATCTTCCTCAACATGACACTCTTTTAGATATCTGAGGACTACAGTACTGTTGCATCTCCCCTCAATCTTCTGTTCTGCAGCTAAATAGAACCAGTTCCTTTTTTTAACAATCTCACAGGAGTTAGGTTTCTTCCAGTTTGTAGTTTTCTTTTTTAGACTGCAGTGCCCAGAACTGGACACAGTACAACGTTCCTAACAGAGTCTGACCAAGCTAGAGGGGGTTGGATTAGTTACTTCTTGTGATCTGGACTATATTAATAGAATTCTATATAGCACATGCCTCTTTGGCCCTTGCTGCCATATGTTTAATTCATGATATATTAGAACCACCTACAGTAGTTTGTTTTCAGATACACTACCGCCAAACCAGGTCTCCCCCATCCTGTATAATTTCTTTTTCTTCCCAGATGATATATTTCATCTTGTCTGTTTCAGGTCATTGTTCAAGCCTGCCTAGATATTTTTGAATCTTCGCTTTTATTTTTCAAAACTGTTTTCTGCCTTCTGCAGATTTGATAATCTGACTTCATAGTTCCATTCTGTAGAACAGGCCAAGGTTTAATCAATGCAACCTTTAGCGTTTACTTTAAATGCAAAAGCTCTGCCAGAGAATCGGTACTGCTCAAAGGAGGAATGAACAACCTGTTGCACTTCCAGATATTCAGTTCAATTCTCACTCGGTCCAGCAAAGCTGGATGTTATAGTGCTGTAGTGTTTGGAGATTATTTGTTCGCTCTCCGTGGAAAATATTGTGGTTGGTGTCCAAAGGAAAGCAACCTAGAATCCTTTTAACCATTTCCATCCTTTTCCTCTCCACCAATGTTTCTCATCTTTAGCAGTTTGTAGCAGGGGTGAAATCCAGCAGGTTCTGACAGGTTCTGGAGAACCGGTAGCGGAAATTTTGAGTAGTTTGGAGAACCGGCAAATACCACCTCTGGCTGGCCCCAGAGTGGGGAGGGAATGGAGATTTTGCAATATCCTTCCCCTGGAGTGGGGAGGGAATGTGGATTTTGCAGTATCCTTCCCCTGGAGTGGGGAGGGAATGTGGATTTTGCAGTATCCTTCCCCCTGGAGTGGGGAGGGAATGTGGATTTTGCAGTATCCTTCCCCTGGAGAGGGGTGGGAATGGAGATTTTGCAATATCCTTCCCCTGGAGTGGGGTGGGAATGGAGATTTTGCAGTATCCTTCCCCTGGAGTGGGGAGGGAATGAGGATTTTGCAGTATCCTTCCCCTGGAGTGGGGAGGGAATGTGGATTTTGCAGTATCCTTCCCCTGCCATGCCCACCAAGCCACACCCACCAAACCACACCACGCCCACCAAGCCACGCCCACAGAACCGGTAGTAAAAAAATTGGATTTCACCACTGGTTTGTAGATGTGCAGATTTCAACTGTGTGTATTCCCCAACCAGCTGGAGTTGAAGTCCATACATCTTCAAGCTGCTGAGGTTGAAAAACACTGCTCTACACTAATTTGTCATTAACTTTAGACATGTATTATAAATACATTTATATGCCACCCATCTCACTATCAAAGTGACTCTCCTATAACCACCTCATTCACTGACCAGACCAAGGAGGGTTCATCAGTCAATGATTTTGGCATTCTGGCAGATGATATGCATTAAGCAATAAAAAGAAAATCAAATAGATAACATTCAGCATGCAACAAAATGCCACCTTTGTAATAAAAATCTTTAGCGTTACGAGATAAAAATGACAGAGATCTGAATAATAATGCCGATATTTTTATTGAAATTTTTTTCCCCTTTTTCTAAAGATCACAGTGCTCCAATTCAATGTGGTGTAAATGTCAGTAATAAAACAATAATTTCTAACAACCTAAAGGTAATTTGTAGACAAAAGGCAATCTGCATGATACACCTTTGGAAAACAAATCACCTGGGGTTTTCAGTTGTAAAGAAACCCCACTTTAAATGATATTCAAACACTCGGCGAGGAGCAGGGCAATTCTTCTCCAAGAGTTGTGATCTTTTTGTTAAGCCCATACTGCAGATTGAAAGACTGCCTCTCTCAGAATTTCTCTGATACCCCCTACCACGAGACAACAACTTAGTGGCTTTTATTGGTACCATCTATTATCCTGCAGACCCCTCACCTGGTGTCCATCCCCCTAATCCAGGGGTCCCCAAACTTGGCAACTTTATGCTGGCTGGAGAATTCTGGGAATTGAAGTCCACAACTCTTAAAGTTGCCAAGTTTGGGGACCTCTGCCCCAATCCAATGTAAGGGTGGAAAGGAAATTCTCTCAATCTGTGCTGCCTTTCTGGCACTTATAAGGTAAAAATAGGGAAATACTGTATATAGGGAAAGTGTAATAATGCAACCTCTTAGATATGTAATTAATTTCAGCCCTTTCCTGGCAGATAAACAAAACTGAACATACTAAAAAAAGAAAAGACACATGTGACATGTCACTAATTTTGCTTCAAAATAAATCATAAAACTATATTTAGTGTTCCAGGGACACCTCCATATGATGCTGATATAACAATGAAAGTTTATACCTGGTTCAATGATGTGAGATGTTGCAATTTTATATGGTATAGCATATTAGAAAATTATAAATAAAATTTCCTCCTGCCCAGCCTGGAGGATGGAATGCAAGTGAAAGCACATATTTAATATCCTTATCTGTGCAGAAAAACAAGAAGATATACAAAGCTTAAGTAGTAAAACACACACATACACACACACACAAATACCAAGAATCTAATGCAATATCCAGCTTGACTTCTGTCTATCGTTACAGAAACAATGATTTTCTGAAGCAAAAGTTCATTACTTACATAGTCATCCTTCAGAATGGTGTGTGTGTGTGTGTGTCGGGGTTCCCTTTTAACCTGGATGACCTCCCAAATGATGATCTCCTATCCTTGTTCAGCGTCTCTCTAGGGGTCTCTCCCCACTTTGAATTATTCTTTAAAAAAAACCTAAGCCTTTAGCAGATGAGAATGAGAATTTCAATTTCGATGAGAAGCGAAATATCTTCAAAGAAAAAAGCAAAGTTGAATTGCCTTTTGAGAAAAAACACATTTGGGACTACTGAGGCAGATCTCAGCTATTAGAACTGTGACAATTATGCCATCCTATTTTTCTTTTAACTCAAGGACTGGAGGAATGCACCTTAATACAGCCCTGAAGATGAACATAATAAAACCTAAGCCAGTGCAGTCCAAGTTCAAATAATGATAGTTCTTTCCAATTGACAAAATAATGAAGAGCAAGCTATTAGAGATCTCAAATAATCAAATTAACCTGAGCATCAAGGGGAGAGATTCCTACCCTGGAAACTGAACCATATCCATCCAAGTGTAGCTGATTGGCTTCATTAAACAGTTTAGCTCTTCAAAACACTCAGCTCAACAGGCAGAAGAGTAGCAGAGTGCATCCATGACCATCAACTAGCAGTCAGAAGACATAATGAAAACTCCTTACTTGCACAACACATGGACAGACTTAACCATAGTTTAAACTGGGAAACAGTGAGCAGCCTATACCAAGCCAAGTCCCAAAACACTAGAGAATTCCTGGGAGTCTGGCATTTGGACAAATCATCAACAGGCACATAAACAACATCCATGTATCATTCAAAAGAAATAATCAATAAAAGACCACAACATTTTCTGATCAGCAATCAACACCCAGATAAACAGAGATTAACACCAAGCAGCAAATAATACTGAATCAAGGAACTACCAACAACAGCCTATTCAAGGAACCACCAAGAACTGACAGGGTGAGCCACTTGTAGATAAACAGAGAGCAAACCCCTCTTCCTTCTAGCATTGATGATAATACCTTGTTGAGTAATAGCAATAGCATTTAGACCAATAGTGGGTTCTAAAACCCTTTACTACCGGTTCACGCTCGCTCGACGCTTCTGCACACGCGCAGAAGCGTCCCAGGTGGGTGGGCAGAGCCTCCCACAGCCGCTGCTACTGGTTCTAAGAACCAGGCCGAACCGGAAGCAACCCACCACTGATTTAGACTTACATACCACTTCACAGTGCTTACAGCACTCTCTGAATGGTTTACAGAGTCAGCATATTGTACCCAAAAACCTGGATCCTCGTTTAATGATAATGAAATGTCTCCAAGAAAAAAAACCAAGCTCAGAGAGCACCAAGGACCCTACAGTTCAACCCTGAGGCCTAGAGGTAGAGCTCTTGCCTCACAATCAAGAGGTTGTGAGTTCAATCCTAGGTAGAGGCAGATGTTAGGGTCTCCTGCTTGGGCAGGGGGTTGGACTAGATGACCTGCAAGGTCCCTTCAACCTCTGTTAATCTGAAGAAAATACGTTAAGCTCAGTTTGCTGTTTCACTTTTTTGAGGCTCCTCTGCGTTGCCACCATGTAGTCTTTTGTAGTTCACTGGAATTTGGTGGCCCTGAGATAAATGCCAAGTCTAACCGCTATTCACCAGAATTTGGATTGGCAGATCGAGTTTTTGTGTCCCTGCAGGGCATGGTTTTTCCAACTTTGAAAGGGCTCTCAGATCTGAGCTGCAAAAATCCAGCTGACCACTTGTTTCGGTAAGAAAATGCTTAAATATTTAATATCTGCCATCTAATGATACCTTACTTTTTGCATTTCTAAGACAACCCATTTCTCTATTTGCTCTTTACCTTATGTAAACTTATGCATGTTTAGCAAACTTTGAGATATATGTTTAGTCAATAAGTTGAGGGGGGAAATATTTCTATTAACATTCTATATGCAGAGGAGGAAGATAGCTAGAGCTTTCTCCTATAGTGATAGTATGCAAATATAAGTTTACCATCTGTAAGAACTGGATGAAAATGTGTAGGAAACTCAAAGTTTCACTCAAATACTTCTTTTTAAAAAATGCATGCTTCACAACTCAGAATGCTGCAATAGTTTCCCCTAAACATGTGTTTCACTATCGCAACATAGTGGAAAATTGAAAATAACATCTAATCAGCTGGAGAAAGCACTTCCAAATGTCTACTGTATTTTTGGTTCATGCTCTAATCCATCATCCTGTCAGAGAAAGAGAAAATCATTATCCAAAAAGGGGGAGGGGAATTACCCCCTTCGCTCCCTTGGATTTACACACACAAAAAGTGTCAAATCCCCTGATATCCATATAGAAAACAAAAATGACTTTCATCCTGCCTTAAAATCTGTGGAGCTCCAGAACATCTGCAAGGCCAGGAATGCAAAAATGGAGCCTATTGCAAGAGATGGTCCAGGTAGGTAACTCTCACTGCTTGCCTAGATGGTTGCTGAAAAGCCATCGTGTTATCCAAACAGTAAACCATGAAACAGAGCTGCATCCTCGAAGTCCAATTTTGAGTGATTTATTAGATAACTGCATATTGGAGCGACACCAAAAAAGGGAAGAAAAGAGATTGATTGCATACAATAAATATTGCATATGTTAATTTCCAGAGGTTTTGTTTTATTTGCGACGAAACTGGAATTTCAGCAACAGGCAATTTTAATCCTTTCTATAGAATAAGAGAAATAACAGAACAACAGAGTTGGAAGGGACCTTGCAGGTCTTCTAGTCCAATCCCCTGCACAAGGAGGAGACCCTATACCCATGGTGGCGAACCTATGGCACGCGTGCCACAGGTGGCACGCGGAGCCATAGAGGAGGGCACGCGAGCGTTGCCCACCAGCAAACCGGAAGTGCGGAAAAACGCACTTCCGGTTTGCCGGTGAGCTGTTTTTTGCACTCCGGAGGGTTCAGGGAAGCTTCCTGAAGCCCCGGAATGCAAAAAACTACAAAACGGACAAACCGGAAGTGCGGAAAAACGCACTTCCGGTTTGCCGGTGAGCTGTTTTTTGCACTCCGGAGGGTTCAGGGAAGCTCCCTAAAGCCCCGGAATGCAAAAAATGACGAAACGGACAAACCGGAAGTGCATTTTTCCGAACTTCCGGTTTGCCCGTTTTGTCGTTTTTTACCGTCCCAGGCTCCGGTAAGGCCTTTGCGCGTGTGTGTGTGTGTGTGCGCATGTGCAGGGGGCAGCATGGGGGGGTGTTGTGCGCATGCGTGGGGGGGAGGGAATGGGTGTGGGGATGCATTCGCGCAGTAGCGCGCGCACCCCCCCTTTTTGGCACGCGAACCAAAAAAGGTTCGCCATCACTGCCCTATACCATTCTGGACAAATGGCTGCCCAAACACTTCTTAAAAACCTCCAGTGTTGGAACATTCACAACTTCTGGAGACAAGTCATTCCACTGGTTAATTGTTCTCAGCTGTCAGGAAATTTCTCCTTAGTTCTAGGTTGGTTCTCCCCTTGATTAGTTTCCAGACATTGCTTCTTGTCCTTCCTTCAGGTGCTTTGGAGAATAGGTTGAGAAACCTCTTTTTTGTGGCAGCCCCCTCAAATATTTGAATGCTATCATATCACCCCTAGTCTAGGATCTAGTCTGATGTTTTTCAAACTTGGCTGGCTGGGGAATTCTGGAAGTTGAAGTCCACACACCTTAGAGGTGCCAAGTTTGAGAAACACAGGTGTAGTGTATTTGTCCAAGATGTGTCCATGGGGAATTATTCATGATAGATGAATGGCTTTTGGGATAGGGCAGGAATAGGCAAAGTTGGCTCTTCTATGACTGGTGGACTTCAACTCCCAGACTTTCTGAGCCAATCATGCTAGCTCAGGAATTTTGGGAGTTGAAGTCCACGAGTCATAGAAGAGCCAACTTTGCCTACCCCTGGGATAGGGGAAAGAGAATATTTGGCTATCCTCACAGCAGTGCAGGTGGTAGAATGAAAACTTCATGCAATTTTTAACTGGTCCCCTCCTTCAACTGCATGTTCCGCGTTGTTTTCATAGTTAGATGAAGACCTCAAATATTCCAAGATGTTAGGAACAGCATGTAAAGGACATTTTGCTTGATGGAATTTTTTTAAAATACAAGGTTAAAATGGCCATGGACTCTTGTACCCAGCAAGATGTACAATGCTGAAACAAATTTCTTGACTCTTCTCTGGGTCAATATTATGTGGGGGGAAAATGGAAGTCCTTTCACTTCTGATTAGAACAGTCTCTACAAATACCTCGCCCTCTTCTCCTTCAGTTTCCCCTTTACCCTACCCAGCTGAAAGGGCACGTTTGCTATCAGGGTGATATTTTGCTTTATAGCCTGCCTGGTGACTTAAGCATTATTTGTTTATCACCACAATTTTGTTTTAATCAGTTGAACACTACCTTTCGGAACATTGTGGAAAAGCTAGAGCAGAAGGGATTTTGGTTCATGAAAGAGATGAACAATAAAGGATGCCCTCTTTCTGATTTAAAAAGTCACAGATAGTTATTATTTTCTAGGCCAGGAAGATGGAGCCTCCACAAATTAAGAGGTGGCACCGAGGGCTGAGAGGATGGTTGTTGTTGTTATAGTTGTTAGTCACGAAGTCGTGTCCGACCCATCACAGCCCCATGGACAACATTCCTCCAGGCCTTCCTGTCCTCTAGCATCCTCTGGAGTCCATTTAAACTCACACCTAACTCCATCCAGCCACCTCATTCTATGTTGTCCCCTTCTTCTTTTGCCCTCAATCATTCCCAGCATTAGGCTCTTCTCCAGTGAGTCCTTCCTTCTCATTAGGTGGCCAAAGTATTTGAGTTTCATCGTCAGGATCTGGCCTTTTAAAGAGCAGTCAGGGTTAATGATAGACACCATAAAATTAAAGGCAGAGCCCTTAATCCAGATTTAGTACACAGATGCCCATTGGAAGCACCGGACCGTCTTCCTTTGGGACTGTAAAACATTTCACCTCATGCTTACATTCTGTTGATTACAAGAAGCTCAACTGGGTACTTCAAATAATGTACTTGCTTGACTGAAAGGTCTCCTATGGCATCTTCCATCAAAGACTTTATCCTGAGCCGGCAAGCTGAGAGCTTGACATCTCCATCTCTTTTCCAGCACTGCAATACTAGACAGATTTATCTCCTTCTCTGGAGTATTTTAAATAGAGATAATACCTGACTGTAGGTAGACCAAACTGAGAGATGTTGCGGAGCTATTTGAAAAAGGAAAGTTCACAAGTGTGCAAAAGTCTGCAATAAAGATGTAGAATGAGTGGCCAACCTGCACTCTTAATAATGTAACCCCAAGACAGGCTGGATATCAGGCTAAACTGCAGCCACCAGAACATGTGCAAGAGATAATTGGCAGGATTGTTGATTTCTCAGATTAAGGAGCCATTAATTAATAACAGAGATTAATTTCATTTTATCCATAATGCATATACATATGCATATACACACACACACAAACTACACAGCATATACCGTATACATACTGTACATATATAAGAGCCCTAATGGCTCAGTGGTTAGAATGCAGTTTGCAGGCTGACTCTGCCCACAGCCAGGACTTCGATCCTGACCGGCTCCAGGTTGACTCAGCCTTCCATCCTTCCAAGGTTGGTAAAATGAGGACCCAGATTGTTGGGGGCAATATGCTGACTCTGTAAACCGCTTAGAGAGGGCTGTAAAAGCATTATGAAGTGGCATATAAGTCTAAGTGCTATATATCATCGTACGGTTAAAAAACAATTTCATTTATTCTGCTTCTGAACTCAGATGTGAAAAATCACATTTCCTCAAGCACTTTACTAGTTCAACCTCCAAAGCGGCTATGCTCAGGGTTGGAGAATGTTGCTAGTCAGCAATTAATAAATACGGCCCCAAGAAAGGAACCTAATTCATAAGCTGCACCCTAGAGTGAGGCTTGATTACCTGATTCAGGCAGTCAAAATTACTGTATGTTGAGTTGGACTCGATTCTTTCTCCCCCAGAAACATTCTGCAAGAAGAAACTAAGGCCAGTTTGCAAAAGACCAGTGTAGGTCGCTTTAAATAAGTAAAGTGCTATAAAACTGGATTGTGAATATCTGCCCATTGGCTTAGATACCTGGCAGTACAGTGAAAGTGTAGGCTTTTTCATTCAGCTTTCACTTTAATAACGTTGGGTATTATCAAGCTATGATGGTAGCCCAGACCATGTGCATAATGAGACTCTCTTCTCCCAGAGACTTTGTCTCTTCCATGTCAAGCCCCCATGCTGAGTAGCTCAGCTCTCTTAGACATCAACAGTCTGCCGGATTTGCTTCCCACAATTCTCCGGGATCCTGAAATACCTAGAACAGGGGTAGGCAAAGTTGGCTCTTCTATGACTAATGGACTTCAACTCCCAGACTTTCTGAGCCAATCATGCTAGCTCAGGAATTCTGGGAGTTGAAGTCCATGAGTCATAGAAGAGCCAACTTTGCCTATCCCTGACCTAGAAGAATCCATGGCCTAATATAATTTGCCTTTAGAAGTGCTATCATGCTATCCTACCACTTGGAACTTGCTATCATCCCTTCAAATGAGTAGATTGATTATTCAGAAAACCACAGCTCACATCTCAGCAAATGTGAGCAGACAGTTCTGGATAAAATGCATAAAAAGGTACACTCTTCTGCATGTTCAGAATGCAGCCACAGGTGACAATAGTCTGGTGATGTTCCTATTCCTGTTCTTGATTATCACAGTTATGTTCTCTTCTGTTTCATCCGAGTCAGAGGCTGAAGGGCCTAATCTGACATGCTGTCAGCTTGGGAACTGACAAGCAATCAATCACCTGAAGTAGAGCAGAGAGACCATCAGCAGAGCAGGGGAGGGCAGACTCAGATCACGAGGCGCCAGATTCAAACATGACACCCAGCTCCAAGACATATTCCCAATTTTGAAGGACAGAACAAAGGCGATTCTGCCTACCTGAGTTGTGCCCACAGCGGAGGTTACTTTGAAGTAGCTACCAAGTCTTGCTCTCTGTTGAAATCAACCTTGCAATGTCAGATCTGCATGCCTGTATCCTTACTCTTTGCTCTCAGACTCTAGGTTTACAACTCAGAATAGCTTATAGGAGTCTCTTATGTCTGAATTCTAGATAGACAGACCACTTTGGTTTCTCTGCTGTTGCTTCTTCCTATTTTTATGCTTTGGGTCCTCCACCTCCTAGATCTGCCTCTTACTGCTGACTCCAGGTCTGGATCCTGAAGTGTCAGATTGGCTGTGCCTGATTACCAGGCAGACCTTCCCTTCCCAGAATTCCTCTTGAACTTTGTGTGCAACCGTTCAGCCAAAAGTTCTACCTGCCTCTGTTTGAATTACAACCCTATAATAAAACCAGTTGCAACTTGCTATTGTTTGCTCACATCAGACATGTCACTAGAAGGCAAAATCATGAAACTGCGTCTCACTTACTTTGGTCATGTCTTGCAGGGGAATTCACTGGAGAAAGCAATTGTGTTTGGAAGAGTTAGCAATAAAGGGAACCCAGGCCTCCAAAGAACATGGTGGCTGGACACCATCAAAGCTATGCCAAAACATAGAAAAACGTAAGTAGTGCAAGATCAGAAGATGTGGAGAGACTTGGCCCATAGATTCAGCAAGAGTCAGACTCGACTGGATGGATGGATATCATCATCATCATCATGTTTGCTCAGGTTAGGGCAGTTATTACCATCATCGTTATCCAACTACACTTGTCTGATAGCTATTATATCAAAACCCACTCATGCTTTTTATTTTTATTGCACAATATATTCTGGTTTGGGGAGTTTAATGTTCCTTGTTGCAGTTATCCGGTTGTAGAAAGCCCACCCCCCGGAATAATGAAATATTTTGGGGGATACTAACAAAGGCAGGATAGAGGAATCATTGAATCTGTCATCTGCACCTCTATAACTGTCTGGTTTGGTTCTGCAACCCAACAAGACAGACCCAGACGTCAGAGGATAACCAGAACTGCAGAAAAAACAATTGCTACCAACCTGCCTTCCATTGAGGACCTGTATACTGCACAAGTCAAAAAGAGAGCTGTGAAAATATTTACTGACCCCTCGCATCCTGAACATAAATTGCTTCAACTCCTACCCTCAAAACGTCACTATGGAGCACTGCACACCAAGACAGCTAGACACAAGAACAGTTTTTCCCCGAACACCATCACTCTGCTAAACAAATAATTCCCTCACCACTGTCAAACTATTCACTAGGCTGCATTACTATTACTATTAGTTTTTCTCATCGTTCCTATCACCCATCTCCTCCCACTTATGACTGTATGACTGTAACTTGTTGCTTGTATCCTTACGATTTATATTAATATTGATTGTTTCCTGATTGCTTACTTGAACCCTATGACAACCATTCTTGACAAATGTATCTTTTCTTTTATGTACACTGAGAGCATACGCACCAAAGACAAATTCCTTGTGTGTCCAATCACACTTGGCCAATAAAGAATTCTATTCTATTCTATTCTATTCTATTCTATTCTATTCTATTCTATTCTATTCTATTCTATTCTAAAGGAGAAATGAAAAAAAAAAACTTAAGGGAGGCAGAAACCAGCCCCAATTTCGCTGCCCCAAGCAAAACTGAGGAGGCCAGCTTTCAGAAATGCAGATTTGGTAATCCATTCAGAAAGACTGGGTCAAGACAGAAACTCAGCTAATCAACAAACAAAAGGTTGACAAAATCAGCTCAGACAAGCACCTAGGATTTGCATTTCCCCCTTTGCCTATAGAGCCAGCCATGACCCCTACATGACCCCATAAGAATCCAGAAAGTATAAAAACCCACCCGCTCTAAACTCCATTTTGTCAGCTGCCCCAGAACCACAAACCCTGGTGGTTCTGTTCATCAATAAATGCACCTTCTTTCCAATCAGCCTTCAGCCTCCATTTTATTTCCAGCATCTTTCTCCCAGCTTGGAACCGAACCCGATGGATTTTCCTTCCAACACGGTGCTTTGAGCCGAGGTGGCGCAGTGGTTAAAAGCAGCACTGCAACCTACTTCAGTGACTGCTAGTTCAGCAGTTCAGCTGTTCAAATCTCACCAGGCTCAAGGTTGACTCAGCCTTCCATCCTTCCGAGGTGGGTAAAATGAGGACCCAGATTGTTGGGGGCAATATGCTGAACTCTGTAAACCGCTTAGAGAGGGCTGTAAAGCACTATGAAGCGGTATATAAGTCTAAGTGCTATTGCTATTGCTATTTGTAAAAAAAATAAAAATAAAAAAATCCACTGATGTTTGCTCATGTCCTTTTCAGTCCTAGCTGGAAACATCCAGAACACAGAAAAGGCCTTCTATATGTATTTTTTGACAAGGCTTGTCTTACCGAACCAGAAAGGTTTTATAAATGCTCTTTTGAACTACTAGGCTAACGACCCACTCTGCTGCTGCTTGGGCTCCACAGCCAGCTTATTTTCCTTAGAGAACCCGGCAAAGACACAAGTAGCCTCCTCATTAGTATCCTTGGAGAGACAGGATGAAGTCAATCTTCACTTTAAGCCAGTGTTTCCCAACCTTGGCAACTTGAAGATGTCTGGACTTCAATTCCCAGAATTCCCCAACCAGCTTTGCTGGCTGGGGAATTCTGGGAGTTGAAGTCCAGACATCTTCAAGTTGCCAAGGTTGGAAACACTGCTTTAAGCGTTTGGGTGAAATGGAGATGGGAGAAGGAGTTCTTCAGTCCAGCCAACAGACTGTAAACTGTTCTCAGGGCTGGGACCCCCTTCCTTGCAGCTGGTGGGAGAATGTGCGATAACCTCAATTATTATAAACTGCCCTGTCAGAAAGAGGGGGGTTGGGGAGGAGAAAGCAGTAGCTTAAACATGAAATCAGGCCAGGGAGGCATTTGTCACAATGAAATTAAAGAGATGAGAGGCTGGAAGCCACCAATTTTGGCTCACTTGAAAGAGCAAGCATCAAAATGCAAAGACAGCTAATTGCCACTGTAAATTCCTTGATGAAAAGAGGCTACTCTCCATGGGGGTTACTGCTGAGTTTCCTGTGACCATCTCCCTGTCTCTAACCTTATTAGCATCTAGTTTTCAATACAGTGAGCTTCTTGTGGGATAGCTATGCCACTTCTATTCAAATACTACCAAGCAGGAGCTAACAAGAGGCAAAGCATCTGGTAAGAGACAGACCTATACATACACTGATTTTTTCAAACCTAAAGTTTGGACCCCAAACTTTGGACAGGCTTTGGTATCATGGTATTTCATTGTTTCATGTATCAATCATAGCTAAGAAAGAATTTGGGTTCCTATCTGGGGAACCAATTTCATACACGTTTTTTATTCATTGCGATAGCCAACTCCATACTTCCGGATTTAGCTTTACTATAACATTCTCTTGCAGGAGAGATCAACCTTCTTCTACCTGAGTTCATAAGCAATAGATGACATGCAGAAACTCATAAATCAAATTTCCCCATCTGGAAAAATTTTCCTGCAGATGTGTTAGACCATCTATAATTTCCAGAGAGCTGTTAGATATGCTGGGTGAGGATTAATGATTTCTTTGTGCTACAATATTTCAAGTACCATTTGTTCCTCAGGAACGTACAAAGGCAAAGATGAGGAGACTGTTAGATGCTCCTCAGGACAGAAGAGGAGGAGAATTACTTTATTTGCACCTACAAATTTTATCTAAGTTTTATTAAAGATTTTTTTTTTAAAAGAAGAAGATAAAACTAATATGAATTTTATAAAGTATATAAAAGTCTTAAAAAAGAAATCAAAGAGAAAACTAAAAATGCAAGAAAGTTGAAGAAAAATAGAAAAGAAAGAAAAAAAGGTACAAAGAAACTAGTTTCCAATCTTCTTTATAGCAGTTATAAATGCCACTATAAATTTACCTCTTATTCTATGGTGACTTGCTTCTTTCTATAATCTGCACTTACATTTATCATAGCTCTCAGGATTGATACTTTATGACAAATTAGGATTTTATAAAGAAAACAAAACAACCTGCAGCTTTAGACTGACCAGATTGTACCTCAAGCATCTGATCAGCTCAATACAGTTGTTTAAGGTTTTTAAGGACATTTTAAGAATCCAGACCCAGCTTCTAACCATCATTCCAGAGGCTCATTCTTTGGGAAGACAGCAATACTCAGTGGCATAGAAAAAGAGATTCCAGGTCCTTGCTATGTAATATGTTGCCCCACCCTCAGACAAGGAGTTGGGTGGGAGGCATCAAGTAGTTTATGTTGTGAGGGATTCTTGGTGCTCTCTGAGTTCGCTTGTTTTCTTGCAGACATTTAATTACCCAAACTAGGTAACATGATCAGTGCTAGTAAGGAGTGGGGTTTGCTCTCAGTTTATATTCTAGTGGCCTGTCAGTGTTGATGGTCTTAGAGCAGGAGTGTGAAACTCGCGGCCCTCAGGCCGGATGCATCATGTGCTGGCTCCGCCCCCATCCGGTTTAGCAAAGGGGAAAAAAGTCCCGATACCTCACGTGACACCGCCATGATGATGTGAGTTTGACACCCCTGTCTTAGAGGTTCTTTGGTTGGGCTGTTTACTGTCAGCTTCTTTGGCAGTTCCTTGATTGGGGTATTGTTTACTTCTTATTGTTGATCTGATGTTAATCTTGGAGTTAATCTATGCTCATCTGGTGCTGACTGTTGGTGCGGAGGTGTTTTGTTTTTTTTGTTCTATTTTGGCTTGTTGTTTGTCTCTTTTGCATAATATGTAGATGTTGTTTATGTCTATGTGTCTATTGATGGCTAATTTGTCAGAGTGCCAGGATGCTAGACGTTCCCTGGCATTTTTGGACTTTTCTTGGTCTAGGAGAGTCATAGTTTTCCAATTGGAATTATGGTTAAGTCTGTCCATATGTTGTGAAATTAAAGAGTTTTCATCATGTCCTCTGACTGCTAGTTGGTGTTCATGGATGTGTTCTGCCAGTCTTCTACCTGTTTATCTTATGTAGTGGCTGTTGGCAGTCATTCCACTGTATGTTGTAGATGACTCCGGGTTTTTTCTTTTTCTTTTGAGGCGACTGGGTCTTTTGATTTACTTAGGATGTTTCAAATGGCTTTAGTTGGTTTGTGTGGTACGCTGATTCCATGTGGTTGTAGTAGTCTGTTGGTGGTTTCTGAGATGTTCTTGATGTATGGCAGTATTATTCTTTTTATGGCTTGTGTTGGTTGTGCTATATTGGGTTGAGTGGCCAGGCCCTTTTTGATAAATGTTTTTGCTGTCCCTTCACTTCATCACTCTTCCATGATGTTCCTTAAAATGACGTCCCTGCCACAATTCATAATTAAGCCTTTCAGCACCTCTTCATGGGAGGTTTACTTGTCAGACACCTCACAGATGGCAGGAAGAGGGCAGATGACCTTCCTAAAGTCATACAGAAAGGCAAATATATAATAGAAACACCCACACCCACACACGTTCCAGTGAAAATACAGTACAAACTATGTTGATGGACACTGACAAAGTTCGTATTGTGTCGCAATGCAACCAGCCCCTTTTGTACTTGCTCCAGATATCAGACATGAGGGAAGCCACTCCTCCTAGAAGAATGAAATATTTTGAGAAATATTTAAAAAAAAAGGCAGGATAAAATATTTCGCCTAAGAGAGAAATAAAAATCTTAAGGGAGACAGAAAATCAGAGCTTCAGCTCACTGCCTCAAGCAGTTATTTGGTGCCCATTAAGAAAGACTGGGCCATCCTATCTACAAGACAAAAAACCTTCAGCTCCAAGGTGATGGAATTAAGACATGACCCTCCAGGACATAATAGGATTAACCCAGTAGCAGCAGAGCTCACTACATTGCACAATCTCCTAAGGACATTACATCAGCACACTTCAACCAAACTTGTCTCAGACAAACATGACCCCACATGGCCCCATGGGAGTTTGACAACAGCCAATAGAATACATGTTCTTGCACAGGAACAGGAAGTTCAAGTGCAAAGCCCAAGAGAAGGTATAAAAACCTCTCAACTCCATGTGGTCAGCTGCCCAGAACCATGTGCTTGGTGGTTCTGCTTCACCATTAAACCATCTTTCCAATCAGCCTTCATGTTTTCAGTGTCTTTCTCCCGGCTTGGAACTGAACCAGATGGATATTTCTTCCAACAGACATACAGTAAGTATGTGAATTACCTGATTTATTTGTGATGTCACAATATATATTTCATCATTTCTTGCTCCACCAATTCCATTCTAGCAGAGCAGTGCAAAATACAGCAACCAGGCCTGCCACAACCACTTTGCTCAATCTCTCTAACTTAATTGGGATGTCAGGTTTCCAAGTGATGAAACACATTCAAAAAAGAAATAGGCAAAGTCCATCTTCCAAAACAAATTTCTTTTATTTAGGTAGGCATCAAATTGGCAAAGTCTGTTGTAATTCCGGATCTGACACAAACCGGAATTACACCACATAATATTGTAAGTTAGAAACATCCCTCAAAAGTCACATTCTCCAATAAACACTCAATCCACATTTCCTGGTGTCTTCGAACTCCACCTTCTATTCTCACCAGGAGCAGCCTCTGTTCCCACAGGAAAGAAAGTCACCTAACCAAAATGATCCTCACTATGTATTCACTCCTTTCCCCCACCTTAAGAATGTGGCGAGCCTGAAAACCCCTCTTACATAGTAAAGAGAAAGAAAAGGAATAAATGAGTATAATAGAGAGCTGAATAAAATGGCTACACATATGTTAAATTCGGGCTCGACATAAGACTTGTTGAAAAAATATCCTTGGAAACATTTTCAGTGACATTTATTTGAACCTCTAAAATTAATTAATTATTGCATTTTTATGCTGCCCATCTGCCTTATAAGGTATTGGAGAAACAGATTCTCAAAGAGAACTTTCTAAACATTATCGTGTCTTTTGCTTAAAACATGACATATAAACTATAATAGTCTTCAGCAACCTGATGCCCATCAGATCTATTAGATTACAGTTTTCTATCTCTGTCTCTGTTCATTGGAGGAAATGACAATACATTTGAAAAGGATCACCTTAGAGAAGGGTTGGGTTTGGGGTTTTTGAAAGGCTTCTCCAAAGACCAGTGCCGTGATGGCGAACCTATGGCACGTGTGCTGGAAGTGGCACACAGAGCCATCTCTCCGGGCGCGCAAGCCGCTGCCCGTTGCTCTTCCGGGTTCCGGCGCGCCAGTCAGCTGGTCTTCACGCATGCGGAAGTGCCGGAAACTGGAAGAGCAACTGCCGGGATGTGCACGCCGGGAAGATGATCTTCCAGTTTCTGGCACGCACATGTGTGCCGGCCAGCTGATCTTTGCGCACACATGCGTGCCAGAAACAGGAAGACCAGGTGGCTGGTGCACATGGGCATACTGGAAACCGGAAAATCATCTTCCTGGCACGCGTATGCGCACTGGGCAGCTGCTTTTCTGGTTTCTGGCATGCATGCATCCCCGTTTTGGCACTCGGTGCCGAAAAGGTTCACCAACACTGGACTAATGAGAGTCATGGCCCCCTAAAGATTAAGAGGAAGCCCTCAAAGGTAGCAATCAACTCAGATTGGAATGCAAAACTGGGGCTGTTCCTCAAAGGAGCCTTGATTCAGAGCTCTACAGTCACTTAAGGAAAATCAATAGCCTACCACTTGACATATCCTCATTTGCACACCCTGCAGAATTCTTTGCCAAGTGTTTCTTAAGTTGAAAAGAAAAGTGGTGGGAACCGGGTGAAGGTTTACTGATTTTTTTTTTTGTCTGTATTTTCTATATAGAAGCACTAGTTGTGTGGACACCACGGAGACCAAAACAGAGAATCTATTACTTCTTGAGCAGTGAAGGGAAACTTGGGTTTATTCAATTTCTGATGGGAGAGAAATCTTGCTTCTTTCCTATTAGCCAAATTATCCAGAACAAAAGACAAATATGTCAGCGTATTTTAATGGTGTGACAAAAAGGGAGTAAGAAGACTCCTGATATGTTGACAGTGCCTTAAATTAAAGCAAAGCAGAGCTCCAAGAAATGAAGAAATTTCACTCAGATTTGAACAGGGCAGACACACTAGACTAGGCAACCATGACGTTGGAAAGCTTTTTCCCCCATATTTCAAGCAGCTATAATAGTTAAATACAGTCCATCTCCTACTCGAATTTCACCTTGAGATTCATGTGGTTCTTTTCTTTTCTTAATAAATATTTCAGTATTTATTTTTATAAGTTTTACAAAAAAAGTGGAGAAGCAGTAAAGAAAGAAACAAAGAAAAGCAAAAGTGTAGAAAGAATTGGAAAGAAAAAAAAATAGAAGCTTCTGTTTTTCTTCGTAGCAAATATAAGTACATTTACAAAATTCTCTCTAAAAACAACAACCCCACCTCACTTTTTTTCTATTGTCCATCAAAACCACAAACAATCTGTGCATTTTTTTTTTGTTTCGTGCAAAAAGTCGATAAGGGGTTTCCAATCAACCATAAATGTAGATATTGGTTTTTTTTCTCTAAGCAAAAAGAATTTAGCTATCTCTGCAAGTTCCATCATCTTCACCCAGTCATTCCACCATTGTGGATGGTGTCAAGCCTTTCCACTATTGAGCATATAATAGTTTCACTACAGTTATCATATGTAAAAACAAAGTTCTGTGACTTTTTTTTCTAGTTTCTAGTTCCAAAAGAAAAGTTTCTGGTTTCTAAAGCTGTACTTCAACCTTTAAAAATTTCTGAATTTGTATTTGTATCCAAAACGGTTTGTTGTTTATTTTATATGTCTACCAAACATGACAAAATATTTCTATTCAGTATGTTGTTCACATTTCCAGCAAAGAATCTGAAGTACCTTTGTGTGAAGTTTCGGAAAGATGCCCTAATTAATTCATGAGCCACGAGCCAAACTTCAAAAGAAATATAGCCATTTATTAGGAGCGACATTTCGGCAATAGTCCGATGCAGTCAGAACTGAGCTCACGTAGGTTACGTGCCCTCATGACCCTGTTTCCCCCCCTCCTCACTGGACATGTCATAAATCACATTCTCCAATGAACCACATTGGTGGGCTTTGAAACCCACACCCTTCCTGCTGACTCCGGTAACCTAGGACAGTGTTTCCCAACCTTGGCAACTTGAAGATATCTGGACTTCAACTCCCAGAATTCCCCAGCCAGCATTCGCTGGCTGGGGAATTCTGGGAGTTGAAGTCCAGATATCTTCAAGTTGCCAAGGTTGGGAAACACTGACCTAGGACACAATCAGTAAAAGAAACATTTGTGGAATGTAGTTTCAGTTAGGACAATCAGCAACTCTGTCAGTTCTCCTCCCCTCCTGCTTATGGCAACTTGAAAGCTTTGCAAGTTGACACCTTGGTACATTTTAGACAATTCCTCTGGTGATACTTCTTCAATTATTTATGTATTTATTCAATTTGAATAGCTGCCCATCTCAAACAAGTTCCCAGCCTGACTCTGCAATATGTATTTGTGTGTGGGGGGGAACCCTTTGGATATGCTTCACTACATATATATCTTTTTATCTAAAAACCTTTCTGTCATGGTGATCTGATCATTGATTTTCCTTCCTTTTTGGTGAATGTAATAAGCTAGATATAGATTAAATGTAGTATGTGACTTTCAGGGTAAGAAAAACTACGGAAGACTCAGATGTGGGATTTATTTGGGAACAAAGTCTTTACTTCAGTCTGTATAATGGTTACTTCATTAACTATTAGGACAATGGCACTAAGCAGGACAGGAAAAGCATGATGTGACTCATCTCATCTGAAATCTGCTGACCCCAGTGCCTACGTGACCCGAATGCATAAGTTACCTGAAGGATGTGTACTCAGGAGTAGACTAACAATATGACCATATATGGTATATACCCACCCCTTACTAACTTTGTCATAAGAATGTAACTGGATATGAACTGAACTGTAATAAAAGAGGGTTACACAGAAGATTCTGTGCTCCCGTCCCGAGATGCCTGCCTGCGTGTCTCATTTCTCATGGGAGACCACCACATTTGGTGACCCCTCGATGTGATTCCTCATGGGAATACGTCCCTGCCGACCCTCTACTTATCGCCTGGAATAGGCACGGTGCACCCGACGACGTCGCTGGCGACTGACTCTTCTCGTAAGTATGGGGGGTGGAACGTCTACAGCTCAAAACGTGGAAGAGCTGAGACAATTGGGCAGGAAAAAATACCTTTCCCCTCAAGAACAAAACTTTACCCCATCCTTTTCTAAAAGTGAGGCTTATACTATGATTCAGACTCATGCTGATCCGCCTCGCCAGCTTTTATTAGATCCTCCACCTTATCAGATTCCCTCAGTCATGTTGACTACCCCATTACCTTCAGTCGTGCGTTCTTTTTCACCCACAGCTCCCGAAACCCCTGTTTTTTCTGCTTCAAACCCTGCTCCTGTTTTGCAATCTGGCCTTATTTGCGGGGCATACCAAAAGGCTTTAAAATCCGGCACTTTGGATGCTATTGCTTCCTTATCTATTGTTCCTCCACAGGAGACATTCAGCATAGACAGGGCAGAATTTAAAGAAGAACAGGAAAAAGGAATTAAACTTGCAAAGAGTCTCCAAGTTTCATCTCATGAGTCTTTTCCAGTAGTAAAAAATACTGGTCTGATTCAAAAAATGCAAGAAGAAAGATTAGAAAAGAATCATGAAATTGTTCAAATGCTTGCTGATTGTCCAGTAGATGTTAAAATTGACCTTCCTACACCAAATTTGCAAGCTTTTTCTGAATGTGCCTTTGAAAATTTTCAGAAAGTTGATAAGCCGGCACACACCTTTTCCAGCATTCAACCGAAATCTAATCAAGCAGACACTGATTGCGTTAACGAAAAAGCTGCTTCTGAATGCCGGAAAATCTTAGCATTAGGAAAAAATCCTGAAATGGCTGAAATGGTTAAAATTTGGCAAGATATACGTTCTTCTAGCCATCAAAATAATTTGTTAATTGCAGCCATGAGACAAAATAACAAAGCCCAAGGATATTGTTGCAATTGTGGTAACCAGAAATGTTTTAAGGAAAAGTGCAGAGCACCTGGCAGAGGTGTTGATTCTCATACAGGTTTCGTGCTGGGAATAACTTAAATTGGATGTTTTATCTGGTATAGCCTTCTCTCCTATTGATTAAATGTTGCACCAGAGAGAAAAAATTTGGCTACAAGAAAATTTTGGAATCTAGGACATAAGATGTTTTGATCTTATGCTGCATCAGTTATCCCACAATTATTATTTTAATTCAGTTACAATTGCTGGGAACTATTAATTGGCTAGTCCTTTTTTATAAATTATCCACTTTTTTGTTAAGTTCATTATTTACATTATTAACTAAAGTTAAACATTCTATGATCTAATCTCATCCCTCAGAAAGCTAGTCAAAGTTAAAACTGCTACTGCAGCTGATGGGATTACATTTCAAATTACCTATTAACTTTGCTTTCCTCTTGCAACAGTAAGTTTACTTCTGTTTGCAGATTTTAATTTTTGTGATTTTTTCCATGAAATTATGTTCCTTTATTTTTCCTTATAAATATTTTCATAGATATTTTCCAAAATGCAAGGTTTTACACAACACTGTGTGATGTTGTAGGTGCTGTGTTTGCCAGCACCTACTGGAAGTATTGGCTGTGTTGTCCTTGCAACAAATTTATTTTGTAGGATGGCTATATTTATTCCATGTTTTTTATCATTAGATTTTAGCTGAGCTCTGTGCATGAGCACTTGCTAGAGTTTGCCAGGATAGTTTTAAAATCATTTTTTCCTATTTTTAAATTTAAATTTAAATTTGAATTTCAGAGAGTTTTTGTTTTTTTCAAATAGCCATAGAGTGGAATGGAATAATAGAGTTGGAGGGAACCTTAAAGGTCTTCTAGTCCAACCCCCCTGCCTAGACAGGCAAGCCTCAATCACTTCAGGCAAATGGAAATCCATTCAGACAACTTGTTGTCTTCCTGACAAATTTTCAGTGTTGGAGCATTCACACCTTTTGAAGACAAACTTTTTCACTGATTGATTGTTTTAACTGTGAGGAATTTTTTTTAGTTTTAAGTTGCTTCTCTCCTTGATTAGTTTCCACCCATTGCTTTTGTTCTACACTCAGATGCTTTGGAGAATAGTTTGTCTCCTTCTCTTTTTTTTATAGCAACTCCAGAGATATTGGAAAACTGCTATCATGTGTCCCCTAGTCCTTCTTTTCATCGAACTGGAGATGCCCAGTTCCTGCAACCATTCTTCATATGTTTTAGCTTCCAGTTCACTAATTATCTTTGTTGTTTTCTGCATTCTTTCTAGTTTCTCAACATTTTTTTTTGCATTGTAGCAACTGAAACTGAATGCAGTTTCAGGTGTGGCTTACTAAGGCATTGTAAACTGGTATTGATATTTCAAGTGATCTTGATTTTCTCCCTCTGTTAATGCAGCCTAGAACTGTGTTAATTTTTTGGCAGCTGCTGCACACAGCTGGTTCATATTTAAATGATTGTCCACTAGAATTTCAAGGTCCATCTCACAGTTACTACTGTTGAGCAAGATACCACATATACTGTACCTGTGCATTTTGTTTTTCTTGCCTAAATATACAACTTTGCTTTTTTCACTATTGAATTTTATTTTGATTAAAAAGCTTCAGATTTTGTAGGGAAATTTATTTTTAATCTTCCTAAAGATTTTTGTCTTACTTTAACTGTTTCTGCACCTTTGCAATTATTTCTGATTTTCATAATGTCTGTAAATTAGTTCATGATTCTCCCTGGAAGTTTACTTAGCATCTGGGATTAATGCTAATCTTATAGATGTTTACTAGGCTCTCCCATTCCTCTCGACTCAAGTTTACCATCTCTTGATGCTACTCTTCTCAGCTTATTTTTTAACCTTACATTCTCTTCTTCATGCTAGGACTTTACTCTTTTTTCTTGGCCCATATCAGAAGTTATTTACCATTTTCTGATATTATCCAGGAGGGGAATTTTCGGGCAAACACTGCTGCTGCTGCTGTCCTTCTTGCCCCCCCCCCCCGATCTTTCTATTCTTTCCTTGTCACACATTACTCCGTGGACTAGCTACTTTTTTTCATCAAAACCGAAAGGCCTTGATGAAACAATTTTCTTTTTCTGCAGCAGAAGCTTCTGCTATTATTCAGCAATGTCCCACTTGCAGTCTGCAAGCTCACTCTGTCCCCCTTGGGGTTAACCCCCGGGGTACGGAGAGTTGTCAATTATGGCTTCCCCACAGAGGGGTGAAGCCACCAACCATGTTATTAATCATTGTATTCGGACTTTCTGTATTCTAGGCAATCCCAAACTTTAAAAACAGAAAGGGGAAAACCACCCCGGCTTGCCTGGAATACAAAATACCTTGAACCTTGTCCTATTTACCCTCAATTTTCTCAATGTTTCTGGCACCCCTGATTCAACCGCCGCAAGTCGGCAAAATTTTCTGCTTCTCCTATAGACTCCCTGCGACCGCAAGTCTATTATCGCCGTCTTCCTGATCCTACGTGGAAAGGCCCGGCCTCCCTTGTCACTTGGGGTCGAGGCTACGCTGCCGTCAATGACAATGGCGATATCATCTGGACTCCTGCTCGCTGCGTTCACCCTTATTTTGTCATCCCATCAACACGTTAAGACCAGCGATCCAGGGGCCTGGGAAACCAATGTGTTCGTAAGAGACCTGAATAAGGCAGCTCAGCTGTTGAATAAAACTGATTGTTGGATTTGTATGCACATTCCATCAGACAGCAAATCAGGACTGGCACTTCATGCTGTACCTTTTAATGAATCTGGATGGAAGCAGAAATGGAATTCCCCCCAGTCATGCTGGATTTTACATATGCAGTTTCTACCAGAATTTTAGAACCTGCTCGCTTTTGTTTCCAAAGCACAGGCTTGTTAGCCAATGCCTTGGAAATGGGCAATTACACTACTTGCCAACAAACCATTGTATGAGATTCAGCAAAACGGTGTGCACATATAAAACGCAATCTTACAACTGTAAATGGTATCAGCATGTCTAATCAGTGGACAAACGTTTCCACGTATGCAGCATGTTCAGAAATGGAGACTATGATTATGTTTGCTAATTCTTCTGATTCAGGACATTATGAGTTAACACAATTTTGGCTTCTTTGTGGCCGGCGAGCCTATCGGCTGGTCCCAAGGAATTGGAAGGGTATTTGCACCCTGGGTCTCTTGGTGCCTGCTACTTACCCTGTTTCAACATTACCAACAGGTCGTTTGCGGAACAAAAGAGCTGACATTGAAGATCAACCCTTAACCTTGGGGGGTTCCCTGACTACTCAAATATCTTGGGGAATTCTCCCTAATCTTGGGGTTGCGATGAACTATAGAGACTTACATTTACTTAATAGCTGGACTGTGGTTATGTTTAATGACACTATAAAAGCTATGAAATTCATTAACAAAGAATTAGGAGAAATTCGAAAAGTGGTCTTACAGAATAGATATGCTTTAGATATTGTATTGACTGTTAAAGGATGTGTTTGTACTTTAATTCATTAACATTGTTATGCTTATGTATCTGACTATAAATATAACATCACGCACACAATTGAGCATATGGAGAAGATGGTCAACCCCCTGGTCGGAGACGAAAGTGGCATCATTGACATTTGGGATGCCTTATGGTCCTGGCTACCTGATGGGAGTTGGCTGAGGTCACTCATACCAACAGTTTTATTTATTGTGGTATTATTAATATTGTTGTGTTGTTGTATTCAATGTCTCCCCTCTCTCCTGCAGATGTGCAAAAACTTGCTTTTCTCCAACAGGAAGGATGTTCTAATCAGCGAAACCAAAGCCCTTCTGGAATTGGAGGATGGACCATTTCATAAAACAAAAAAGGAGGAGATGTGGGATTTATTTGGGAACAAAGTCTTTACTTCAGTCTGTATAATGGTTACTTCATTAACTATTAGGACAATGGTACTAAGCAGGACAGGAAAAGCATGATGTGACTCATCTCATCTGAAATCTGCTGACCCCAGTGCCTACGTGACCCAAATGCATAAGTTACCTGAAGGATGTGTACTCAGGAGTAGACTAACAATATGACCATATATGGTATATACCAGTGGTTCCCAAAGGGGGCGGTACCGCCCCCCAGGGGGCGGTGGGAACCCTTAGGGGGGCGGTGAGAGGCAAGGGTGGTGACAGGGGGGCAGTGACAGGGGCCAGGGGGGCGGTAGGTGGTTCGCCATGCTTTTGCATTTGAAGCTTCCTCGCGTTCCTCGCTCTTGTGTGCAGGGCAGTCCATTCTGAAAAAAAATGCGAGATGTTTTCTTTCAGAATGGGCTGCCCTGCACAGAAGAGCATGGAATGTGATGGAGTTACAAGTGCTAGGTATGATGCCTGTCTCACGGCCCGCCCAGCCCCCGCCCAGGCTCCGCTCCACTCTGGTCCGCCCTGCCCCGCACAACTGGTCACCCCAAACTGCGTCCCACCACACATCCTACCTAGCACTTAAAAGCTCCCTCGCGTTCCTCATTCTTGTGTGCAGGGCAGCCCATTCTGAAAGAAAACGCGAGACGTTTTCTTTCAGAATGGGCTGCCCTGCACCCAAGAGTGTGGAATGCAACGGAGTTACAAGTGCTAGGTACTGAGTGCAGCACAGTGACAAGGGAAGCCGACCGCTCCCGAAGCTGCTTGGGTGAGTGCTCGCAGACCCACAGGAAGGCCCTGCTGCGGAACCTGCACATGCGTGGACTTTCCCGCCTGGCGTCCCTGTCGCCTAGCAACCTGGCATGCGCAATTCGGCGGGCTCCCCTCCGGCATGGAGCACCCGCAGATCTCTGCCCAGCTGCCCCCCGACATTGACCCCACCAAGGCGCCTGTGGCCTTCGGCCGCCAAGGCCTCCCCAAGCTCAATGAGGAGCTTCAGCACCCCGACCTTGATGGCTCTCTGCGACCTGGTGCATGACCCGGAGAACCCTTACCAAGCCATCAGCCTGGGTGAGTGGTGGTGGCCTGGGCACGGCTGGCCGGAGGGAAGGGAAGGGAGGGAAGAAGGAAAGAAAAAGGAAAGAGAGAAAGAGAGAGGGAGGAAGGAAGGAAGGGAGACAGAAAGAAAGAAAGAAAGAAAGAAAGAAAGAAAGAAAGAAAGAAAGAAAGAAAGAAAGAAAGAAAGAAAGAAAGAAAGAAAGAAAGAAAGAAAGAAAGAACGATGGTAGAAAGGAAGGAAGACAGACAGAAAAAGAAAGGAGGGAGGGAAGAAGGAAAGAAAGAAAAAGAAAGAAAGAAAGATGGTAGAAAGGAAGGAAGACAGACAGAAAAAGAAAGGAGGGAGGGAAGAAGGAAAGAAAGAAAAAGAAAGAAAGAAAGATGGTAGAAAGGAAGGAGGACAGACAGAAAAAGAAAGGAGGGAGGGAAGAAGGAAAGAAAAAGGAAAGAAAGAAAAGAAAGGAAGAAAGAGGGAGGGAGGAAGGGAGGAAGACAGACAAACAAACAGACAGAAAGAAAGATGGTAGGAAGGAAGACAGACAGACAGAAAAAGAAAGGAGGGAGGGAAGGGAGGGAAGAAGGAAAGAAAAAGGAAAGAAAGAGGGAGGGAGAGAGGGAGGAAGAAAGAAAGAAAGAAAGAAAGATGGTAGGAAGGAAGGAAGACAGAAAGAAAGAAAAAGATGGTAGGAAGGAAGACAGACAGACAGAAAGAAAGAAGAGATGGTAGGAAGGAAGGAAGACAGACAGAAAGAAAGAAAAGAAAGAAAAAGAAAGATGGTAGGAAGAAAGACAGAAAGAAAAAGAAAGAAAGAAGGGGGAAGGTAGGAAAGAAAGAAAGAACGAAAGAAAGACTTATGACCACAATTGAGCCTAACATTTTGGTTGCTAAGCAAGAACGTTGTTAACTTTACAAGTTGGCCATGCCCACCCGGTCACCTGACCACTAAACCACGCCCACCTGAGGGGGTGGGGTGGGGGGCGGTAGGATGAGTTTGTAGCACCAAGGGGGCGGTGGACTGAAAAAGTTTGGGAACCACTGGTATATACCCACCCCTTACTAACTTTGTCATAAGAATGTAACTGGATATGAACTGAACTGTAATAAAAGAGGGTTACACAGAAGATTCTGTGCTCCCGTCCCGAGATGCCTGCCTGCGTGTCTCATTTCTCATGGGAGACCACCACACTCAGAAAAGAAGGTGAGAAGGTAAATGGAAGAATGAAAGACATCAGACGAAAATTAAAAAGCATAGCATCACCTGCTTGACTAGGTCTCTCTCTAAATTGGACTCCCACAATTGTACCCCCGATTCCATAATATGGTTGAGAAAGAGTTGGCAGCAAAACTCACTCTTATAATGGAAGCTGGCATTCTTAGACACTCCAGAAAGGCAAGGAAGCATGTAGGTTAGCTGGCAGAGGATCTTAAGCAGCAAAACAAGGTGTCTTCATAGAGTAATGCTGAGCCTTAGCTCAGCAAATCTGGGGAGCAATAGGGACTAAAAGGATATTAAGGTGACCCAAGAGTGAGATTTAAGTACCATGGTGTGTAAACATTCCCTCCTCCTTCCACTTCTCTATTTGCATTGCTGATTTCTGGATATTGGCAAAACAATGGCAGATTTAGCAGAAAGACACTTGCATCTGGATGTCTGGCCTGGCAGGTCAAGGAGGTAAGCAAATATCAGCTTTGGCAATCTCTGTCCCTGCCAGCAGGAAAGCGATTAACCAATCAAGCCCTTGAAGTCTTACTACGTACTGTATATCCTCAAGGATATGGCTAATTTATGCTTCTCTTCATCAATCACTCTTTTCATGATTTTTAGTTTTATACTTGGATGTATCTAGCTATCACCGCAACACAGAATTATCTTCTTCTGTCAGCTTTAGGTGATGTGTCTTGGGCTTGATCTCTCTCTGCCCTCAGAAATAAATTCTCTTTCATCCGTTCTTTAAGAGCTACAAGAAGGGAAGTATTAGAAACCAATTAGTTGATCAGGTTACTAATCAATCTCATTTAGAAGGACCAGCTGCAGATGGAACCTCTTCAGTAAAAGACACTCCCTGAGTGGAGATTAGCAGCTTCACCATGCAGGGGATTGTAAGAATAGGAGAGGTAGCTTTGAGATGATGAATGCATCAACAAGTGTGTTCAATCCAGGACATGGAGAGATGATTGTTAACTGCCTGTAGATACTATTGCACAAGGTCTACAACCAGTGGTGAGTTCTTACCGGTGCGGCCCACTCTACAGTACCAGTAGCGGCCAGCAGATGGCGCTATTTGAGCGCAGCTGCTCCGGTGCCGTATTTTTGGGCTTTTTTGCTTCCGGGCATGCGCAAAAGCAAAATCTCGGCAAAATCGCACACGCGTGTGCATCCCCTTGCAAGATTCCGCCGAGATTTTGCTTCCGCGCATGTGCGGAAGCAAAATCGTGTGAGAGGCGCGCGCGTGTAGCGAGGGGCGTGCGCACATAGCGAGTGCACATACCAAATGTGGCGATGCGCGCGCAGAGCTCCGGTAGCGAGGTAAGAGAGCAACCCGCCCCTGTCTACAACTACACCTCAACAACAGGGGCTTGTTAAATGCAGCCTGTAGATGAAAGAAGAGGGTCTATTCCAGCATGATAGAGGCACAAGAGGAAGCCTCTCCAATATTATGCAAGATTTGTCTGAAGCAACATACAGGTAATCCTTGATTTACGACCAGTCACTTAGTGACTGTTCAAAGTTACAACAGATCTACCTTATCCAATGACTATTTATGACCCAGATTTGACAGGTAGTCCTCATGACTGTAATAGTTGAAAGTTATGATGGTTGTAAAATGGGTCAGTCATGTGACTGACATGTTACAAAAGTTGGACCCCTCCCAGGGTGACTCTGGGCAAACTCTGGGTGCTTGGTCACCTGGTTGCAGAGAACATAGAATAATAGAGTTGGAAGGGACCTCTGAGGTCTTCTAGTCCAACCCCCTGCATGAGCAGGAGACCCTATACATTTCAGACAAATGTCCAATCTCTTTTTGAAAGACTCCAGTGATGGAGCACCCACAATTTCTGAAGGCAAGCCGCTCTACTGATTGATTGTTCTCACTGTTAGGAAGTTTTTCCTTATAACCATTTGCAGCGTCCCATGGTCATTGCATTTTAGGATGGTTTTGCCAAAAATTGGCAGTTCTGGTTTTTGGCAAAACTGTGCCCATAGCGAACCACTAGTTCACTTAACGACTGCAGCTTTTGCTTAATGACTCTGGTGTCCACTTTATGATTACCATGTTTGCTTAATGATCACTGCAAAAAAGTTTGTAAAATCATGTCAGTCACATGACCTACCTATTTTACAACCATCATAACTTACAACTGTGATGGGCAGCCTCCATTATAGTCATAAGTTTGAGGATCACCTGTATGGTAGTCACTTGTTTGAGTTGGGCAGCTATAGAAATTGAATGAATGAATGAATGAATGAATTGGCAATTTCTATAAACATGCTTAGTGAAGTCTCTTTGATTCTACGCCTTTATTAATACTTGTAATGTTGTGACAATGACCACCAGCAATAGCCAGAGAGAACAAAAGGGAAACAAAAGAAAACAGAAAACAGAAAGGAAGGATAAGCCTTTTTATCATTTTTCAATTATTCACTGTACAATAAAAAATCTTGAGATATTGGAATAATCCATATTCTATGTTCACAGTTGGATCATTGCCTGATTTTGCCAAGCTAGATCATTTTTTAAGGATAATAATTGTAGAGATCCTGTATGGCACTGATCACTATGCTGAAGAACCTCCTTACCTGGCCTGCCCTCGTTAACCCAGGAAGGATGGTACTTTGTTGATGATTTCCTAAATCCTGAAGTAAAAAATTGATTTTAATTTGCTAAATTCCGCAAGGAAAAGACAAACACAGATAGCATATATCTCCACTCCCCATGATTTAATTTCTCACATTTTTCCTACAGAGACAACTTCTACAACTTCCCTTCACTGTTCATTCTCTTATCATCTTATCTTGTTGACTTATTTATTTGTGAGATTTATATACCGCCTCACAGTGCAAGCACTCTCTAAGCGGTTTACACCAGTAAGCAATGTATATATTTACATTGCCCCCAACAATCTGGGTCCTCATTTTACCTACCTCGGAAGGATGGAAGGCTGAGTCAACCTTGAGCCGGTGAGATTTGAACCGCTGACCTGCGGATCACAGTCAGCTAAAGTGGCCTGCAGTACTGCCTCTAACCGCTGCACCACCTCAGCTCACTAGTTGTCCCTGTAAGTCCCACTAGCAGGTCATAAGTGGTACATTCACCACCCATTGTTTCCTAGAAAATAGCAGCGAGCAGTATGTTACCTCAGATCCTGAAAGTAATATTCTATATAATCTATGCAAGGAATAGTTACCAACTTTTATCCTCCCTTAATTTGTTGAATCTCTTTAAAAGTAATGTAAACCATTGGCCAATTTCAGTTCTTGTGGCAAAGAATTAGCTGTATACTAACTCTATCACCCAAGTAGGGCCATCTGGAGTAAACAATTAGCTACACTAATTGTAAATCATTTGGATCTATTGAGCCAAAAAGTGCAGTAGCAGGAAATATTATGTCCGGTTTCCTTAGTGGAAGCTATTCCACCTTTTAAATATTGGCCCCCTTATGTCAAAAAATTGCAATCATAACTATTCAGTTGTTGACCTAAAGTAGAATTTACACAATCCATTCCCAATGGATATAATTTGGGACGTCAGAATCAGAGAAAATGAACAAGCTTTTTCTCTCTGCCACCCAGATGGCCTTTTCAATAGTTAATTACAAATCAAGAAACTGAAAAATAATTTTAAAGAATTTGCTTACATAGTGTATAGAAAATTAGAATATGTGCACAGTAGTGAAACATGCAACCCTACTGAGACTTTTATAGCTAACATTAATTATCTGGTGTAGGATATTTAGAAGCCTGTAGGCTAGATGGTAACTCAAGAGCAATGTTTTTTAAAACTTGGCAACTTGAAGATGTGTGGACTTCCCAGAATTCCCCAGCCAACAATTCTTGGAGTTGAAATCCACACATCTTTCAAGTGCCAAATTTGAAAAATATTGCTTTAGATAACCTGTAGATACTATTGTCCTCTTTCTTCCACTAACAGAATAACAGAGTTGGAAGGGACCTTGGGGGTCTTCTAGTCCAACCCCCTGCTCAAGCAGGAGACCCCACACCATTCTGGACAAATGGGTGTCCATTCTCTTCTTAAAAACCTCCAGTGATGAAGCACCCACAGCTTCTAGAGGCAAGCCGTTCCACTGATTAATTGTTCTTGCTATCAGGAAATTTCTCCTAAGTTCTAGATTGGATTTCTCCTTGATAAGTTTCCATCTGTTGCTTTTTGTCCTGCCCTCAGGTGCTTTGGAGAATAGGTTGACATCCCCCCTCTTCTCTGTGCCAGCCCCTCAAATATTGGAAGACTGCTATCGTGTCACCCCTAGTCCTTCTCTTTGTCAGACAAGGAATGGAACCCATCCTGGAATCAGGAACTAAGGAGCCTGCAGGTCCTGGAAGCACAAAAGACTTCAGAAGCAGATTTGTTCAGTGGGCCTGGGATGTGTGAGAGACATTCCTTCAAAAGTAATAGGGGAATTGGAACATTAGGGTAAAGTTGGCAGGAAAGCCATACAGTAGATAGAACATTAAGAGCATCTTCTTTCTTTGCAGTACCAGTTTGATTTTAGATGGTTTCAATTTTGCTCATTTTTTTAGTTCCTCTATTTATTTGCACGTTTGCTGTTTAATAACGGCTAGCTCTTCTATATACATTTATGCTTCTGATATCTTTGTTCAACAATCTTATTCTCCAAGCACCTACCTTGTTTATTTACGAAAACTCCTTTATTTGTTGTTGTTCCAGTAAGTTTGTCTAACATCATTACCCTTTCAGTGCTGCCTGCTTGGGTCCAGCCAGCTTGTTTAAAAGAGGAAAACTGGAACCATTTATTCACTTCACATCAATGCCTCGTAATCTGTAGGATTGATTCAGAAGTCGGAAACCCCTTATGCTAAATACTTGCTGGCTTCAAAGAGCCTGAGACCAAGTCCTGGAGTCTTACTATAATCAATGCAACATTTCCTACAGGTTCAGAGTTCTCAGAGGATCCAACTAAGTAGATGCAAAAAAATGAGTGTCATGTTTTGATTGAGAGACTGATTTGCATGCAGCCTTTAATACTTTATTTAGTTCTGCTTAATAAACCTAGATCCTACATTATTTTGCTTTTCAATTAAGAACTCATTAAAATTTATGCTAAATTGGGAATATAAGAATAAAATCTGCTCCTTTGGGTCCAGATTTATGTATGTTTAACTGAACTGATGGAAGTCATCATTCCTCCCACATACCCCCCCTCTCTCTCACTCTCACTCCCTCCCTCCCTCCCCCCTCTACCCCTCTCCCCTACTCTCTCTCTCCCCCTCCCTCCCGCCCTCCCTCCCTCTCATTCGGTTTTATGAAAATGCCACTAAGAGATTTTTGTGAGTTTGTCAGAGAGAATACCTTATTGAATGGATAGTGCAAGAGAAGGGTAGCTTTGAGCTTTGTTAAGGAACAATATTGTGTCCAATCTGGAACACCACCCATTCCTTCCCCATTGCAACCTACAACTACACTAAGTCACCTGTCTGGAACCTGCACTGCATAACAGACATTAATACAATCGAGAGAGTCCAGAAATATTTCACAAGAAGAGTCCTCCACTCCTCTGCTCACAACCAAATACCTTATTCCACCACACTTGAAATACTGGGATTAGACAATTTACAACTACGTCGCCTCCGATCTGATCTAAATGTAGTTCATAAAATCATATACCAAACTGTCCTTCCTGTTAATGACTACTTCAGCTTCAACTGCAACAATACACGAGCACGTAATAGATTCAAACTCAATGTAAAGCACTCCAAACTCGACTGCAGAAAATACGACTTCAGCAACAGAGTGATCAATGCCTGGAATGCACTACCTGACTCTGTGGTTTCTTCCCCAAACCCCAAAAACTTTAACCTTAGACTGTCTACAGTCGACCTCTCCCCGTTTCTAAGAGGTCTGTAAGGGGCGTGCATAAGAGCACCACTGTGCCTACCGTCCCTGTCCTATTGTCCTATTGTTCTCTTTTATCGTTACTTTTTACTTATGTTCATACAAACTACTACTATTCTATACATGTTTGACAAATAAATAAATAAATAAATAAGTAGCATTTTTCAACCCTTTGGAAAGGTTGCATGTGTGGAGAAAGAGGAAACTTGCTATTTCTTTTCTATGGGTAAGAAAACGGAGGAAAACAAATGAGCAAGAGTGAGCAGAAGAAATGAGAGCTGTAAGACATGAGAAAAGAATAGGAAATATGAATCTAGTGTTAAACAAAAGCACTCCCTCTATTTCTCCATGCCTTTCTAGTATTTCTATCACGTTTGTGCACCATTTCATTCATCATTTTGTTCTTAAACTTCATCTCTCTTTCTTCTCAGAATCATTTCAACTCCATCCAACCATGACTTGCTGGGTGTTCTTCCTCTTGATTGAGTCACCTTCCTTTATATATAAGTTCTGCAGTTTGATCCTCATTCATTTTCTCTGTATGACTCAACTCTCCCACTGTATTTTTGTACCAGTCGCTCACTTTTAAATTCAGTTTACATTCGTTCCGCATTAATTCATTCTTGCGCTTCCCTCTTCTTGCTTTAACCCACACATTTCCCCAGTACTCCATTGATACAGCAATCAAAGTAATTTTACATTGCTAACGGTGTACCCCCATTTCATTATAATAAATGAACGATGAATACAGGTAGTTCTTGACTTAAGATCGGTCAATTACAGTAATGGGTTTCACTGACCTTTGCTACTGGTTCGGAGATGTGGGTGTGCCGCTTCTGCGCATGTGCAGAAGCTTCTGCGCATGTGCAGATTATCCGTGATGACGTCCGGGCAGGTGGGCGGAGCCTCCCGCTGCTACCGGTTTGCTCGAACTGGGGCGAACTGGTAGCAACCCACCAGTGGTCGATTAGTAACCATTCGAAGTTCTGATGGACCCACCTGGAGGGCGCTTACAATCTGGATTTGAAGTTCCAATATTGAGTCCCTCCTGCAGTCATGTCACCACACTTTGGGTGCTCAGCAACCAGATTGCAATTATGGTCATTTGCAGCGTTTTACAGCAGTTTTGCTGAAAAATGGAGTTTGCTTCCGATTTTCAGCAAAGTTGATGCATGACAAACCACGGGTTTGCTTAACAACTGCAGCATTCACTTAACGACCGCTGCAAAAAAAGTCATAAAATTGAGTCAGTCGTGTGAGCAATTTGCTTTACAACTGTCATAAGGTAAGATTGTGATGGGTAGGCTCCATTACGGTTGTCATTTGAGGACTAGCTGTACATAGCTGTACATAACCATTTTTACTTTTTCACATCAAACACTCATCCTTGTACCATGTCACATACAACCCGCTACCTTACTACTAACATCTGCATGTCTTTAAAAAAGTTTTCCCACTTTTAGTAAGCATTCTACCAAGGTAACCAAATTAATGTAGTCAATAAGATGGGCATTGATAAATAATAAAATGAATAAATACGTTTGCTTTAGCTTTTTGTAATATATCTACAACCTGCAATTATTCATTCCATTTTCCTAGTGAAACACTATCGCTTTGGTTTCTGTTAGACTAATTTTTAGATCCATACACCTTGCTATCTATATAATCTATCTAACATTGTCTGCTAATTATTCAACTTCTAAGCCAACAACATGGCATTGTCTGCAAATAAAAATACAACTCTCCAATACCACCTCTATCATCACCTCCTTATATCACTTCCTTATAAATCTGGGCATATATAAACTAATCAAGGGACATTACACATCTTTGTTTTATTGTCTGCTCAATGTTGAACCATCCACTAAGTTTTTCACACCTCTCATATGTGCTTTCTTTCTACTATCACATACCACTCTCATCCCATTCAACAACCAATTGGGAACTTTATATTCATTATAAAACATTCCGCACTTCCACACTATTCACTTTGTGATACTTTCTCAAAATGAAGAAAGTGTAAATAAGCTTTTTCCCCCCCTCACCTCCATACTTTCCTTAATGACACCTCCCTCCCCCGAAAAGCAAAGCTGTTTTGCACATCCTCTGCCTGTCATAAAGACACACTACATCTTGCTTATGGCACCTCTTAGCACCGTTTTGATAGAACCTCAACAAACATTATTGCAGCATGAACTAGTCTGCCTAGAGTTTTTATAATAATTCTTATTAAAGATAGTCCTTGACTTACCACCACAATTGAGCCCGATATTTCTGTCACTGAGGCAGTTGTTCAGTGAAGTTTGCCCCATTTTACAACCTTTCTTGCCACCGTTGTTAGGTGAATCACTGCGGCTTTGAAGTTAGTAACATGGTTGTTAAGTGAATCTGGCTTCCCCGTTGGTTTAGCGTATAAAAAGATCACAAAACAGATCACATGACCCCGGGACACTGCAACCATCATCAATATGAATCAGTTGCCAAGCATCTGAATTTTGATCACATGACCATGGGGTGCTGCAAGTCATAAATGTGAAAAACGGTCATAACTCACAGATAATTAGAACTGCAGAAAAAACAATTGCTACCAACCTGCCTTCCATTGAGGACCTGTATACTGCAAGAGTCAAAAAGAGGGCTGTGAAAACATTTACAGACCCCTCACATCCTGGACACAAACTGCTTCAACTCCTACCCTCAAAACGACACTATAGAGCACTGCACACCAGAACAACTAGACACAAGAACAGTTTTTTCCCTAACGCCATCACTCTGCTAAACAAACTATTTACTAAGTCTGCACTACTATTAATCTTCTCATCGTTCCCATCACCCATCTCCTCCCACAAATGACTGTATGACTGTAACTTTGTTGCTTGTATCCTTACAATTTATATTGACTGGTTCCTAATATGATTTGATTGCTTATTTGTACCCGGACTATCATTAAGTGTTGAACCTTATGATTCTTGACGAACTTATCTTTTCTTTTATGTACACTGAGAGCATATGCACCAAGACAAATTTCTTGTGTGTCCAATTATACTTGGCCAATAAAATTCAATTCAATTCAATTCAATTCAATTCAATTCAATTCAATTCTATTCTATTCTATTCTATTCTATTCTATTCTATTCTATTCTATTCTATTCTATTCTATTCTATTTATTTTATTTGGGAGTTCTTCTATGCCGCCCTACTCCCTAAGGACTCAGGGCGGCGTACAACATTTTAAAGAACACCAAACAATAAAAACATTTAAAAACAATTTTTTAAAAAGTTAAAAAGAAAAACATACAATACCATACATACGTGGGGGAGACCTCAGATCTATTCTATTCTATTCTATTCTATTCTATTCTATTCTATTCTATTCTATTCTATTCTATTCTATTCCATTTTCAGTGCCATTGTAACTTCAAATGGTCACTAAATGAACTGTTCTAAGTCAATGACTACTTGTACCTCTCTCTTTATAGGAGGGAAACAAAATTGGCATGCTTCCAAGTGGTACCAATGCAGTCAAACTACTGTAAAACAAGCCACTTAGCCATGTCATAAGCAATAGCAATAGCAATAGCACTTAGACTTATATACCGCTTCATAGTGCTTTACAGCCCTCTCTAAGCGGTTTACAGAGTTCAGCATATTGCCCCCAACAATCTGGGTCCTCATTTTATCTACCTCAGAAGGATGGAAGGCTGAGTCAACCTTCAGCCGGTGAGATTTGAACAGCTGAACTGCTGAACTAGCAGCCTGCAGTGCTGCATTTAACCACTGCGCCACCTCGGCTCACTGCAGTTCTTTTACTGTAGTTTCACCATTTATACCTTATCACCGTTCAGTATTCAGAGAGCATTTATGGCTTCCTGTCAATCATATTTTCATGGATGCTAACATTTACAGCATTCCTTTGAATTCTATCCTTCAACATTCCCATACAAACTTCTATATATTCCTTCCAGGACAACAACAACACCCTCCATATACACACAACTCTTCAGTTTCATCCCAAATAATTAATGTATAATTACTTTTATTTTTTTTCTCTTTGCCAGATGATTTTCCTGCAACCATATTTACCCATTACAACATTTTAAATTTTCATTTCTATGTAATTTTCTCTGCTTCTTTTAATCATAACCATTTCTTGCTCTTTGTGTCTCTTTTGTTTTTCTTCTTTTTTGCAAAGTTTCTTTCATTCTCTTTCTCTTTTTCTTTTTGCAGGAATCATTCTGTTGTATGCATTTTCCCCTCAACCACAACCTCTTTCACTTTACTATTCTAGCAAGCTCTTTTTTTTTAACACATCTCATTAGTGTAACTTCACACACTTCAGTGGCACTCTATCACTTAATTTTTTTCATTCCCTCCCAGCAGCTTCCACATCATTTTTCCATTCAATTCTGTTGGGCAAATCTAATATACATATATATGATTCTACTTTCACTCTATTTTTTTAAAAAAGAAAACAGTTTTCCATTTCTTCTACGTCCTTTTATTCATTATCCATTCTTGATACTGTGAAAAATGATCAGTTCAACATTCAGGATTTTTCATCACTCACAAATCCTCTATATGCATACATGAATACACTGGTGTTTAAACCCTGTAACTGAAACAACAAAAACATATTCTAAGTAGATGCTTACAAAACAATTACCATTTCCATTCCTTCTTGGGTAACATAAGCCCAATTTTATTGCCATCCATTCATTTATAACAGCTAACAGGATGTTTTCCACCTAGATTATTTATTATTCAATTCATTTAGCCACTCGACATATGACTCAGGGTACATGCACAATTGGAAATAATAGATTACAAGTGTGTGTGTGTGTGTGTGTGTGTGTGTGTGTGTGTGTGTGTGTGTGTGTGTGTGTGTGTGTGCTTTTGTACCCAAAAAATCATGTATGTATGCGTAGATACACACACATATTGCATCAGAGCAAGTTCAAACAATTAAAAATAGGGTAATCAAGACAAATGGTGGCAGAGTGGTTAGAGTGCAGTATTGCAGGCTGGTGGCAGAGTGGTTAGAGTGCAGTATTGCAGGCTGACTCTGCTCACTGTAAGGAGTTCAATTCTCACCGGCTCAAGGTTGACTCAGCCATCTGAGATCAGTAAAATGAGGACCCAGATTGTTGGGAACAATATGCTGATGTTGTAAACTGCTCAGAAATGCTGTAAAGCACTATGGAGCAGTATATGAGCCTCAGTGCTATTGCTATTGCTAACCCAGTATTGGGGGTGGGGGGTGGGGAACAGCCAGATCTTAAGAGCCTTCTGAAACTCTGGAGAATGCCATTTTGTAAGGTAAGCTTAGCCACTAAGAAGCGATGACTCCTGTCATTTCCCCTTCATGACACTGCTTAAGAGATAGGGAGGACTCAGAACAATCCTGGCCAATCCTATTGGATGGGCAGAGGTATCAGAGACATACAGTACCACAAATAACTAGACTCTGTGATATGAAATGTTGAATTGTACTTGGAGTTGCAATTGAACTGTCTCTGGGTGAATTTTTTTTATTTTTTAAAAAATATACTTTAATTATTATTTTTACTAAATATAATAGCAGGTAAACTATGTTAATGTAAAACCAAGGTACATCTACAACAAACAAAGAAAAATATATATAGAAAATGCAAAGGGATTCTAGTGCAATGAGGATTCTTTAGTTCTTGATTTTTAAGCTTATGGTCTGGTCCTGTAAATAAATGCAGTAAGCCTGGCTCTGGGGAACATTCAGTTCTTTGATCAGTGATAGTACTTATCTCCCATTTTTTTAATCTGGTTAATCTAATTATTGGATCCAAGTGCTAGTGCCAAGGTTTCTAGAGCGAGGGTGAATAGTAAAGGTGATAAGGGACAATCCGGCTTGGTACTTGTGAAAATCGTGATGGGATCTGAATCATAACTGTTAAGTATTAAGTCTTATCTGGACTTTAGTTAGACTGTATCATCAATCATGTTACAAAAAAAAGCCCCAGATTTAAATTTAATTAATATTTAATCTCTTCCAACTGATGTGAATTTCACATTGTTTCATGGTGAAGTTTCTTAAACATTTTAAGTATAAGCCATGTGAATTGACAGACAGAATGAAAATCTGCTTATGTCCCTTCGGCTGTCAGGAATTCCACAAATGAGAGTGGGTTTATGTAATATTGCATATATTAATAGCAACCAGAATCGTTCTTGCACAAAATTGGAAACAAGCTGATAGTCCTTCAGAGGCAATGATTATAAGAAAGATACTTGAGTGTGCAGAGATGGATAGGTTGACTATGGAGTTGAAAGAGAGAGAAGAATCGGAGTATTATCAAGTTTGGAGTAGATGGTATACCTACGAGAGAACAGAAATACAATTACTGTATAAGAATTATATAATATTGATGACAATATGATTGCATTGTATACTCATGTAAGTATTATCATTCACATGACTGTATAATATAGGATAGCGAACTATAAGAATTTTAGAATTTTGATATGTAAATATTAGTATAATTTAAATGATTGTATAATAGTGAATTATAGAAATAGAATTTACGAATGTTATGGATGATATTGATACTGATGCGGAATTGCTGTAATAAGAGAAAATGTGTGTTTTGTTTTTTAATGTTGAAAATGTTAAATAAAAACTATTAAAGAGAGGGAGGGAGGGAGGGAGGGAGGGAGGGAGAGAGAGGGGGGGGTTTACCCTGTAGCCAGCTGGAGTGTAGCATTGTCCTAAGAATCCAAGTCTACTCAAAGGTTCATCTTTCAAGTGGGGAGAAAATGTCTGTAGTATATTGATATGCAGGATATATGGCTTTCCTCTGCCAGCAAATAGGCTTTTATAAATTGGATAAGACAATGGGAGAATAGACTGTTATAGTTTCATATTAAAAATGGCCATATTCAGAAGGTAAGAGGCAGCAGACTATTTCTTTATATTGGCCACTGGTCTGGTTGGATTCAAATCCACCAGTTCCAGAGAAAGAGTCATTATTGCAAATACTGGAAGAAAATGCTTCAAGAATGGTTTAAAAAAAAAGAAAAAGGAGAAAAATGTTAAATTAGCCATCCTTTCATAAAGTTCAGAAGGCAAATCCAGCATGAAACCATCAAATTGCAATTCATCCCGAACTTTAATTTTGAATTTTTTTCTTTTTAATCTCACTATCTTACCGATGTAAAGTTTTTGGCCTTCTCCCCAACATCACTCAATAAATTCTCACAGTAGCTATTTTGATTTTTAAAAAATAGCCAGAAACTTTGCTTTTTTTATATTGCGTCATTATACTTGTCCCTGTTTCGTTTTGATTTCCACTCGCCTCATTTCTCCACCGGTGTATGTATGTGCACACATGCACACATGGGTGTGCCTGTCAGTTTTGGATTAAACTTCATAAATCAGAAGTAGATTTAGGTTCGCAAACGCTCCTGCCGTAATTAGCGTGATAGCCTGCAAAGTGCCCCCAACTCCGGTTCTCTTTGCCTAGTTGAAGCTCTTATCTCTTATTAAAAGGCACACAAATGGCTTTGTGCCATTTAATTAAAGATGACATCACGATGTACATTCAGAAGCATTTCAAGAAACAGGCTCGGTCTCAAACTGGCACTAGCTAGAGGGAAGTTGTCTCAGCAATGTTACTATTCAAGGTTACCATGTATGGCACACTAAATAAAGGGACGATGGAAACCTGTTAAAGTCCTTGCCACTTTTCAGCTGAATGGTTTTTGAATTTCTCATTGTGCAAAAACACCGTGCAGAGCCTGTTACTAAATTGGGAGCTTAACTGGTTTAATAGCAGGCTGCTGGGATAATTTACATGCTCTCACAACAACAACAACAACAACAACAACAACTCAGCCTCAGCCCACCCATTAGCTAGAGAACATACAACAGGGAGTTTACTTAATCCTTCTTTGTCAGAAAAAGCACACTCAGTTCTTGTGAGATTTTAGAATTTAATGGAAATAGAAGTTGGCTCCTTCCCATACACCAGAGTATAAGGCGTACTGAACATTATTTGACCTACTGCATTCTAGGCTAGATGAGAGGCATTGATTTACATAACTTCAAACATTAATATCTGAATTTGCTTTTTGTCTCCCGTTTCATTTTTTGTCCCTATGTGGGATTATGTTAAACAAACTCCAAGACCTAATTTAGAAGTGACGAACAGTTGCTCTGAGTGAAGAGTGGTTCTGCAAGGAAACTTATTCAACTGTAATCTCAGGATTGGGGAATGGGGGTGGGAACACCTCTGATAGTTACGCTGGGCTCAAATGAGTATGTTTGCATTAAGAATCTACCTTAGCATAGACATATAGGAGAAGAAGATAATCAAAGAGCTTGTTGTAGTTCCTTCACAAGTAGGAGTTGAAACGTAGTCCCGTCTTCTGCATTTGTCTAGAGGACAGTAACAGTTTCAATGAGACAAATATTCTTTTGATATTTTTTTCTCTCTGACAATCTTTCTCAGCACCTTGGAGCCTATCTGGAACAGTTGCCTAAAGCTAATTTTAATTGGATGAATTTCATGGGCGGACGATGCAATGTAGAAGGGTGAATGGACATTTGCATTTAATCTGAAGTCACTGGACAATTGAAAACTACCATCCGACCTTGTTCAAAAATGGAAATTTCGATCAAAGATGTTGCTTAAGTGAACTAAGGACCTATTTGAATATGCAAAAAAGAAAAAGAAAAAAACCTAATTAAAGCACTGCAGGAAAAAAAGCCTTGATTCCCCAGCCATGAATATAGATACAGTACACCCATATGAGCCAAAGGCTATTTGGCCTGGAAATTGTTCCTTGTATATAGAAGACAATAAGTCCCCAGTCTTTACTTATAAGTAAGTCAGTATGACTTTTATTAGATGACCTTGAAGAAATTTTTCTGTTTCTTTCACTGGACATCATATCTCAGCCTTTTTTAAGGCATGGAAATAATAGCAATAGCACTTAGAATTATATACCGCTTCACAGTGCTTTACAGCCCTCTCTAAGCGGTTTACAGAGTTGTAGGTTATTGTCAATTATTGCCAATGATACGGAAAGCCTATCTTGTCATTATATTGACCAAACATCCTATTCCTCTGTTCTATTTAAGTTTAAAGGTTACCTGCTCTACTCTCTGTGTATCTAGGGTAAAGGTTACTTACTTATTCAGCTCTTCTATTGTTCTAGCTAAGAGCAAAAGGTTAAACTAGCAATCATGCGCTCACCTGCTTGCTTGATATGATATGAGCCGAGGTGGCGCAGCGGTTAGAGAGCAGTACTGCAGGCTACTTTAGCTGACTGTGATTTGAGTTCAGCTGTTCAAATCTCACCGGCTCAGGGTTGACTCAGCCTTCCATCTTTCCGAGGTAGGTAAAATGAGGACCCAGATTGTTGGGGGCAATGTAAATATATACATTGCTTAATGGTGTAAACCGCTTAGAGAGTGCTTGCACTGTGAGGCGGTATATAAATCTCATTAATAAATTAATAAATCTATCTATCTGTATGCTGTATATTAACCTGTTACTAGTTAGCTATCTTTGGGGTAAGTCAATCATTGTAATTGTATACACAAGAAATTCATTATAAAAAAATAAACGCAAGTCCAAGAGAGCCAGAGCTTCTGAACACGGGAGCTGCTCAGCACAGAGAGATTTCATCCTAACTCGGACAAGCTTTGCTCAAGAAATCATGTCTCTGTGTCTATGATTCCTACACAGAGTCAGCATATTGCCCCCAACAATCTGGGTCCTCATTTTACCAACCTGGGAAGGATGGAAGGCTGAGTCAACCTTGAGCCGGTGAGACCCGAACTGCCAAACTGCTGGCAGCCGGTGATTTGCAGAAGTACCGGTAGTCTGCAGTACTGGTAATCCTATTATTTTAATTTTAAACAACATTTAAAAGGAAGTCAGAATGCTACATTATCAATTATCAACTTCCAGAATCATCCTTACATTCCAGAAAACCAGGAATTCTACATAGATCTCATAGGCATTCTTACAACTGTTTTCTTCATATATTAACTTAATAATTGCTATCATGGATCAATTCCAAAATATTTTCAACTAATATTAAGAGGCTGAATAATCCATGTGTGGAAAAATATTTATTTGCAGCTGAAATGTAACTGTATATGTATACGCAAATACAAACGGTACATGCAAAATACACCCATATCATATGATTTCAAGAGGCTTACATCAAAAAAGGATAAAATAAATTTATTGGCATAAAAACATTTTGGCCAAAATTGTGTAGTTTCAGACAAATGGGAAAAAATGGAGTAATGGGAAACTTACCATTGGAATTTAGACAGATAAATCCAAAATGAAGAGTTGTAATATTACAATTTCACATAGGAAAATTACAATTATTTCAAATTGTGCAACAATTTATGCTCCAAATGGTACAAAAACAAAAGTTACATTAAAGATTTTCAATCATGCTTGAAATTGCAGAGGGAGATATTTTCATCTTTGGAGATATGATCAGAGTTCTTTTTCCAAACTTAGACAAATCTGCTTTATTAGGTATATGTCATTACTTCCTTATTTCAATGTATGGAGACACAAGTATCTTATTCAGAAGAAATCTTTTATTGCTCTTCAGTTCATAAAATTTATTTGAGAACAGATACATGCTGAATTTCCAGTTCATTGTTAATTAATCTCATAAACATGCAATCTTACTCAATAATTGTAAAATTAAACAGGGGAACTGCTAGTTCTAAGAGGTGGAATCTCAGTGGACTATTATTACTGCAGGAAGATATGAAATCTACAGTGTGGGACTTTAGCAAAGCATTTATGAAAGGATTATTTATCTCTCTAGCATCAAATAGAAAGGAAAACAAAAACAAAAAGATATAGTAGTAAATTTTAGATTTATTATTAGAGTTGGAAGGGACCTTGTAGGTCATCTAGTCCAACCCCCTGCTCAAGCAGGAGTTCCTACACCATTTGAACATGAACTCAATTCAATTACAATTTAAAGCGTTTCTTTCCCCCAAACTCTCCCCTCCCCATTGCAATGAGGTCAGTCTGCGTTAAGAGCACATTATAAACCTCAACAAACGTTTTAAATGAATCAAATCAATTAAAATTAACACTTAAACATAATCCAACATCAGATTAGGAAGAAAAGATCCAAGTGATTTGTAATGCTCATTCTGCCAGTTTTACTTTGTTTCAAATGATTCTAATAAAAAATGAAAGATTAATACTCTTAAAAGATTATTAATAATATTAAATGACAATCTGTCAGACAAACAACTAATTTTATATAGTTTGAAAAAAATAAAAATGTCAGATATTACAGAATTTAAAATAACAAAGTAGTTTGGCACCACCAAATTTCAAAGTCTGTTATCAAGCCAGATCCCTAACTTGGATTACAGACAGTATCACGTAGCCTTATCATAGGATTACTTCTGTTGAGGGAACATTATTTTTAGAAGATTTACACAAATATCTTTGATGTAAGCAGAAACCCACAATTTATAACAGATCATTTAATAATATGCATAGGATAATCACAGAAAAAGAATTGGCCAAGATCTCATCAAACTTCCTTATTAAACATGTATTTCCATGAAAGTGGAAATTTGGAGAAATTTAGTCAGTAGAGAAATCATAAATCATATGGACTGCAAGGCTTATTTGCTAGGAAGACAAATTTTGTAGAAATCCTTTGAGACTTTCTCTTCAAAATGGTCAGAACCACCTGACCAGTTCCAATGTCTTTACATAAGCAATGTACCGTAATTTTAAATTACAAAAAGAAGGCAGAACATTTAGAGATTTGACTGAATTTGAGAACTTTCCAACCCAAAATTCAGCAATGGATTGGATAGAGTCTAGTTTGATCTGGTGGTGAAGGTGCTGGCCTAGAAACTTGGAGACTATGAATTCAAGTCCTGCCTTAGGCATGAAAGCTGACCGGGTGATTTTGGGTCAGTTATTCTCTCTCTCAGCACAACCCATCTCACAAAGTCGTTGTTGTAGGGAAAATAGGAGGAGGAAGGAGTATTAGGTATTGTCACTGCCTCGAATTACTTATAAAGCAATAAAGGCAGGATAAAAATCTAGTAAATAAATAAATAAAAAATAAAGTATCTTAACTACTAAGAATGAGTTCCTCTCTAAAATCAGACAAGTGCAATTTGCACTGTGAAATTAATATTTTCCCTAGCCCCGTGATGGCAAACCTAGTGAATACAAGTGGCATGCGGAGCCATATCGGTGGGCACATGAGATAAGGTCCGGTGTGCACGCACACGCCGGCCAGCTGATTTTTGGGCCTACTGGGCCCACTGGGATTCAGGAAACAGGCTGTTTCCAGCCTCCAGAGCAGGTTGGGAACGCCCATTTTTTGCTCTCCCCAAGCTCCAGAACTTTTCTAGGAGCCTGGGGAGGGCGAAAACGGCCTTCTCCACCCCCCCCCGGAGGCCCTCCCGAAGCCAGAAATGGCCCATTTCCCAACTTGAAACCTTCTGGCCTCCAGAGGGCCTCCGGGGAGGTGGAGAAGGCCATTTTCGCCCTCCCCAGGCTCCAAGAAAGGCTCTGGAACTTGGGGAGAGAAAAAAAATGGGCCTTCTGGTAAGTTGGCAAATGGGCCATTTTCTGCCTCCGGGGGCGGGAAGGTGGTTTTCGCCCTCCCCAGGCTCCTAGAAAGGCTCTGAAGCCTAGGGAGAGCGAAAAACAGGCATGCCATCATGTGCCGGGAGCGGTGGGTCACGCGTGTGTGTGCGGGGGGGCCACATGGAATTATGAGTGTGGGCATGCCCCCCCCTTTGGCATGCGAACCAAAAAAGGTTCACCATCACTGCCCTAACCATTTCCCTTCCTTCAGTATGGTAGCATTCTTCTTGTCTACTTACTAAAGCAGGGGTCGGGAACCTATGGCTCGCGAGCGAGATGTGGCTCTTTTGATGATTGCATATGGCTCGCAGATAAAACAAAATATTCTCACTTGTTTTAATTAAGGTGACCAGACGTCCCGATTTTGGCGGGACAGACCCGCTTTTTAATCATTTGTCCCGCGTCCCGCCCGCCCTCTTAAAAAGTCCCGATTTTTTAAAACAATGTCGGGACATCTGGTCACCTTAAAACACCCACCCATGCCTTTCTCTCTGCAAGGCGGGCGCAGAGAGATGACGTCGCTGCTGTCGGCGCCCCACGCTGATTGGCTGTTGAAGGGTGAGCGGCGGCGGCGACAGCAGCAAGGCTGGGAGCGCTCGCCCAGAATTGGAGTCAGCGAGCAGCCGGGCATCGGGGCTCTTCCCCTGCCTTCTCCATCCTCCAGGGTCGCCACTGCGGGGGTTCCGTCTCTCCGGTGGTGCCTGCGTTGGAAGGGAAGGGGGGGAAAGAAAGGCAGCCTGCGGGGCTTGGCACGGCTGGGAGTTGCGAGGCGGCGTAGCAACCGGGCTGTTCCTCCGGGTGTGCTAAAGTGCTCGAGTTTTTTCTCTCTCACACACACATGCACAACCTTCCAACGACTGGGAAGTCGTGCTGGGAGATCCAGTCCAACCCGGTCGTTGGAAGGTTGTGCATGTGTGTGTGAGAGAGAAAAAACTCGAGCACTTTAGCACACCCGGAGGAACAGCCCGGTTGCTACGCCGCCTCGCAACTCCCAGCCGTGCCAAGCCCCGCAGGCTGCCTTTCTTTCCCCCCCTTCCCTTCCAACGCAGGCACCACCGGAGAGACGGAACCCCCGCAGTGGCGACCCTGGAGGATGGAGAAGGCGGGGGAAGAGCCCCGATGCCCAGCTGCTCGGTGATTCCAATTCCAGGCGAGCGCTCCCGGCTTGCTGCCGCCGCCGCGCGTGAACGCGGTCCGCGGCGGGAAGCGAGTTCAAGCGACCCTCCACCACTGCCGGCCTGCAACCCGGCACCCCGTCCTGCGTGCCCCGCCCCGTGCCCCGTATGGTGAGTGTTATAACAACATTATTTAAAAGAATAAATTCAGAGGCTTATTATACTGACATTTAGTTGAATTCACTTTTAAAATATATTATATGGCTCTCACTGAAATAAATTTCCAAATTTTTTGCTTTCATGGCTCTCTTAGTCAAAAAGGTTCCCGACCCCTGTACTAAAGCAAAGAAACCTTTTTGTAAAATTATAAAGTGGCTCCACTGATGACAATACATAGTATATTTAGACAAATTATTAAGACCTTTATTGTTTAGAATGTATCGGTTCCTCAGCACATCTTGTCAAAAGATTGCCAGCAGGGGAAGTCTCCAGGCCAGTCAAACGGAGGAAAAACCAATTTCTTCAACAACAGACACTGAGTAAAATACATCCCACACATATTTATTTTATAAAGACTTGCTAATTAGATAGCAGCTGCTTGAAAACCGATAGAGAATTCCCCAGGCGGAAGCTGCTCAAAATGAGAAAGACTTTTGGACCCCACATTAATTTGAGAGACAAGGGCAGATCTGCCCTACGTCTGAATTCCAATATTCAGCATCAACGAGGAATTCTTAAAAGCAGCCAGTGGAACCCAGGACAGTTCTCAGTCTCCTTTTGAAGCTAATGAAATGCTCTGGTCAGAACCTGGAAAAGAGAGCTTTCAACCTTCCTATATTGACAGTGGCATCCCTATCCACCAACCTTTTCCCACTCCAATTTATCTTTCCTGCACATATTTTGTTAAGGAGGCTTGGAAAGCGTTGCATATGAATATAGACTCAAGAAGTTTAGATTGTATTTTTCTACTTCAAGAAGACAGAAATTTCAGAACCTACCGGTATATTGGAGTTAGGCAGACCCCAGCCCTGATGTACCACCAAGCAAATTTTCGATTAAACATCCAAGTTTGCACCCGTAGCAAAAAATGTGCCAGCAGAAAACACACTTGTTTTAAATAGGGTGGGCTGAAGATGACCTGAACTTGAAGCTGGAATGAGACAACAATGTGATGAGGTTCTGTCCTTAAAAATATTTAGTGGAGCATCTACATATTGTGGTTAAATGTGAAGCTGAACCCTCTGAGATGATATTTTGGCGCTTTCTAAGGCAATCCAAAGATTGGCTGGTAGAAATGAGAAAAGATTAAAGAGGAATAAATTTTAATTTCATTCCCCATCTTGCTCAGGCCAAAGGAAGGGTGCCGTTAAAATGTGTGACACAAGAAAACTCATTTGATGGATGCCAATCACACATATTGACATATAAGAACAGAAAAAATCACCCAAAGAAAAAGATGTTTGTTTTCCAAAGCAGGTGCAGTGATTGTGTTTGTTTTGCTTTTGCAATTCTATTCATGTGCTATGGATTTTAGACCGGCTCCTGCAGGATTAATTAGGCTTCTTCCTTCTTTTAAATTATATTTTAGCTTTTAACAAACAATATGTGGTAACATAAATCCAAGATGCATATAGAGAAAAAATCTCAGAAAATACAAAAGAGATCTACTGCAATGAAGATAAAGAGACAGGTACTTATTGCTATTGACGTAAACCAGGACTGTCAAACTCACGGCCGGCGGACCGGATGTGTCACGCACTGGCCACACCCACGCCCGGTTTAGCGAAGGGGGAAAAGTCACGATACATCACGTGACACCACCGTGACGATGCGAGTTTGACACCCCTGGCGTAAACCATAAAATCTATCCAAATTTGATAAAATTGCGGTTTCTTGTCTCACTAATTTAACTTTTATCTGTGATTTCCCCCCCAATATATAAATTGAAGAGGCCTTGTTAATCCACAACTCAATTGTTCTGTTAGAGTTTTCCAATGTTGCACAATTATTATTTTGGCTACTAAGATTAGACAATAATTTCTTTATTTTTAAGCTTATAAATGCAGTAAGCTTAGCTCTGGGGAGCATTCAGTTCTTTGCAGTGGTGAAATCCAATTTTTTTTACTACCGGTTCTGTGGGCGTGGCTTGGTGGGCATGATGTGGCTTGGTGGGCATGGCAGGGGAAGGATACTGCAAAATCCCCATTCCCTCCCCACTCCTGGGGGAAGGATATTGCAAAATCTCCGTTATTTTATTTATTAAATTTATAGGCCGCCCAACTCCCAACCCACCCCACTCTAGGGCCAACTAGAGGTGGTATTTGCTGGTTCTCCAAACTACTCAAAATTTCCGCTACTGGTTCTCCAGAACCTGTCAGAACCTGCTGGATTTCACACCTGGTTCTTTGATTAGTGATAATTTTATTGCCTGACCTTCACAAATGAAAAAAAATGCCCCATTTTTTTGGAACCTCTCCGATTTTTAGAAGAATATTTTTGATATGTGTGTGTGTGTGTGTGTGTGTGTGTGTGTGTGTGTGTGTGTGTGTGTGTCTGTGTGTGTGCCAATCTAACAGGAGTCAAGTGCCAACAATGTATAATCTTCCATTGCAATTCCTGCACTGAAGCTGTCTCCTGTACAGATGACCAAGAACAGTATCTGAAGCGTCCTTTAAAGCAGTGTTTCCCAACCTTGGCAACTTGAAGATGTCTGGACTTCAACTCCCAGAATTCCCCAGCCAGCGAATGCTGGCTGGGGAATTCTGGGAGTTGAAGTCCAGACATCTTCAAGTTGCCAAGGTTGGGAAACACTGCTTTAAACCATTGGTGGATCTCTTATGATTGCTCAATTTAATCTTTATTGAAAGGTTCCCTGTTACTACAAAAATAATATTCTCTCTAATATTTCATTTTAGCAAAACCATAATAATTATCCCAAACAATATATATTATTAGAGGACTTAAAGGGAAGCATCCTTTATCAAAACTGTATTTATTTTTCCAGCATGTTGGTGAGGTCTGTATAAATTCCTTTTACTTACTCTCAGCTTTTCCACATAAAAACAAAATCTTTCTATTTATTATTATTTATTTATTGCCAATATCTTAAACTCTGATCTGGAATTATGACTGGGTAGCTTTAAATAAAAAGTTACATTTTGCAAGAATTTTCATTTTTAACACTGCAAATCCACCCCAAAATACTGAAATGTTTTAAAGCCCTGTTTTTCATTTCTTTAATTTCTTCTAGGTTGATATGTAATTATTTGTTTTTTAAAAAATGGTTAACATTTTTAGTAATAGTGATATTTAAATGTTTTAAAGATTTATACACTATTGGAATCCCTAAAACTGTGGAAATGTCATTCTGGCAGTGTATGAAAAAAATATCAAATGTGATTTATAAAAATTAACTGATGGTCCTTTACGCTTTTGCAAATTCCTCTAATTCAGTGGTGGGATTCAATTCTTTTTACTACCGGTTCTGTGGGCGTGGCTTGTGGGCATGGTGTGGCTTGGTGGGCATAGCTTGGTGGGTGTGGCAGGGGAAGGATACTGCAAAATCTCCATTCCCTCCCTACTCCAGGGGAAGGTTACTGCAAAATCCCCATTTCCTCCTGATCAGCTGGGACTCGGGAGGCAGAGAATAGATGGGGGCGGAGCCAGTCAGAGGTGGTATTCTCCGAACTACTCAACATTTCCGCTACCGGTCTCTGAACTACTCAAAATTTCCGCTACCAGTTCTTCAGAACTGGTCAGAACCTGCTGAAACTCACCTCTGCTCTAATTCCTTCTTAATATAGCTAGCTGAATGAGAAGCATTTGAGAGCATCAAGATCATATCCTCTGTAAATTGATTTAAAAGATATGTCTTATCTCCCATTTTTATCCCTTTAATCTGATTATTGGACCTAAATGCTAGTTCTAGGCTTCTATAGCCAGGTTGAATAGTAAAGGTGATAAAGGACAATCCTGCTTGCTTCCTCTTAAAATTGTGAGGGGATCTGAATCATAACTATTAAGTTGCATCTGAGCTTTATTTGGTCCATAAATATGTTCAATCATCTTATAGAAACCAGCCACAAATTTAAATGCAATGAATCTTTGTTTTAAAAATTGTATATCCAAACCTTTTCCTATATTTGAAGAATATATGGCTAATGAAGATTATGTTCATTATTAATTTTTCTAATTTGTATATTATTTAATAATTTCTTGATTGGGGTAGAGATTGTATGGTTTGGAACGAAGCCAGACTGATCCATATGATTATTTTACCTATAATCACTTTTAATTGGTCAGTTAACAGTTTAATGCACATTTTATAATCCATATTGAGAAGTGAGATGGCCCTATAAAATGCCAAATCATGGGAATTTTCACCCAATTTAAGGATAAAACTCCCAAACTTAATTACACTAATACTTTAGACATAATTTTACCTAAATTGTTTTATTTAATTCTTTACTCTTATTTAACTCCCTCCTTTTCTCCCTTCCTCCAAATCTAAGAATTCAAAATGAATAATGCAGTCAATATAATTTCTTTTACTCCTCAATAAAATGCAATCTAATCTTCAATTTTGGTTGAGCTGCTCTCCACAGTTCCAAGGACAAGTTCTAGATAGCTTCCTTCATCTCTTGTTAGAGAGCTCTGCCAAGATGTTGTGCATCTCAAGTCAAAATAAAAATAACTTTTGTCCTTGTGGCATAAAGACAATTAACTTGAATGGGAATTCCCACATGTATCGAATCTTATTTTGCCTAAGGTTTTTTCCCCCTTGTCTGTTTGAATTCGTTTCTTCGCTGTATTGTAGCTATGCTGATATCTTGGAAGAAGAATATTATCTCACGGCCCTATTTAATCTCTAATTCACGTGACTTCCTTATAATTTTATTTCTTAGATTTGAATGTACAAATCTCACCAAAATGTGTCTAGATTTCTGTGTGTTCCTAGGAGAGTCAAACCCAGTGAGCACATTCAGTACCTTTATCCTAACTTCAAATCAAAGCTCAGGTCATTTATTTTAGAGATTAGTAGTCAGATTGGTCATTGCAGTTTTCTCTGCTTTCATCCTTAAGTTATCTCCTGCTACGATTCTGTAAATCTGCCAACTCAATTTTTATTTCAGAAATACTCTTTTGAGCCCTGCCTATCTCTAATGTATTGATTGCAGCCATATTATAACTTTACTGGCAATAACCTGACCTGTATCTACTATTTGCTGAGACATTTCCTTAAATTGTTTATTCATTTGCTTGTAGGCAAATGAATACCTACAATAAGTCATTAGTTATTCACACAGCATGTTTATCCTACTCTGCCTTCTATTCTTTGTTTTATTAATTGTCCGATTACCACCATATTGGATGTCTGTCCATGTCGGTGGACAGTGCTTCCTTCCTCCATTGCTTCTTCTTTATTGCTGGGAAGGCTCCTCAACCTCTTTCAGGTCTTCCAAATAAGCTTTGATTCCCTTGGCTTTGAGCAGATTCCCCTTAAGATTCTCCTTAAATCGTTTTAACTGAAAATATTTAATAAGGTAAATTGGCAATAGTAAAGAAAATAGCTGATCTGGGGCAAGAGCAGAGAACTCCGCACAGCCTCCTTATCTTTAATTAGTTATATGAGCCGTGGTGGCGCAGTAGTTGGAATGCAGTACTGCAGGCTAACTCTGCCAACTGTCAGCAGTTCGATCCTGACCGGCTCAAGGTTGACTCAGCCTTCCATCCTTCCGAGGTCAGTAAAATGAGGACTCAGATTGTTGGGGGCGATATGCTGACTCTGTAAACCGCTTAGAGAGGGCTGTGAAGCACTGTGAAGCGGTATATAAGTCTAAGTGCTATTGCTATTGCTATATCCCTCCATCAGGCTTCTTCTTAAAGGTAGCATAACTAATCAAAAGAAGTTTCAAATAGTGACCAGGTCTGATCATAAAGAATTCTGCTCCATACAAAGACGCATTTCTCCTTTTCACCCCATGTCAGATTCTTTTCTTCTTCCTTTAGGCACTGGGTGCCAGCAAATGTTATTACTGTGCTAGAACAAACTTCAATATGCAAGAATCTTTTGTCTCAAAAAAAAAGCAGTTTGTGCACAACTGCACAACAAAAACTTCATTTACATTTAGAGTAATAGCAGATAAAGCAGGTTCCTTGCTATTCAAAGGAGATGGCCCTGCTGGATGACAATGGGAGTAAAAACACACACATTATTTTTCTTTTCTGCTTTGTCCCTAACTATGGCATTTTACTTTCAACTGCTGTAAGATGTAAAGCCAAGAGTCAGGTTTTTGAAAATTGTTCCTCCCAAAATAAACAGATCTACAGCAGGTGGATGCAGTGAAGATTATTTTGATTGACAGTTGGAGGACATACACAGTTTTTCAGAATACATCACACTGTCAGGCCGAAGCCATTTTAGTTGGGGTCTTTGGCCTGCCACACTTTATAGTCTTTGAATGTGCATTCTTTACTGTGGGAATCTGGGAGAGGGAATTGCATGAGGGCTGTATGTAGGTAGCCATAACAAATTCTTTCTAGATAGTCAAGGTCATCTTTTGTCTTCGCACTCCTGCACCTGCATGGAAGGAGATGGGTGGATCCTGCCAAGTTGGCAGTTGGAGATTCATCAACATGATGGACTTGGGGGAGTGGGGACAAGGGCTTGAACTTTCAGCTGGGTGGAGAAACCCCGGGGACTTCAGATTCGGGTTTCTCCCAGATGTGCCAACATGGCTCTGCTAATAAATTGGAACTTTGAGGAATACTTTGCCTCGGACTCTGATTTGATTTTGGATCTATTTGGAACCCTGACACACACACACTGCCAGTTTATAGGTCTTCTTGTACAAAACCAGACTTTTATAACAGGGAAAGAAGAGGCCTAGATCTGTGTACTGCTTTCACTTTGGTCACCTATTTTTGGTTTATTTGACGGTAATTTTGTTTTTATGACAATTTAAATAATTATTATTGTTAGCCATCTTGAATGCTTTAGAAGGCCTTTTATATATTTTGAAAAATATATAAAAAATAACTACTACTGCTATTACAAGATTCTCTACAAAGAAACAGGGACATATAAAATATAAGTACGTCAGGAAGTAAAATATTATCTCATTATGTATTCCGTGTATTTTAATTATAGAACGGTTTTTTTAAAAAAAGAAGTAGGTAATATTCAAAACCCTGTTCTAGCACCTATGGTGGGTGGTATAATCTATCCTTCAAGCTCTCAAAACAGGTAGTTCTCGACTTATCATCACTCGCTTAGTGACCATTCAAAGATATAACGGACCTACCTGGGGGGAGGCGGTACTTATCCAGATTCAAAGTTCTGAAGGTTGCTCCTATGGTCATGACTGCATTGCGGGAACTTGGAAACCAGGCTACATTTATGGCCAAGCAGCATCCCATAGTCACATGACTGCATTTTACAAAGGTTCCCCCCCCCCAAAATGGCATTTATTTCTGAGTTTTGGCAAAACCAAACCTATGGCAAACCATTGGTTCACTTAATGACTGTGACATACACTGAATGACTGCTGCAAAAAAGGTTCTCCTGAAATAGACATACCCAAATGATGAAGATTATTAAAACTCCATTAAGTATTAAACTTCCCATGATATTCCCTCTTTAAGCAATCTTTTTTTTTTAAATCAAGGGTTATTTAACACTTTATTGAAGAAGTTTTAACACCCAGAAAGTAGTTTTAAAAATATAGCAAGTGTTTTGCGTTTAAAATAAAATAATTCTTCTAAGAGGGAATTTCAACCCAATTTTACAGACAGGATTCTAAAGAGAGAGGGAATGGCTTCTCCAGAGTTTTGACAGATCTCAAGAACAGATTGACTGGCAATTGCAAAATATTCTGATTTCACAAGCTTCAGTGGAACAATAAGGGTGAAATGTTGACAATTCTCCCTATGGTCTTCTTCCTCAAATCTGGTATCTCCAACTACCCTACTTTTGGAGGTGGCTCTTTGCCCATGTGATCTTTGAAGTGAGGGGGGTGGGGGATGGCCATCAGCTCTAGCATCACTTTGATTTCAGATTTACACCCCCGTTCCTCAATAAATCTGCCACAGTGCTTTAATCCCTCAGACAGAAATAATGTGTGAGCCACAAAAGGGGAAAGTAGAAACTGTTTATTTCCATCATAAAGATGCCTTTTAATATTTCAACATAAATCAAGCTGTGGTTTATGATTATAATAAATTTACCAGGAAGAAAACCAACAACACTTCATTTGTTGCCCAAGACTGTGGAATGATTTGATTTGCTCCATTTTTCAGTTTGAGAAAATGTAATTGAGATGGGTGAGGTACAGCTGTTTTAATTGAGTTTTCAGAGAGTACCTACTGCTGCGGGAAGCAGGAGGCTAATACAGAATGAGAAGGCACATAAACACACACACACACACACAAAACATCTCTATGAGCTCTTGCCATGAGGCTGCCCTTCTTTGGTTCTGGCAATAGAAATCAATTCTAGATTTCCCCTAACCCCTGGAGGAAAAGGCCAGACACCACAGATGCATAACGTTTTATTTATTTATTTATTTATTTATTTATTTATTTATTTATTTATTTATTTATTTATTTATTTATTTATTTATTTATAAGCCGCCCTGAGTCCCTCGGGAGTGGGGCGGCATATAAGAAACCATAAATAAAATAAATATTTATTTATTTATTTATTATTTATTTATTTATTTATTTATTTGTGAGATTTATATACCGCCTCACAGTGCAAGCACTCTCTAAGCGGTTTACACCAGTAAGCAATGTATATATTTACATTGCCCCCAACAATCTGGGTCCTCATTTTACCTACCTCGGAAGGATGGAAGACTGAGTCAACCTTTGAGCCGGTGAGATCTGAACCGCTGACCTGCGGGTCACAGTCAGCTAAAGTGGCCTGCAGTACTGCCTCTAACCGCTGCGCCACCTCGGCTCTTTGGAAAAATAATCACCCCTAGGGACAAATCAAGGACACAGAGCAGCAAAGAGCCATAGGGGAGAACTGTTGCATTAGAATAATCAATTAATATATATATATATCCCATGTTAAAACAAGTGGAGAAGATCTCAGCTGCTCATACTCACCCAGGGTATGTTCTGGATTTCCCTGTCCTGCTCCCTGCAGTCCTTGATTATGGGGGTCAATGAAGAATACGCAAGAACAGAAATAATCCTATTTCACATTTCTAGCTCTTCTTTTGAAGTTACAACTATTACGGGAATTGGGTCACACTGCCATTTGCTTATTGCTGGCATTTGGACAGTCACTCCAGCCCTAAGAAGGAACCTTCCAAACTGGGGGACTAATGGAGGACACTTATTATTAGGCCCATGGAAAAATCTGGTTCCCATTCATGCAGAAAGCAAGCTACGTTTATCTAGAGAAGGGGTGGCTGGGGAATTCTGGGAGTTGACATCCAAAGATCTTAAAGTTGCTAAGGTTGGCTACCCCCCCAATCTAGAGAGTTGTTCTGAAATCAGGAAAAAAAACCTACTACAATGTTGTGTTTTACAGAGCAGCATTTGGGGTAGCTAATAATGTTGGTTGGAAAATACATTTAATACAACATGGAACTGGGAAGGCGCTGCCAGGGGAAATCCCGCAAAGCATACCAGAGGCAGTAGCTGTGGATTTACCACTAACAGTGCATTTAAGTAAATGATAGGAAATGAGCGCACTTGAAGCCTGTGGTTTCCTCTTTTCAAGAAGGCAAAATGAGTTTCTGTTTAACAGAAGACACTTGCAGGAATTCTGCTTTTGCTGAAATCCAGCCCTTCTTGCCTGTTTCCAGAATCAAGCGATGGCAAACTCTATCTTCAGAGAAGGTTCTTCTGAGCGGAGTGTCAAGGATGAAGGTCAAAACAATGGGGGAAGAGAAGAAAATCCTTGTGAAGATTCGAGAGGGATACATGCACGAAATTGAGTAGCCCTCTCTCAAGAAAAAAGAAATAAAATATATGGTAAATTCTTTTAGGTGAAATAGGGCATTTTTTTTAAATCTTTCAGATCATTCAAGGCCTGAAGATTAAGCAGTAATAGCCAAAATGTGCATTCCCATCATGTATAGGTGATTCCCAGGGCACAGGAGATTTTGTTACTAAAATACTAGCAGTCGTCCTATCTTTGCTGGTATCTTATCATTCAGAGGATAGATTGGAGCAGCACCTGACAGCTCTTGACACGACTCTCCGTGATCTCTCTTCTGCCGTTTAGGAAGGTTTACGGCAATGGCAGGCAAGAATGACAAGAAATGAACAATGCTAAATCTATGTGCTTGTTGGGATAGTAGATTTCCTATTTCAACGGAGGGTGGATATGTTTTTTTTTAAACAAACTATTTTCGTTCTTCCTGAAACAGGGCGGAAATCTGACTCTTACGGGTTCAGCCATGAAGAGCTTTCCTGCAACCTGGTGTCCGAAAACCAGCCTTTTATCCATTTGCAAGCTTTGCAGGTTGTGTACGTGATTCTCTGATGCACCAAAAGGGCTGCCAAGAACAGCCTGACATCGAGAGGGTGCTGTCATCAGGTCTTGATGTGCCTGCAGCAAACGTCCCTAGCTGCCAAGCTCTAACCTTATGCAATCTAGCAAAGAGACAGTCTTCTTTTGGAGACAGCTGAGTTTCACTTGAAGAAAAGATACCGTCTCTCTCTCTCTATATATATATATATTTTAAGCACAGCCGCTGCCAATCTCTGTAACAAAAGCAATTTGGGCTTTTAAAAAATCATTCTACTTAATAATTCTTTTTTTAAAAAAAAAAACACCTAACACCACCGAAGTTATCAACTAACCTTGGTGAACATCAAATTTAATATCACGGTTACAACCTGCCCGGAGAAGAGCATCATCATCCACCTGTTTGGAAGATGGAATTTAATAACAGAAAAAGCACTTTCAACACATCTATAGCCAAAGGAAAGAAAAAATAATACGGATAACCTTGTGAGTTGTGACCCAAACTCCTCTTGTGACTTTGTATCAACAGCAATTGAAGAAATATTCCTTCTTAGCAAAGCCTTATGGTCCCAACTAGAAGAAACCGAAATCCAGTATTTTGTCCATCATGTATACAGTTGGATGTAGATGTCGGATTTAAGATCCAAATACTGTAATAGGTGATGGATATTGGGAGTTCTCTTTCAAACTCCCCCACCCCATTTTCCCCCCAGAAGGCTTAGTTGTCATCTAACAGCCTGATTTAAGAGAAAAAGAGAACAACACTACACCTACCGGTAGAATACTGCATCCAGTTCTGGGCATTGCATTTTAGTGATGACTTTGACAAACGGATTGTCAGGCCGAAGCTGTTTTAGTTGGGGTCTTTGGACTGCCACACTTTATGCTATTTTAAAATGTATTCTTAGCTGTGGGAATTTGGGAGGGATAATTGCATGAGGGATGTCTGCATGTAGCCATAACAACTTCCTTCTAGATGGTCAAGGTCATCCTTTGTCTTTGCACTTCTGCACCTGCACGGAAGGAGATGGGAGTTGCTGCCAAGTTGGCAGATGAAAATTGGTCAATGTGATGGACTTGGGGGTGTGGGGACAAGGGCTTGAACTTTCAACTGGGTGGAGAAACCCCTGGGACTTCGGATTCGGGTTTCTCCCAGATGTGCCAACATGGCTCTGCTAGTAAATTGGAACTTTGAGGAATACTTTGCCTCGGACTCTGATTTAGTTTTCGATGCTATTTGGAACCCTGACACTGATATTTACTTATTTAGTTTGGTTTACACAGCTCTGCATCCAAAAACAGCAACTAAGATGATAAGGAACCTGGAAGGAAAAAGTTATGAGGAGATAGATAACCTGGAGAAGAGAAGACTGCAGGGAGTTGTCTTTAAGTAGCTGAATGACTGTCATATAGAAGGGGAATTGTTTCTATTTATTTATTCATTAATCAAATTTATATGGCCACCCATCTCACAGGAAGTGACTCTGGGTGGTGTACAGCATTGTTCAAAGTTATTTCAGAAGACAGAATGGCAAACAATGGAAGGAATTAATAATGGGTTGTCTGAATTTCCTTATAGTAGGAGCTGCTCAACAATGGAACAGATTCCTTCAGATGATGACTGACTTCACAAGAGGTGTCTACACACAGTGTGGACAGCTTTAAGCTGTGAAGCTATATAGCTGAATCAGGCCCTGGGATGGCATTGGACTCAACACTCTATAAAGTCTCCTTCAACCTTTATATTTTATGATGTGATCATCAGTTTAAGGCAGTGGTTCCTAACCTTTTTTTGGCCATACCCCATCTAAGCATCTCTAAAATCCTGATACCTGCCCCTCTCTGTGACATATAATTCTTACTATTCAAAAAGTGAACTCCTACTCATGCGGAGGAAGCCTAAAAGGCCATTAACTTGGTTTAAAAAAGGTTCCAATTGCCATTAAAAATCAAATTGCCCCCCTGTGGGGCGTGGGCCCCACATTGGGAACCACTGGTTTAAGGAGAGAGAGAAATGAGATTTCATGGACTGGAGTTCATGAATTAGGAGGCATCGTTTGCAATATTCTGTTAGAAGATGGAATGGCTTTCAGAACAAGTCTCTTTCCACTTTCTATAGTTCCACCTCCCTAAATTTAGAAAATTATTTAGATAGATTTAGTCATAATATATTGCATCAAGACAATATCAGCTGCTCTCCACTTTTATTAAAGTAGTCCTTTAGTAAGTACCGTATTTTTGGACTATAAGACTCACCTGACTATAAGACGCACCTAAATTTTGAAGAGGAAAACAACAAAAAAGTTTTTGGCCTCCGTGCACCCCATTTTTGGGTCTTTTGGGGGGCCTTTTCCAGCCTTTTTTCTGCCCATTTTGGAGGCTATTTTCAACCCATTTTGGAGGCTTTTTTCGGCCCATTTTCAAGGCTTTTTCTGGGCCATTTTGGAGGCTTTTTTCGGCCAGTTTTTGAGGCTTTTTTCAGCCTGTTTTTTCAGAAAAAACAGCCCACAAAAAGCCTTGAAAATGACCCGAAAAAAGCCTCAAAAACGGCCTGAAAAAAAGCCTCAAAAACAGCCTGAAAAAGCCCCCAAAATGGGGCGTGCGGAGGCCAAAAAATGGCCGGCGGATGGGCGGGCCTTCAGCAATATTCTGTCTATAAGACGCATAGACATTTTAACCCCCTTTTGGGAGACAAAAAATGTATCTTGTAGTCCGAAAAATACAGTAATCAGCATTTTCACACCCATATAGAAAGCACGGGACCTGCCCTGCTGCTGTGACACTAACAGGATTCCGTTAGCAGTATAAAGAGAAAATAAAGCATGATACTGGGAAACATTCCTTATTACTTATTAAGAGATGGCTTTGTATCAACCGAGTGTATAGTTCATGATAGGACTTCCTGCTCAGACCCATATTGTACATAAACAATTGAGGAGGGAAATATCCAAGATAAAATAACAACAAAGCTTAAAGCTTGGCAAGTTTCAGTCTCAGGACTGCATTATATGAAACAAGGCAACATGGAAAGGCGTTGGAAAGGCTGAAAAACAAATGGGGAAAACAATCAAAGCAGGACTAGGGGAGAAGGGGAAGTGGTGGGGCTCCTCTACCCATTCCAGAGTGCTTAGGTTGCCACATACATCATGCAATATTAAGAGCTAGGAAACCAAGTTCCATCAGTTGCTTTCATTTTGCTCCTAATATTCAATGAGCTGGCAGGATAAAAAGCCACTTCACAAGGAATATGAATGATTAGGGAACCAGATCTTAGTAAGTCAGATCTTGCTTGAGTCATTGGCTATTGGCTTGACTACTAAAACTTTTAGTAAAACTGGTCTTTTCCATCATGTGAGGGATTAGATGCATATCTGACACCTTTCGATAAGAGAGGAAAATACCCTGCTTAAAAAGTGATCAAAGCAGCCTGATGCAGGATAGAGTCCAATTACTTTCTGCATGAAATGGAAAATCGGAATCTGAAAGGTAACTGAACAAGTAGCAAGGTGCCTCAAATGAGCATCAAGCTCAATATTGTATTAGTAGTTTAAACGTAGTTTAATCTTAAGTTAGCTTAAAAATATATCCTTATTAGATGCAACATCTGGAACAGAAGTCTTAGAGATCATCTTAACCAGCAATATTGCTCCATCAGTTTTTTGTTTCACTCAAAATGATATTTGCAGTCACAAACAAAAAACAAAAGAGTCCCCAGAGCAGCACAAACCCAATCCAGAAGGTGTGCCGGAAAGGGGACAAATGTTTATTGAGTGCGCTATTTCTAAAGGTCGTTTGTGTTTCTTTCCGACTATAGTATGCTAAAAAAGCAGGAATGATGTACTGGATCCCATTTCCAGCATAGGCGCCAGTGATTCCCACCAAGGATTCCAGATCATGCGTACAGAAAGCCACAATAATGGGAGGAATTAGTGTGATGACTGGGAAAAAAATCCTGTCCACTACCCATGGGTAGGTTCCCCCTTCCCGGTGGAACAGAGTTTTCCAATTATTTCTTAGAGTCACGGCAATTATAGGAAAGTTTGTACTGATGGTGAAGACGGGGAAGAGTCCCAGGAAGTAGCGGATAAACGCAAGGCCGACAATGTCACAGTTTGTGAAGTTGAGTGTGTACATGTCCATTAGAGTCCCATTGCGGAAGCAATAGATAGCAGTGAAAGACAGAAGGCTGTAGAAACCCAGGATCAAGACGTAATCCAGCAGGACTAGCTTGTTAACATGCTTCTTCTTAGAGATGGGTGTGATGAGGGATGGCAGGGAGTGCTGACACATGAAGGAATAAACGCAGACTCCAAAGAGATTCCGTACTCCTGAGAGCTGAGCCAGAGGCGGGTGACCTTCCCCTTGACCTTTGGTGATGCGGAGGAGGGCCACAATGATCATGATGATGAATGCTGAAACAAAGAGGGGGAGGGGGGAAGGGAAGAAGAGAGAAGGAACAGAGTTATGTCAGAGAAGTAGACAGGATCCTAACTTTTGTGACTTTTTCCCTCTAATCTTTGCTGGATCTTTCCTAGTCTGTAGCTGAAGGGACAAGGAAAAAACACTCATCTGGATAAAGCTGCTCCATGAATAGAATAGAATAACAGAGTTGGAAGGGACCTTGGAGGTTTTCTAGTCCAACCCCCTGCTCATTTCTGACAAATGGTTGTCCAATCTCTTCTTAAAAACTTCCAGTGTTGGAGCATTCACAACTTCTTGAAGTCATCCACTGATGAATTGTTCCAACTGTCAGGAAATTTCTCCTTAGTTCTAAGTTGCTCCTCTCTTTAGTTAGTTTCCATCCATTGCTTCTTGTCCTGCCCTCAGGTGCTTTGGAGAATAGCTTGACTCCCTCTTCTTTGTGGCAACCCCTGAGATATTGGAACACTGCTATCATGTCACCCCTAGTCCTTCTTTTCATCAAACTAGACATACCCAATTCCAGCAACTGTTCTTTATATATTTTAGCCTCCAGTCTCCTAATCATCTTTGTTGCTCTTCTTTGCACTCTTTCTAGAGTCTCAACATCTTTTTAGGAGTTACGAGTCATGAGGAGTTATCGGTACATAAACAACCCACCTGATTGTACTGAAGACTGAAAAGGGATTATATAAGGCTCTGTTTAGGCTCTTCTAAATACCACTATTTTTTCCTCAGGAGCACCTACTTCACATTTGAATTGTACAAGAATGTACATGGTCCCTTCATTTGAGGGTTCTTGTCTCCTTTGTGCTAATAAAGTTGCATGAAAAAAAACTTCTTAGCATATGAAACGTCATGTGAAAAATTGCTTCTGGCAGCGCAAGAGTACATGCCCTGTGGTTCAGGCCAGCATTTGTTAAATTTTTCAAAAAACTGACAGGACAGGAATTCTTGTAAATGGAATAAAGAAATCACCGGCATTGTTCTGAATCAACAACCGTCAAATTTGCTGCCTGTGGCTAACTGCAATCACAACAAACTTGGGTACGTTATCATTTATTGTGCCTTTTATTTTCTATTATTTTCCTCTTTTTTTGGATAAAAATGCATACACCTTAGAAGATGTACCATTGTAGTTTATTGTTTCATAATAAAATATTTCACTCTAAGGAACTAGCTCCCCCTCAGCTCCCACCTGGATTCTTTCAGTACTGATTTTCATCACGTTTGCCCAATGTGAGCAGACTTCTGACTTACAGAATTTACTCTTTTTCTCCTCATGAGAATTTCAAGACCTACCAATTTTAGGGACAAGGTGGCTCAGCTCAAAATACCACAAACAGAATTAAGGAGCAGTGAGTTACTGAACATAGACGTTAGGCTCTGGATTTGATTTCAATAATGTGTGAGCTTTCACAAAAATCCATTTCTGATTACTGCCTCCCCAAACTGGTCTACCGTCTGTTGGTCACCTGGTTTAGTTAGTGTAGCAAACCTAAGAAGATCAAATAAGACTGCAGTATTTTCAAAGTTTGCTCTCAATCATCTGTACGTTGGAGGCAAGATATTTACTCCACACTTAAAAGTGGCTCCTTGTTTCAAGATCACAAAGGCATCTCACATAACCCAGGACAAATCCACCTCTATAAAAATCTTATCTGTAAACAAAACCTAAAGCTAATTTTCTTAGGATTTATAATGACATGTTTCCAATAACTGATAATAGTGTTTAGGGCCACTTTTAACTCCAAGACTCCATTTTCTTTTTTAAAAAACACAATCAAACTGTGAAATATAAATAGGGCTGCTGCTGTTTTGTATGTATTTAATCTTCAGATGAAATGTATTACAGGTCATAAGTTTCTTCGAAACAGCAGAGAACCCAGTAAATAGCTGAAAATATGAAGGCTGAAATTAAAGATTGAATTTTATAATATAGTGCAGAAAAATTAATAAGACTCAACAACACAGAACACAGACATTAAAAAAACACTAGCTGGCACAAATTCCTAGCTATACTTATCTACCTGTTTCTAAAAACAAAAACAAAAAACAACAAAAAACAGAAGCTTCCTAAAGTAAATATTCTGCCACTTCAATTACTGCTTCAACTTCTGCAGCTTCTTGGAGAGGCTCCTGGGGGCATAAAAACTCTGTTCCTCATCCAACAACTTTGTTATAAAAAAACTAAACATGTCTTTATCCAACAGAGAAAGCAGTTGGGTATCTGGCACTGAATACTGTATTTGACAAAGGGCTATTTCACAGTTGTAGACTGTGAATCTTTAACTCTGCATTCTGGAATGCAGACTATATTCACAATATTCCATTTTATTTTACTTCTACTACAGCCCAAAAGCAGAGTAACAAGGAACAAAAGGATGCCTGTGCCTGCAAGGGGAAAATGTCCAAATACCAGCTTCAGGATGCCGGTACCTCATCAGAAACCACAGAATTGTGTCTTTAATTTGAAAAGTACTCTGCAATATTTGTATAACCCTTTCTGAATTTATGAATGGAAAAATCTGCCTGTCCAACCAGATCTGATAGGGTGGGCCCACTTCATGTTCTTTCCTTTAAATGCTGTCACTTCATGGGACTTATGTTGTGTACCTTCTCCACAGCAGCCCCTGTCCTGTGGAATACCCTTCCCCCTCAGATCCAGCAGGCTCCTACACTCCTCACATTCTGGAAGTCTAAAGAGCTGGTTCTTCCCAGGAGTATTGGGGTACTGTGAGGCTACAGTCCATTGGACCTTTCGTGGTCTGTTGCAGCGGCGGGTTGCTCCCTTACTGGTGCCGGTGCGCTGTGCGCGCATCTCCACGCTTCGGGGGGCGCCCCCCCTCACGTGATTTTGCTTCTGCGCATGCGCAGAAGCAAAATTGCACCAAAATCTCACGAGGGGACACGTGTGTGTGAGAGATTTCGGCGCGATTTTGCTTCCGCGCATGCGCAGAAGCAAAATCGGCCAAAAATTAACGGAAAAAATGGCGACGCGCACGGTGGACCGGCAGAGAGGGCTCCGGAGCGGTCGCGCACAAATTGCGCAATCGGCTGCTCCCTACCGGAGCTGTGCACTGGGCAGCTCCGGCAGGAACCCACCTCTGGTCTGTTGCCTTTGGAGAGCCAGGATTCCTTCTCTTTTCTTAACCCGAGTTAATATCTATTGGCTACTTCTTCCCTTGATTTAATTCTGTACAAGGCACAAATTGTATTTAGGGTTGTTGTTTTTTTGCTGTTACTTCCACAAGGATTCCATGTTACACCACAGGCAATGTTCACATGAAATAAAATAATGCCTTCCTCCAATAAAGTAATTTTGGTTTGCACTGGAAAAGGTATCTTTCCCAATGGTTCAGTAAAATATAAAATAACCAAAGCTAAATTAGAATTCCTCAGCTCCCATTTTTTCTTACAAACTAAGTGGTCTTTGATGCTCTCTGAACTTGCTTGCACAAGGACCAGAGAGCACCAAGGACCCCTCATGTCAACCCTGAGGTACAAATATTCTCCTTTATTAGTTCTTACAAACTGCTATAACATCATTTCAATACAGAAGGAAGATTGAATCCTGGTTTTCATTTTCCAAATCCAACTGTCTATCCATGGGACCATAAAGTCTTTTGGAATATATTATGTTAATATATTCTACATGGAGAAAGCAGCTTTTTCTGTTTTGGAGATTCCCCCACCCCCACTTTGTTGAAGAAAGCAACCTTAAAGCTCAACCTGTAACAGTTACAAGTCTCTTATTGCTTCTAAAAACAATTCTGTACAAAAGCTCTAAATCACCACAGGAAAGGTACAAAGCTCTTCAAATTATCTAGAACTCTCACAAAGACATAAAATATTATCAGTAAGGCAGCAAGAATTGCAAGCTTACACATCCTGACAGGAATAGGACAGCAGGCGCAATACCAAATGGTAGCTTCAAAGAAAGATCAAGTAAGACAAGTTAGTCTTTTCAGAAAATGCAAGTGGAAAATATCTAACTCTCTATTTGGAGAAAAGAGTTTGATTTATGGTACATAGTCCCATAAACACTGCTGGAGCTTAATTATATTTAACCATACGACCTCTGTACCTCTTCTCCTGCTGGAGAGTGAAACAATATATCTCTACTCTTTCTGTTCATTCAAGGGTGAAGATCTGACCTATATCCTCCCAAAGTTCCCTTTATCAGGTAGAGACTGTTCATTATTTCCCATAATAGTAGCTCATGTGAGTATCAGTGGTGTGCCCCAGCAAACACAATCTTTCCAAACCCTTTGGTTTAAAGTCACCTAGCAACTTTATATATAGCATTCTCAAGTTCACTTCCAGGAGGCAAGTCGCCAATCACTCAGGTCTAGCTTGAACCTGCCAGTTTGGGAATAATTCTGATGTTCACTTTGTAACATTTGAATTTTTTTTTTTTAAAAAAAGAGAATGCATTATTTCTGTGCTGAAAAGGCAGGGCCAAGCTTAGAGACCACAGGCAACAGTGAATTGATACTTTACAGAATCTATAGAGTTAGAAGAGGCAATTTACGCCATCAAGTCCAAATCTTTGCTATCTGTGGAAAGCTATATATACCGTATTTTTCGGAGTATAGGACGCACCTTTTTACTCCCAAAAAGGGGTCAAAAAGTGGGTGCGTCTTATACACCGAATGCAGCCCCCAACCCCCCCCAGCCCTCACCCTTCGGAGGTTTTCCCCGCTGCCGCCGCCGCCGCCGCTTGCCCCCCCCGCGCTGCTTGCCCCCGCCGTCCCCGCTGTTGCTTGCCGCCGCCACCACCGCTGCTTGCCCCCGCCACCCATTCCTGAGCTAGCATAAAATCTAGCACCCCAGTCCTTTCGAGGTGCCACCGCTCCGCTTCGATCCCCACCGCTGCCCGCTTGCGAGCGAGCGGGCGTGCGAGCAGGCGAAGCGCGGCGGCAGGCAGGTGTTTTGGAAGCGCCGAGGGCAGCACGCGCGTCCGGGATGCCACTCTGTGCTTTTTGCTTAGCCGGCAGCAGCGGGCGCAGCGAGTCCCGTCCTCACGCGCGTCCCCGGCGCTTGCTGTGGCGACGCTGTTTTCTCCGAGACCTTTGTCTACTGCTCCTTCTCCGAGACAAAGGTCTCGGAGAAAACAGCGTCGCCACAGCAAGCGCCGGGGACGCACGTGAGGACGGGACTCGCTGCGCCCGGCTAAGCAAAAAGCACAGAGTGGCATCTCGGATGCACGTGCTGCCCTCGGCGCTTCCAAAACACCTGCCTGCTGCCGCGCTTCGCCTGCTTCCTCAGCTGCTCTTCTCTAGCGAGCGCTCTTTGGCCAGGAAAACCAGGAGCCGCCGCTTTCGCCGCAGATCTGCTCAGCTCAAGTTGCAGCCCTTGAACTTCAGGAGGGAACTGGCTGCGAAACTGGGAGGACTTGTGGACTTCAACTCTAGCTAGCATGACTGGAGGAGGAATTCTGGGAGTTGAAGTCCACAAGTCTTAAACTTGCCAAGGGGGTGCAAGGGTCTTCAAACTTGTGGACTTCAACTCCCAGAATTCATCCTCCAGTCATGCTAGCTCAGGAATTGGAGTTGAAGTCCACAAGTCTTAAAGCTGTCAAGTTTGAAGACCCCTGGGTTAGGGATGCAAGGGTCTTCAAACTTGGCAAGACTTTTTACAACCATGTACACTTTTTACAAACTTCAAACTTGACAGCTTTAAGACTTGTGGACTTCAACTCCCATTCCTGAGCTAGCATGACTGGAGAAGGAATTCTGGGAGTTGAAGTCCACAAGTCTTAAAGCTGTCAAGTTTGAAGTTTGTAAAAAGTGTACATGGTTGTAAAAAGTATACATGGTTGTAAAAAGTATTCTGCTACACTGGTATTTTATTAAATAATATATTACTACACCATTTGGTTCAGAATACTTTTTTCCTTGTTTTCCTCCTCTAAAATCTAGGTGCGTCCTATACTCCGGTGCGTCCTATACTCCGAAAAATACGGTATATAATTGGTGACTGAAGTTGTCCCCTGTCCAGCCTCTACTGAACAAATCCAGTGATGGGGAAACCCACCAATTTTCTAAATTGGTTCCACTATCTAAATGCTTTTTCTGTTAGAAAAAATATTCATACCATTTACAATACCTGGAATCTGCCTTCATATAATTAGACCCATTATTCTGCATCTGTCCCCTAGGATGACAGAGAATATGTATTTTCTACTGCCATAAGAATATGCCTGCTCTATTCAGAGAATATGTCTATTCTACTCTTCTGTGGGCAATAGGGAATTTAAGCCAGACATATTATATGAAATAATCCAACTCTACAAAAAAGCAAACCATTATGAAAGATTATAAAGTTTGTTGTTTGAATGATATGAATGCATGCATAACTTTGCATCTGTGCAGTTAAATGGTTTGTATCTGGTAACTGATTTATGACATTACCATAAGCTCAGATTTTTTTTAAAAAAAATGAATTAATCAACAGTCATGCAACAGAAAACTCACCCACAAATAGAAATACATAATTATTTTTATATGAGAATTATTTGTAACACCTGACTCCATTTTTGTATAGCACATGTGAACAAAATGCAAACTACCTATAATGAGTCTCGAAACTTTTCAAAACAAGTTATAATTGGTGCTCTCTGAGCTTGATTACTTTCTTGCAGACTTTTCATTATCCAAAGTAGGTAACATTATCAGTGCTAGTTATTTTTAAAATATGCAAAAACATCACTAAAATGTTAGCTCTTTTTTCCTCTAGGAGCGATCTGGTTTACCTTATATTTTACTAGTAGCTGGATACCCATGCTTCGCTACGAAACTATGTGATTGGGCTTGATAAATTGATGGTTAAAGCTTGAACATTAATGAGTAGTTACAATCGGCCTCTCCTCTCCCCTTCTCTCCCTCAGGCTTGCCCCTCAGAAGCCTCTCCTCTCTTCTCCCTTCTCTCCCTTTCAGGTAGAGGAGTAGAACGTCTAACTCCTTAGCATGGAGTAGAATATCTAAACTCCCAGCCCGCAGGCCACATAAGTCACGTACTGGCCACGCCCACTGGCAGTTGGAACAGAGTTCTTTTCAGGTGGGGAGGGGGAGTAGAACGTCTAACTCCTTAGCATCAGAGCGTGTTAATAGTAATATAACAAATAACTAATGATCTGATGGTCATTTTGAAAAATCCTTTCTTAGCAAGCACCTAGAAGTCAAGAGGAACATACGTGCCAAGTTTCAAGTTTGTAGGCTTTACAGTTCTGGAGATTTCATGATGATGCGTGAATGGTATTTGGCTTTTATATATATAGATAAGTTGTAAACCAAAGGTTTTGCTGGAAATGTTCTTTTTTTCCCCCTGATCTACAATTCACAAAAACCTGATGCAATTCAAGATATTTAGCAATTATCTTAGTAATTTCTTTCCGAGTGAAGGGGATAATGGGAACATCTTCTTGCTTGTGGTGCAGGTACTGCAAAACTGAATATTCATATGCTAAATTTATCTTTCTGTCCTGAAAGGCAGCAAGATGAAGACAATGTTCCAAAATCCAGTTATGTCCAACAATAAATCAAAACAAAGAGGGTAATAACTCTTGATAACAAGTATTAAAGCTAGGATTTGGTGGCATATGGGACATGCCCTGTTCATCTAACTTCAGGATCCTCAAGTAATGATAAAGAATACAAACATTCAATTTTATGAAAGTTAACTAGGAAGTCAGTGGGTATTACTAGTTATTCCTCTTCAAATAAAAAATGTTAAAATACTTACCTACATATGTCTTTATTAGAAAATTGATAGAACTTTGTTTGTCAAAACACAAGCTGCATCTGTAATTAAATGCAGCCCTGAATACATGTGATTTAAGAACATAAATAGAATGCTAGATATTTTGGGGTAGTACAACACTGTACTTCTATAATTCTACTTCTAGAGTGTTATAACTGGAGACAAATTTTATATGAGAATCCTTAATTGTTGGATGTAGGGCAACATAAAACAATTATATATACAGAAAGAAATTATTTGTTTGTTTGTTTGTTTGTTTGTTTGTTTGTTTGTTTGTTTGTTTGTTTGTTTGTTTGTTTATTTATTTATTTATTTATTTATTTATTTATTTATTTATTTATTTATTTATTTATTTATTTATTTATTTACCACCCAACTCCTAAAGGGACTTTGGGTGGCTAACAACAAATCAGATACAAAATCTAAAAAACAGTTAAAAATTTAAAAACAAAATTAAAACAATGAGAAATGCAGAGAAAGAAAAGAAATAAAAGTGAAAAATGAAAACAAAGGAAACAAGCAGGATAAGAAATAGCTGTACAAAGTATCATTAAGTAAAAAAAAAGTATACATATTTTCAAGGAAAGGAAAAATAAATTCTGTTAAGACTGTCCTGCCCGCCAGGTTTGATGCTTCTCCAAATGTACCTTTTTTCAATGTTCACTTAGTTTTCTTTCTCACTTTACTTTCACATGCCCCCTCAAGATTATTATAATTAAAAATCAAATAAATGGGAGAGGTGGCATCTGCAAAGCAAACATCTGCCTCTAGCATCCCATTTATTTGCAGGGGTTGTTTTTGTCCTTTCTGGGGTATCACAGAGCATTTTGGGAGAGAGGAATTGAGCGACATGTCTAGCCTTCTCAAAAATGCCAATTAAGAATCCAGCAGATGTTGTATTCTTCCTCAAGCACTTGACACAGTACTTTGGCAATTCTAGAAACAACTCTAGAAGCTTATAGAACAACAGAGCCAATGTCAAAAGGACTCTCCTTAAAACAGACTGAAAGGATGATCCTGAGGTGATCCTATGTTATAACAAAGTGACAAACATGTAGAGGAGTAGACGAAAATTAAGATTTCCATTTTCAAACCTTTTAGCAATTCTACCTTATTTTGTGTCACAAATTTCACAGCTCGGAAGCCTTAATATTAATCAACAGAATATATATTACTCTAGTTGTCATTGCTACAAACAATCTAGATTAGACCAGAGCATAAAATCATCATAACAGAAAGGGAGGAGCCTAAACCACATTGCTCTCTTGATCCAATTTAAAGCCATTTGTTTAAGCAAACAACTACTAACCATTTTGACACATTTATGACAGAGCTATCTATCAGTACTAGCTCCTGGCGTGACACATATTCCCTTCAAAGCTGAGAGTCAATATTCTAGAGCATAATGATAATGAATCACCCTCTTTAAATATGTGCTTCTTGTTTCATTCTTCATGAAAAAAGTAGCAGGATTTTAGTGGGAAGAAGAATCTTGAGGGAAAGAGAAGACAGATGAGACCAAATCATGATCTCTCTGGAAAAATTCTCTTTCAAACATATTTTACGGAAAGGAAGGCTCTTTGGCTCACAAAAGGCTGTTTCTTATAACAAAGGTCTTCAGCATTTTAGAGTGATGGGCTTTACAAACTACATCTTAAAATATGAAAAGAGGCCTGTTTGAAATTTGCTAAGTTCAAAAATTGTTTAAGGCTGATTATGCTATGTAGTATTGTACTTAACTGATCAGATTAAAGATTGTAACACAAGTGATTTTAGAAGATTGTAACAAGTGATTTTAGAAATTACTTACAAAATTTCTCTTCAAAGTCTACAACATCTGAGAGAGAGAAAAGCATCTTAACCAAATTAAAATTGGAACCAAATATTTCTGTTTGTATTTTATAGGCACACTCATGGGTGAGATGCAACTTTACCACCAATGGATGTAGAAGAATTTTCATCTTTCTTTCATCTGGAACTGGATTCTAGATACTTTGCTTGTCAAAAATACCCTACACAAGCAAAATCCAGGAAAATCACAGAAAGTACTGACAGGTCCCCTGTGGCTTTTGAAAAAACCTTTAAAGGCCTTTCTGGAATGCCCATTAGGCTCCTTCCAGGAAAAAGCAGAGGTTGATTTTAAAAGCAGGCTGGGCTTTTTCATTTTTTAAGCTGCAAAAGTTTTATATCTATCAGGAAAAAAATCCTATTACCGGTACATTTCCTGTCCTGTACAGAGATATTTTTTCCAGTCTTCAGAAAAATGCTACAGATAGTCCTCGAGTTAACGACCACAACTGAGTCCAAAATTTCCGATATCCCAGGTGTTAAGCTGAGACAGTTAAGTAAGTTTTGCCCCATTATATGATCTTTCTTGCCACATTTGTTAAGTGAATCACTGCAGTTGTTAAGTTAGTCACACGATTGTTCAGTGAATCTGGCTTGCCCATTGACTTTGCTTGACAGAACGTCACAAAAGGGAATGTCACATGACCCTGGGACATATCAACCATCATAACTACCGGTATGAGTCAGTTACCAAACGTCCAACTTTTGATCACGTGATCATGGGATATGCTGCAACGGTTGTATGAAAAATGATCATAAGTCACTTTTTTTCAGTGCCGTTGTAACTTTGAATGGTCCCTAAACAAACTGTTGTAAGTTGAGGTCTACCTGTACTAACAAGTACCAGAGACAAAACCTCCCTTGATGAACTTGAAGCTGACTCTAGAAAAAAACAGAATTATTTTAGGCTTAACATCTCTACTGTAGAATGGACACCATTGACAAAACAATATCCCATTCCCCCAAAGCCCCTATTTTCCTTTTGAGGGTTGAAAGGCCCTGGGGTAAAGGAAGACTAAGAAGCAAGCTGGCCCTATTCTACCCTACCAATCATATTTATACTATAAAATGGAGAATATTTCAATTCTGTATCTGTGAAAATATGTTCTTTTCTCATCACATTATTTATGAGCGCCACTCTTGTCCTTTCTGAAAGGATCAACAAAAATGGTTTTATGTGGGCACATATAAAAACTTTATGAGCTACAGATACCAGTTAAAATCCTAAACATACATAAGATGGTTCAGGCGTCTCTAAAACCAATACCGCTATATGTAAATTAAAATCTAAGGAGGAATAAATCATACAAGCTTTTCATGAGCACTCAGCTTCCCCCCCCCCACTTCACCTGGATAAAATGTAGTGATATAAACAAATTGTCGTTAACTTAGTAACAGATTTTATATATCATTATATCAGCCATGGTTCTAAATATTGAGAACAGTTCTCCCCAGTCCCAATTTGCATAACAGCAAAACTGATTCAGAGGTGGGTCTGCTAGATACATTTTAATTTCAAAATACATGATGGCCACAGCTAAGAATTCAAAGTCTATACAACAGTGATGTAAAAGTAATGATTTTTAGCTGTCACCACGCGCAAAGTAAACTTTTCAGAGGCACCGACTATTGTGAATCTCAATTACACTAAAACCAGATGTGATTACTAATAACAATAGATTTACCGAACTCTATTCCATTTTAATGAAATCCAAATTCAGATTCTTGCTGAAAGTGTCTGGAATATGTTGCATTCTCATGTCTTCACTTAATTTGATGAGAATGTTTATATATTGTGCTCTTGGTTCTGAAACAGCTGCAAATCCCAAATCTATTTCTAAAATAGTCAGTTTGCTGGAGAAACCAACTTGGATAAAGTGTCAAAGTCTGGAGTCTTTTAGAAACATAAGAATAATGTATATGTACGTCTTAATCTTTTGACTTTGAAATTGTTTTCTGAACTCAGTTTATTGTTAAATCAACAATAATGGTGGAGTTCACTCATTATGCTAACCATGATTTATTGAAAACACCATAATGGTTAGGATCATATGGAATGTTAAAACATAAATTGTGATTCCTTAAATGAGTTCACACAACACACGATGGCAAAATTAAGCAAATCTCTTTGTGTTCAACATGATGTATGAACAGCCAGCTTTCCCTCTTAATGATGAAATGAACTTTTTTCCTTAGGGCTCGGATTTATTTCTTCACTGGGCTTCTACATTCAATTATTTAAGAGTACATTTTAATTCTTCTTGTCTTTAGAAAAAAGTAATAAAACTCTAATTTACCTTCTTACTTTCATGTGGTATAAAAAAAAGTCAGAAGTAGACTGATTTAATTTTGTAACATAAAATACTTTTTTTTATTGAAAAAGTTTTATTAGTACAGAGTACAAACATTTTTTAATTTTTCTCCCCACCCCCACCCCCTTCCCTCCCCCCCTCCCCCCGGACTTCCCAGAGAGAACACAGGGCATAATATCAGTAATTACAGAAGAAAAAAGAAAAAAGAAAAACCCCTCAACTCCAAATTACACATTGCTAACATCATTAAATTTCTATATTTTATATTATTTCCCATATAATTCTAAAAAATAAAAATTAAAAATTAAAAATATATTAATTATATAATCTGGGTTATACAAAGGAAGGAAAACAGTTTCTCCCTCCTCCTTTCAATCATCTTTCTAGATCTATAAAAATTATTAATAATACTAAATCTTTAAAAAAAACATTAATAATAATAATAATCTCATAATTAACTAAAACCGAGAAAATTTTACATAGCTAATATCAAGATATTAAATAATAATACCTTTAAATTTCATCATAACAACATATTCTAAAGCAACTAATTAACTCAAATAAAACTAAAAAAGTATTACATGTCTACATATTAAATAATAAAACTTTTAAATTTCGTCATAACATATTATTATACAACAACTTTAATTCATAATAAAAAATATTAAATAATAATACCTTTAAGTTTCTCATAATAACATTATTATACAACAACTTATTAGCTCAGATAAGAAAAAATATTACATGTCTACATATTGAATATTAAAGCCTTTAAATTTCATTATAACCACATAATATTATTGTTCAACAACTTGTTAATTCATAATAAAAAAAATATCCTTAAAGGTAATATTAATAATATTAATAATAATAATAATAATAATAATAATAATAATAATAATAATAATAATAATAATAATAATAACAACAACAACAACAATAAAAATAATAGCAATAATAATAATAATAATAATAATAATAATAATAATAATAATAATAATAATAATAATAATAATAATAATAATAATAATAATAATAGTAAAAATCTAGAGAAAAGAGAGAGAAAAACAAAACCTAAAACAAATGGAAGAAAAAAAAAGACCTTCCTTTAAAATTTAAAATCTAATTGTAATAATTTAAAGCTCAATAGTTTTAATTAAAAATTAAGAATTCCAATTCTTAAAGAATTATTAAAAAAGAGGAAAAAAGAAAGAAAAAAAATTCTTCTCTTTCTCTTTCCCCCTTAAAAAAAAAAAGGGAAAAAAAACACACACACAAAAAAGAAGAAACAACAATAAAAAAAAAAGGGGGAGAAGAAGAAAATACAATTATATTATCTCCATCCATCTAATACATATCAACACTACTTCTCTTTATATCTTATTGGTTGCCTCCTTTTGTATCTTGATGATTTTGAATTTATCAGCTCCTCTTCCATCTGATCCCAATACTCCATCTCCTTTTTCACATCTTTCTGACTCTGCGATTCACTTTGAGTCTTTGAGATTATTTCATTTTGATCCAATAAGAATGACTTTTCCTCCTTGTCTTCTTCTACATTCATACGTTTTTCTTCTGGAATTTTAGATATATCAGCCTTTAAAATATTGATATAAAATTCAGTAGCTTTATTTATCGTATTCAGCCGGTATCTTTTCTCCAAAAATTTCACCGTAACTCCTGTTGGTGCTTCCCATTTGTATTGTAAATTCAATCTTTTGAGTTCATCAATCAAAAAAGTAAATTCTTTTCTAGCTTTAAGCATTTTAAAGGGAATTTCTTTCCAAATCTTAAGTTCCTGACCATTCACCTGAAGGTTATTCTTAAATGTCGCCTGGATAATTCTGTTTCGTAAGACTCTTGTAGTAAAATATATAACAATGTCCCTTGGTAAGTGTTTTTGTTTTGCATGCCACGAATTGACTCTGTATATCTTTTCAATTTGTGTAGCCAGCTCATCTTTGGAAATTCCAGAAACCTGTACCAAGGCCTCAATCATTCTTCCCTTCAAATCGTCATATAAACCTTCTTTCAACCCCCTTACTCTAATAGCGAATTGCGTTCTTCTAAACTGTGACATCAACACCTCTGTTTCAAAATTTGCAATATCCTTTTTAAATTTGTTTATATATTCCACCGAGGTTGCCAATGCTTGTTTATTTGTTTCAATACAGTCCTCCAAAAAATCAACATTTGTTGCTAAACCTTTGCAAACTTCTAACATGTCCATCCGTAGCTGCTTTTCCATATTCTTCAAAGCTTCCTGCATTTTATTTTCTATTTCAGTAATTTTTTGATTAAATTCCAAAATTAAGTCTTGTTTCATAATCTTTAAAGTATTTAATAAATTTTCCGATGTCAAAACTTGTGGAGGTGTTGGTTCAGTAGCAGGTTGCATTTTAGAAGTAAAAACAGAGGGGTAAATAGGCCTTTTATTCGAAGCAATCATTCCGTATTTTGAGGCCATTGTTATAGTTCCAAAAAATTAAACTAAAAACGCCAAATCACTATCAGTTTTTATAATCCAAAATTAAGAATCAAAAATAAAAACCAGTTTTCAAATTCAAAAATTTCCCAAAGTCCAAAGACCACAAACCAAACACAAATAACTTTCACTTCTTCTTTATTATACTTCCAAAGAAGTGCAAAAAAGAGTCAAATTGTTATAATCCAAAGTCACGGAGCAGAGAATAAAAATCAGATTTCAAAATTTCCACAAGAGAAAAGCCAGGAAAAAAAAAATCAATCCTTCCAAACTTGAAACTATTTTTATATTTCCAGAGAAGTATGGAAAAAAGCCATAACTCTAACTGAAATTCTTTCCAATGTAAAGGATAAAGAGTTTTTTAATTTCCAAAGTCAGGAGACAGAGAAAAAAAAATCAGTCTTCAAAGTTGTAATTTTCCATAAGAAAAAGAGCCACAAACAAACAAAGCAAAAATCACCTTCACTTCTCTTCCCAACTTCTTCAAGACGCCTTAAAAAGCCAGATCTCTAAAAAGATACTTTCCACTTTCAAAGGCAAATAATCCTTATTTTTGTCAGTTATCAGAAAATATAAGGACAGCCAGTTTTCAGTTTTCAAAACAAAGAGTTTCCATAAGAGAAAAAAAAAACCACAAGCAAAACGGAAATCACTTTCACTTCTCCTCCTTCAAACGCCATATTGTTGCATATTAAATGTTACTTTGTTTCTTCAAATAGAAGTTAGCCGAGGGTTTAAAAAAAGAGAGAAAAAAATCCATACTTGCCCAGCAAAGCCCCTGGTTCTCTCTGTCTGCCTCTTTAGCTGCACAGAAAAAAAGTTTTGTAAATCCTCTTCTAGAGGCAGCGGCGGCTTCGGCGTCTAGCTCCGCAAAAGCGGAGATTTCCTGGCTCCCGGAGCTAGGGGCAGGCTACCTGGGGAGCCTTCCCTTCGCGCCCCTGGATGACTCCTAGGGCGCTAGGGGGGCTCTACCCCACCTGCCACGCTCTCCTCTCCCCCCTATGCCCGGGGCAGAGAGATTCCGAGCCGCCAGACAGCTGTTCTGGCGGCCCGGCAGGGAGTCGGAAAGGCGTCCTGAAAGAAGAACGCCATCGGCGCCAAACACCAAACCGGAAGTCCCCAACATAAAATACTTTTTGGTGTCTGAAATATAATTGACACAAAGGAGAGAAGAATGGGGAAGTTTTATTAACTAACTGGATCAAACACAATCAACTATTTTAGTTAATACATCTTTAGGGCCAATTTTGCATAAGGATAACTTTATACCCTATGTATTAAACTACTGTCCACTGTATTTTTTCTGATGTAATCATAGAGAACTTTATACCATATCAGCTTATATCATTTCAGCAGTCCTTAAAATGCTGATTATTAAATCCTACCTGTATTCTTGCATAAAATACTGGATTTTAATTAATTCCTGCATCCACAATACAATTCATCTATTTATATTTTGTTAAAAGATATCACAGCAATTCTAATAAATCACTCCCATTGTTCTGGGAGACTTTCTATTTAAAAAACTTCTGCCACCTGGGAGAGAAGATACTGATGGTGTGGCAACCATTTTGCTGCCAAACAGAATGTCCAATTCTTCTGTTGATCTAGCACGATGTACACAAACTCAAGGTAAGTTCTTGAGAGTCTTACAGCAATCCCATTCTTCTTGAGCATATGGTTTATGTAACTTATACAGTCAAAACTGAGGAACCTTGTCTCTACTCTACACATCCAAGATTCGTAATATGTAACTGTTTAACTTGCTCATCCACAAGTAAGCTACGAATGATAAATGTCACATTACGGACTAATTGCAGTTAAAACAGCAATACTGAGTGACAAATGGAGTCATTGTATGATCCAGGAGGAGGGCAACCAAGGACAGAATGACTGAATAGAGAAGATGCCATGGAGGCAGCTAAGAGGTGGCAGAGACTGTGGGAGCAGGCAACTCCAACAAGCGCGCAGTAAGCTAATTGATTCATAAGAGTGTTTGGTTATATTAAAAAGAAATGACCACCCCAGGTTTGGCTTGTAGGACAGTACTGGGAAATGACAGGAATTTGGGGAGGAAATTAACCCTTAAGATGAAAAAGTCAAATTTATGTTCCTTTCATATTCTTTCTGCACATATTTGCTACTCCTCAGACATCTTTCTATATTTTTCCCCCTCCATACAAGGTACCAGAGTTCATTAGGAAGTTCTGTTAATTGTTCAGTTTGATTATAACACTGAAATATAGTGGGTAACCTGAGAACAATTTGAAGCATATTTGAGACTGGCATTTCTTCTATGGTATTATGGCACTGAAATAAAAGTCCCGGGCTGAGTTTAGCCACACCTTGCCTACTCATAAATCAACAGATTCCAAGCATCTCCAGTAAAAGGGATGAAAGAGCCATTTCCTTGAGAACCTAAATAACTTCGGGTTACAGGAACACACAATGTAGCATCCCTGGATGGGAATCAGCCTGGGAATTTTTTTTAATTTTAAACTAGCAAATTTTGCAGCCTGAAAAAAGGATTCAAAACCCTGATCTAGAAAAAAATCAATACACAGAGAAAGCAAAGATACGTTGTTAGCATGGTCTTTGCAAGTTAATACAAGTTAAGTCTGACAAAGAACAAATTCTTTATGATCAGTCATGCCCAACAAATATCGATTTTGTAATACAAAATATATAAGATATTTTTTCAATTATATCAAATTCAGTATGGTAACATTTGGTTTAATTGCAAACAGCTGGTGATCTTTCTATAGTGTTCCATTAAAGAGTTACATATGTGTTCTGGATGAAACATTGAGACTAGATTTGTGTATTTCATGACAGATTTTAAGAAACATACAAAAAATAAACCAAAAAATGAATGAACAGTAGCACAGTCTCTTTTATTATGATGCTAATATATTCAAATAATGAGTTAACCATAGATAATTGGGATATTATTAGCATCTTGATCTCTTTGATTCTGGGTTTAATAATTCCCATTAAAATCTCTCTTGGGAGGAGGGTAACTATCTAAAATATGATTATGTCCCAAGGGAAGGAAGGAGGGCATGACTGACTGACTGACTGACTGAATAAGTGGTTTTTCCACTACATCTTTGCTTAATAGCTGGTCTCAGTGGAAACGTCCACTGTGCATGGGTACATATACAGGCAGATAGTTAGGAATACCTTTTGAAGCAGCCACACAAGCATTGTAAAATATTACTGCTTTAGTATTTCAATAATAAAGAAAGTTTTTGCAAAGCACATGTATATATGCTTTGCAAAATATCTCTTTTGAGTTCTTTGCAGTCCTGGTAGTGACTGCTACTCGTTCATTCAATTACAAAAACAAAACTACTTAATTTCATATCATGAATAGCTCTGGTTTTTAAGAATTATGCCCTGGTCAAAGGAGAATGTCTATAGTGTACCCATTAAGCCATCATCACAACTGCAACGTAAGTGAAGCAATCACGTACATTTTTGTAACAACAACACAGAACGGTATTCTTCCTCCCTCTATCTTCCCACAGCTAGCCAAATCCAATCCAGAGAGTTGGGGATATTCAAAAACAGATGTGGGACGCATATGGATGAATAAAGGGAAATCCTATTGGTCAAATGAAAGTCTATTCAATTAATATTGTACACAACCCAGAGAGTACACACACACACACACACACACACACACACACACACACACACATGGAAATATCTGCTACTTGTACACTTACCTAACCACCTCATTAGTGATGTCATGATCTGAAGGTATTTAGTTTTCTGCACATTAAAAAAGGTGAAAGGACCCAAAAGAAGAGTAAATACTGCCTGGAAGAAAAACAATTGAGAAAAACAATGCAGATTAGGAAAAGCAGCTTCCTGGTAGAAGTATAAAGAGTTCACTGAAATACAGTTTTACCAATTATTATTCACTTAAAAAAAGAATAAATTTGCTTAGTAAACAATTTACGGTACTTATTTTTTGATTAAGGTAGAGGCATAATACTAATAGGCTTCATCACATTGGCTACAGCTGATAGACAGTGCTACCTCAGATTATACCTAGTATCCATTATTAATATTTTTTTTGCAAATTTCTCCTAGGAAGAAAGGAATTTTGGTATTTTTAGTAAGACTCAAAATTATTCTAAAGTGGCTTATTAAACGTATATCATTAATACTAAAATATGCCATATAGAATACATCGTCAGAAAAAGTGATAAATAGCAAACAAAAATTCAGAATACACATTTATGTAGGTGCGAAAGCAGCCCAATATTTCTTGCACATTTCACTACTGACTTTAAAGAGGTTGTCATGATTAAAATGATTAATCATCCATTATGGTTTTTTGTTTTAATTGACAGAAAGGTGGACAAATCCAGTTGGGACTGAAGTCTAAAAGAGACTTTCTTTTCACTCTGCTTGACTCAATGAAAATCACCCCTAACTTGTTATTTGTCCTACTGAATATTCATGTTTTGTCACGTAGGATAGAAGAAAGTGAATGTGGGCATGAGCATGCATTTCATTTTCATTTGGAAATATATCCCAGGTGCAGTCATGTCTCTCCTTGTTAACCAAGGTGTTGAAAAAAATGATGGGAAATTTTTTTCTTTTAAGTATTTGGTGCAGGAACTCATCTCATGGCCATATTTTCAAAAACTGACAGTAGTGATGCATATACAATTTTGTCAGAATCAATCGAGTTTTATGGAATTATCAACAACCTGTTTCCACATTTCCTTTCAAGGGACTTCCAAAATGTTCAGAAGTATCTCTTAAAGCATATCATAAACATTTTACAAGTTCTCCAAACTATTATTATATACACAACAATATGAAATTACAGCTACTAGTTCTTTAACTGGTGTTAGCCTTCATAAGCATCGAGTTCTTCCCAATAACCTAGGACAGTGATGGCGAACCTATGGCACGCGTGCCACAGGTGGCACGCGGAGCCATATCTGCTGGCACGCAAGCCGTTGCCCTAGCTCAGCTCCAGCGCGCATGTGCATGCTGGCCAGCTGATTTTCGGCTTACGCGGAGGCTCTGGGAGGGCATTTTTGGCCTCCGAAGGGCCTCCCGGGGGGGAGGGCATTTTTGCCCTCCCCAGGCTCCAGGGAAGCCTCTGGAGCCTGGGGAGGGCGAAAAACAGGCCTCCCGGGCCCACCGGAAGTCAGGAAACAGGCCATTTCCGGCCTCCGGAAAGCCTCCGGGGCGGGCGTTTTCGCCCTCCTCAGGCTCCAAGAAAGCCTCTGGAGCCTGGGGAGGGCAAAAAAACAACCTGCCAGGCCCACTGGAAGTCGGGAAATGGGAGCGGGGGGGGTCATGCATGCATGCGCAGGGGGGCGGGGCAGCATGGGGGCATCACATGCACATGTGCAAGGGGGCAGGGGGCATTGAATTATGGGTATGGGCACTCGGGCACGTGCGATAGCACGTGCGCATGTGCTTTCGGCACCCGAGGAAAAAAAGGTTCACCATCACTGACCTAGGATGTTGTAATGTAACAGAGTGGTATATATGCAAATCTAAGTCATGTGGCCTTTTGTAATTAATAGATGGAAATTTTGTCAATGTGCAGATTTACTAAGTGTCATCCAAGGCTTGTATTATTTTGGTATTAAATTTTTTTTTTCCTGAACTTTCGGTAAGTTTCAATTTTTATCTTGCATCAGTCCCCTTTTTTACTGACTTTTACATAACCGAATGCATGCTTCACAGTTTGTTTGACCTAAAGTAAACCTCTGCCTATTTTTGCAGAGCAGGTATAACCTATCATTATCACTTCAGGGACATAATGCATAACAAATAGTCATCAGTTTTCTTGTTTTTCAATCCAAATTGTCCAGTTCAGCTTGTGTCCAGTTAATAATTGCAAGTGTGTGTCATATCACAGGTTTGGTCCAGATATTGATAGCTTTGATGATGTTTCCATCATTCAATTTTGTCTTTAGCATTTTTCTCATTCTTTGGATGTATTCTTTATTAATCGCTTTTTAAATTTATCCATGCTTGATGTTTATCCAAGTGTAAAATGCCCAGATAGGTATAATTGTTACTATTATTATTTAGCCTCGAACTAATGATATTAACATTCTAAATTTATTATCTAAACATGTAAACTTCATTTTAAAACTAATCTTGAAAAATTCCTAAATACCAATAAAATATTGCGTACTGATTAATTCTCTATTTGTTTTATATTTAAATAATATAGCCAAATAGGCTGCGAAAAGAATATTCTGCTGCATACAGTCTATTCTGTTGCAAGCCTGCCCTTTTGCAAATAAAAGATAAGATGCAATTCTATATTGTGTCTAGGGAAGAAGACAAGTGAATTATCCTGGCAGTTTAGTATATTTATGCATAAATGTGAATGCAACGGTTGTGGTATGCTCATTAATGGCATGTATGAGTACTTCTGCATGCAGAGTGCACTATGCTGCTGGCCGAGAACCTGTATAATTTGGCTGAGAACTTACATGAAAAGGAATATTCTGGTGTATGGATACATTGTGTTCAGCAATTAATAATAATAAAAGAACCTTAATATTGTTTAATATCATTGGTTGCTATTATTCCTAATTCAAAAGGTGAATTCTCCAGAAATATTGACCCACTTTTTTCTGGATTTAAGATTATAACAGTCCTTGTGTGCCTCTGACAAAACCATTTAATCAACTCTGCTTGGAATGAAGGAGAAAAGGTGAATTCAGATTCCCTAAGATAAGGCAACAGAGGAAAACAATATTTAGTGGTAGCGGGATACGCCTGAAGTTTAGTAAGGTGAACAGCAGCTTCTCAGTCTCCAACAACACTAGAACATCGTATAAAGCAGCAATGCAGTCTACATTCTGAGTAACAAGATATGTGCTGATTTGTGGATCAGTGGCTGCAAGTATGTATGTATTTTCATGTAAATCATCTTTAACACCTTTCTTCAAAGATTTCAGGACAGGTTATAAACAAATGCAATATTATGAATTCATAAGGTTATAAGGTTATAAACAAATGCAATATTATGAACTCATTTCTGAACTCATTATGAAGAAATGAAGGAATTAAACAGTACAGAGTATTAAGCAGAGGTTACAATAGCATTATCATCATATTTTTCACTGGTCTATCTTTCAGATGGACACTCAGCAAGCCATAATAAACACCTCAACATGACAAATCTATAAACAACACAGGTAGCTAATATCACAAGCATTTTCAAAATAGAAAGGAAATACAAAATTCATGAATTCTGATACCCTTTTGCTGCAGGTAAGATCTGCTCTTCTGTCATACCAAGTCTGAAGATGTGTTCAATGTCTTAAAACTCTTAAACGTACAGAAAAAGGCCTCCTATGATCTTCTTTCTTAGCCAACCTTTTCCTTTCCTTTCTTAGCCAACCTATTCCATTAACCCTAAAAATTAGCTGCATATTTTTCAAGGGATTGCATTTCTGATCTCACAGACCACAAAACTAATCTAATCTCACATCTGATAGGAAAATTCGCCTTTTGCTGCCAGAGAAATATTCTTTTCCTTCTATGTCATTCCTTTTTCTGCAGAACCAAGAATGAAGTTACAATGCGATTGTTAAAAATACTTGTCCAATGGCCATATAGAAATTTAGTAACTCTACCTACATTAAATACGTATTTTATAGATTGGCAACCATCAGGAAATTAAGTTCCTGAAGTCCCCATGGTCATTTGTCATTCAGTAGTAATTCAGATGCTTGACCACTGGTACATATTTATGACGGTTGCAATGTCCCAAGATCATGTGATCCCTTTTTGCAACTTTCTGACAAGCAAAGTCAATGGGGAAGCCAGATTCACTTAAGAATGGTGTTACTAATTTAACAACTGCAGTGACGCACTTAACAAATGTGGCAAGGAAAGTTGTAAAATGGGGCAAAACTCACTTAGCAAATTTCTCACTTAGCAACATAAATTTTGGGCTCAATTGTGGTCATAAGCCGAGGACTACCTTTAACTCTCAATGAGTTGTCTCTATAACTAGAGTCAAAAATGAGAAACCAGGAAGAGGCCAAACAATACAGGTAGTCCTCACCTACCAATTGTCTCGTTCAGCAACTATTCAAACTTTTTCAATAGTGTTGAAAAAGATTTATGACTGGTCATCAAATGTATGGCCATCACAAGCATCCTGCAATGATCAAAGTGTCCTGTGGTCATATGATTGCCATTTATGACCTTCACAACTGGCTTCCAACAAGATAAATTGCTTACTTCCAGCAATAAGTCGCAAGTTGCAGTCATGTGACATCACACTAAATGACTATGGGTGATTTGCTTAACAACTGAAGTGGAAATGATGTCATATGTTGGACATGGTAACTTTATATTTTTCTTAAGGACATGTCGTTTAGAGATGGAGTTGCCAGTCCCAACTGAAGTGTCAACCCTCTCAGGTAACTCCTAGACAGGACACATACAGTAATTAGAACAACTGATTCTACTTTATTGTAAGGCTACATTAAATGAATTGGCAAGTCTGAAAGTACAAATTTCCCGCCACCACTTTTAACTGTTTGATCCATTTGGCAGGTCCTTCCTAAGTTTCATTCTCTGAGTGTTAAGCCACTGGGGGCTCCTACTTCTCTTGTCTGATTGCTTCTTGGGCAGCATCTCTACTCTCATTCCCCAAGGTCATCCACACATTCAGTTACATTAAGCGAAGACTACCTGTATCCTCCATCCCAGACACATCAACAACAGCCAAACCTCCTACAACTGACCCCATACCATCACAACCCCTGGTGATCATAGAAAAGGAAGTGCAAGATCTATTTCACAGACAGAAGCCGGGAAAAGCACCAGGTCCAGACAAGATAACTCCTTCTTGCTTAAAAGTCTGTGCTGACCAATTGGCCCCCATCTTCACCCAAATCTTCAGCAAATCACTAGAGATATGCCATGTTCCTTCTTGCTTCAAACGCTCCACTATCATCCCAGTGCTGAAGAAGCCCTCCATCAAGGAACTGAATGACTACAGACCAGTTGCTCTAACATCCGTAGTTATGAAAACCCTTGAAAGGCCAGTGATGTCCCACTTGAAAACCATCACCGATCCACTGTTAGACCCCCTGCAATTTGTATACCGAGCAAATAGATCGACAGATGATGCTGTTAACATGGCTCTGCCCTACATCCTACAACATCTTGAATCTCCAAAGACCTACGCAAGGGTCCTCTTTGTAAACTTTAGTTCAGCATCCAACACCATCATACCGGACATTCTTCTAACTAAACTAAATCAGCTAGCAGTACCTGAACACACTTGTAAGTGGATCACAAGCTTCCTAACACATAGGAAGCAGCAGATGAAGCTAGGCAAAATCACATCAGATACCTGTACAATTAGCACAGGGTCCCCCCAAGGCTGGGTGCTCTCACCACTTCTCTTCTCTCTATATACTAATGACTGCATCTCAAACAATCCATCTGTTAAACTACTGAAGTTTGCAGATGATACAACAGTGATTGGCCTCATTCGAGACAACGATGAAACCGCATACAGATGGGAGGTTGAACAACTAGCCTCGTGGTGCGACCGGAACAATCTGGAACTGAACACACTCAAAACCGTAGAAATGGTGGTAGACTTTAGGAGAAACACTCTCATCCTACCACCTCTTACAATACTAGACAACACAGTATCAACAGTAGAGACCTTCAAATTTCTAGGTTCTATCATATCTCAAGATCTAAAATGGTCATCTAACATCAAAAACGTCATCAAAAAAGCATAACAAAGAATGTTCTTTCTGCGCCAACTCAGGAAGCTCAAACTTCCCAAGGAGCTGCTGATACAGTTCTACAGAGGAATCATTGAGTCTGTCATCTGCACCTCTATAGCTGCCTGGTTTGGTTCTGCAACCCAATAAGACAGACACAGACTTCAGAGGATAACCAGAACTGCAGAAAAAACAATTACTGCCAACCTGCCTTCCATTGAGGACCTGTATAATGCATGAGTCAAAAAGAGGGCCGTGAAAATATTTACTGATCCCTCGCATCCTGGACATAAATTGTTTCAACTCCTACCCTCAAAACGACGCTATAGAGCACTGCACACCAAGACAACTAGACACAAGAACAGTTTTTCCCCGAACGCCATCACTCTGCTAAACAAATAATTCCCTCACCACTGTCAAACTATTCACTAGGCTGCATTACTATTACTATTAGTCTTCTCATCGTTCCTATCACCCATCTCCTCCCACTTATGACTGTATGATTGTAACTTGTTGCTTGTATCCTTATGAGTTATATTAATATTGATTGTTTCCTGATTGCTTATTTGAACCCTATGACAACCATTCTTGACAAATGTATCTTTTCTTTTATGTACACTGAGAGCATATGCACCAAAGACAAATTCCTTGTGTGTCCAATCACACTTAGCCAATAAAGAATTCTATTCTATTCTATTCTATTCTATTCTATTCTATTCTATTCTATTCTATTCTATTCTAATTCTAATTCTAATTCTAATTCAATTCTAATTCTGTATATTTATTATGGAATGCAAACTAAACATTTTGAGTTAACAATGTGAAAATTGATGTTGCTAAGCTAATGTTTTAAGCTATAATATGAGCAGCTATACAGCCTGTAAAATTTTAGAATGCTTTCTCTTTTAAATATTTGATCTACAAAAATTATCAGAAGTGTCCTGAAACTTCGTATTACAATGAAGATAAAAAAAGAATCATGATTCATCGCCACACTAAGTAAGTATAAAGCTTGTATCAGTGCCAAAAGGAGAATAGCTATCTTCTGTGTCTAGAAATTATAATTCAGGTCCCTATTCAATTTTCTCAGGAAAACATGGTTGGACTACTAATACAATCCCCACTGGGGGAAAAAAGATTAGCCCATAGATCAAAAAGAGGTGAAACAAAGAGACAGACAAGGGATGTGGATAATTAAAGAACAGGTGTTCTCAGCAAATTGGAACACACCAAAATCAACCAGCAAAATCTGCAACTTGCTTCAGCTCCATAAAGGACAGAAAATTGCCATCAACAAAGTTGAAGCACTGGAAACCTACAGTTGAGCACACCAACTGTTACTTAAAGGCACAATGGTCTTCCTCACTGGAGGAAAAAAAGTGCTGTCTGGTTTATTGCTATAAGATTTTTTGAAGTAAACCCTTTTTCAGATTGGAAATCTATGTTACTTTTGCATGGTTATTAATTCTGAAGCAAACTTCACCATTAATTTGCATAAGATCATATCTTCAAATACTTCTTTCTCCTAAAGGGTTCTACCATTAAGTTCATTACCAGAATGAATAATCACAAATAATTGCACCTGAATTATGAATTTTGTTTTCCAGTCTCCTGTATTAAGAAAGAATATTTTGTTCTCCATGCATTTTAAATTAAGCTAAAAGTTTAAAGGAATGTTTGATGAATGTGAGTACAAATAACAAATGCTTATTGATGTATCACACCAGTAAGCATGAATGAATAAGCCTTATCTGAGAGGGGAAAGAGAACGTACTTGATGCTGGAAAAATAATGCCTAAACTTTTTATTCAGAAGGGTTTCATATAGGCACTATTAAAAAGCCCAAAGGGGTTATGTCTAATAATCAGCAGCCAAAACAACAAAAAAACAAACAAAAACAAACAAACAAAAAAGCAACAAAACAAAACAAAACAACCCATACAAGGAACTAAACAATATACCACACTCTTCAATCCATGACATTTAAGAATAAATCCTTAGTAATTTCTAGCGGATATAACTATTAATTGTATAATATTATATTAAGTATATATAAATATACTTAAATATAATTAAATATATATAAATATACTTAAATATACTTAAATATTATATTAAGTATATTATACTTAAATAAGTATAGTATACTTATTTATCTCCCAAACAAATAGATTTGTACCATATTTTGTATCATTCTCTCTCTCTCTCTCTCTCTCTCTCTCTCTCTCTCTCTCCTCTCTCTCTCTCTCTCTCCATCCCCCCTCCTTAAAACAGAGCCACTGCCCAAGTTCCCTTTACGATTAATCTAAAGCTGTCAACACCAGCAGAAACCAATCCAGGATATTTCCACCTTCTCTAAAAAATGTGTGACATATGATACTTGTACGTGCATGTATACTGTATATTTGCAAGGAACCGCAGTCCAAAAAAGAACAGAGCAATGAGCAAACCCACCCCAATCACTAATAATTAAAGTTAATTGCCTGTAAAATAAGAGTACCCCATTTAGAAAATTAATTTCTTCCTCTCCCACTCTCTCACAAACATAAGTCAGCCTCTCACTAAGGAACAAACATACAGATAATCCTCAACTCACAAACCACAATTGGGACCAGAATTGCTGCCACTAAGCAATGTGGTCATAAAAGTGTGACTGCTTTGTTAGAGAAAGCAATTTGGATAGTCCTGTTTGCCATCATTGAGTGAGTGTGCTGGTTGTTAGGCGAGGGAACTGACAGGAAGTTGAGGATCTCAGGCTGGACAGATGGAGGAGGGAGGGAGGAAGTGCTTGGGAGGGTGCACAAGAGCCTTAGAACAGCTTGCATTTCCAGCCCTAGAGTAGAGAAGCTTCTGAAACCACCCTACTCTGCGGCTGAAAGTTCTCTGTGTTGAAATCCAAGCAGGATTATCTAGGCTTATGTTTCGTAGATTCCTGGCTCAGGAGACTATCATCCGATTTATTCTGTGCCCGGGTTGAATGCAGAAAATGCAGCCTGATTTTCAGTACTATTCGCAACTGTTAATTTCACAGAATCAATTAATTCTTGTTGCTCTTATGCCCTGCATAAGAATATTCTTGTATTTCTTTGACATACATAATCAAAGATGGAAGACACACAGGCAACATACATTTGGAACACTTCTTCTAATGAGGACCCCTAACCCAGAACAAAAGTGACAAACCTTCTGAAAATGTGAGCTTGGGCTTTATCTCTTTCATCCTAAGGGTAACAACCTTACTACCAGGACTCTTTAAAATAACATTCTAGAGATAAAGCAATAAGATTTTGTGGTATTCAGTGGGATACTTAAAAGAGAAGGTATCAGCAAGAAGAGGGCAATACATGTGTGTGTCAGAAGTATGAACATCTGATGCATGACATCAAGCCAATTATCTACACCCTATTACAGGGGTCCCGAACCCTTGGGCCACAGCCCACTACTTGGCCTTGAGCGCCTTTCGGACCCAGGCCACGGAAGTGGTGGGCATGTGTGTGCATACCCACTTGTGTGAGCATGGACACAGGTGCTCCCCATACGTGTGCAACCAACCCCTCTCCCCCGCCCTGCCGGTCTGCAAAGCTGAAAAAGCTGGGGAACTCTGCCCTATTAGGATGAGCCACAGGTCAAGTGCAACAAAGGAATTGGAAAAAATAATGTAAGCAACTAAAATATGGTATAAAAATACAATCTTAAAACATGACTCTCATAAGGGATAGAAGATAGGAAATAAAAATGCAAATCAGGAGCCAGAGTACCGGAACTAAAGTGAGGAAATTAAAAATGGATTCTTTAGAAATTGTATCAACAGGCTGGATGCACAGTCAATGTCTGTTTCATAATCTCATAAGCTGAATCAATAAAAATGAAAGTGATTACCATGCTGAAAAGAAGCAATTAAATCTAACACTATTAGATAAGTTAGATACATAGACAGACAGACAGACAAAAACGCAGACATATAATGAGCTGGAACAGAGAAATCTTCATAATTGGAATGCATTAATTTACTGATGGTTTATAACAACTTATTCAAAAGAGACATTCACATCAGACTAAACAAGACAAGCGATAACAAGGAACGAATTTTATTGTCCCCTAAAGGAAAATATTTTAAAATCAGATCAAGCAAGGCAGTTATTTTCATTTATGGCTAAGCTTCTCTAGTCAGTATAAATTTCCTCTGTTATTCCATTTCCTCTGTTATTTATTGATACTTTACTCTTTTCCACCATCTCTCTACCTTTTATTCTTTTATGCAGCTATTTTATTCTGCTACTTTAAATATTTTAGGAAATTATAACTACCAAAAAATGAGGGGGGGGGACTTTTCAGATGATGCTGAACCTCATCCCCGCCCACCAAACAGCAGTCTGAGCCAGTGTGGCCAATACTGAGGGACTCTAGGAGCTGTAATCCTGCAGCGTAAGGAAGGCACAGATTCGATAGTGTCTGCTCAGTAGTGAGCAGACACTACTCAAAGGCTTCGGTAAGAATCTGCAAGATGCTGGGCACTCACTTGAGAAGTCAGTTTGATCCAAGGTTCCTGATCTGTGCATTTCTGGGCACAGATTTGTAAGCAGCTCAGTAAGGAGACTGTGAGTTATAGTTTTGGTTTAGGCACAAAATCAACTGGGTGACCTTGGGCCAGGCTCTTTCTCTCACTCGTAGGAAGGAGATAATGGCAAACCACTTCTGACAAACATTGCTAAGAAAACTGCAGGGTCTTTTTCCAGGCAATCTCCAAGAATTGGACTTGATTAAAGAAGAAAGAAAAGGGGGGAGGGGAGGGGAAGGGAGGATGCTGTCAGGCTTTTCATAGCCTGATTGTTTCTTGGCCTGATTGTTTAAGGACCAATAAGAACTGCTTTCCTTGTTCAAAGTTAAGGGATGGGCATGCCAATACAACAGCATAATGAAGGCGTGAATTACTAATATATGTGAATCTGTTCCTTAGGTTGAAAAAAGTGGATTTCAAATAGAAGTTGCTGTTCTAAAATATGCTATTTTTCAGAAAGTTAATGCAAGGGCACAGGGCCCTACCACATATAGGACAAAATGGTAATGAACAGCAAGCTTGCAGTTTAGAATGTAGATATACTTCCACTGTTACTTTCCACAATCAAATTAGGGGGGGGAAAGAGACTGCCAATTTCCTAAGATGACCGTTACTTGATTTTTTATTACTAGACTATTTATGGTGCTGTATCAGGAATCACTTTGGCACCATTTTGCTTATATTTTTACTGTTCTAAATGTAAATACAGTATGTCACAGAGGTGAGTTCACCCCCTCACATTTTGTAAATATTTAAGGATATCTTTTCATGTGACAACACTGAAGAAATTACACTTGGCTACAATGTAAAATAGTGAGTATACAGTTGTATAACAGTGTAAATGTGCTGTCCCCTCAAAATAACGCAACACACATTAATGTCTAAACTGCTGGCAACAAAAATGAGTACACCCCTAAGTGATAATGTCCAAATGGGGCCCAAGTAGCCATTTTCCCTCCCTGGTGTCATGTGACTCATCAGTGGTACAAGGTCTCAGGTGTGAAGGGGGAGCAGGCATGTTAAATTTGGTGTTATCGCTCTCACTCTCTCATACTGGTCACTGGAAGTTCAATATGATGCCTCATGGCAATGAACTCTCTGAGGATCTGAAAAAACGAATTGTTGATCTACATAAAGATGGCCTAGGCCAGGGGTAGGCAAAGTTGGCTCTTCTATGACTCGTGGACTTCAACTCCCAGAATTCCTAAGCTAGCATGATTGGCTCAGAAATTCTGGGAGTTGAAGTCCACAAGTCATAGAAGAGCCAACTTTGCCTATCCCTGGCCTAGGCTATAAGAAGATTGCCAAGACCTTGAAATTGAGCTGCAGCATGGTGGCCAAGACCATACAACGGTTTAACAGGACATGTTCCACTCACAACAGGCCTCACCATGGTTGACCAAAGAAATTGAGTGCCCGTGCTCAGCGTCATATCCAGAGGTTGGCTTTGGGAAATAGACGTATGAGTGCTGCCAGCATTGCTGCAGAGGTTGAAGGGGGTGTGTGTCAGCCTGTCAGTGCTCAGACCATACGCTCCACACTGCATCAAATTGGTCTGCAGGGCCTGGAATGCTTAAAGAGGAACTGGCTACGCAAATTGATAAGATATACCGAGTCAATTCTTGGTTTGCAAAACAAAAACATCTCCTAAGGGACATCGTAATATATTTTACCACAAGGGCTTTACGGAACAGAATTACACAGGCAACTTTCAAGAATAATCTTCAGGTAAATGGCCAGGAAATAATGATATGGAAAGAAATTCCTCCTAAAATGCTTAAAGCCAGAAAAGATTATACCTTTTTGGTAGAAGAGTTTAAAAGGCGAAACCTACAGTATAAATGGGATGCCCCAACAGGGATAGTGGTGAAATTTTTGGAAAAAAGATACCGGCTTAATACGATAAAGAAAGCTACTGATTTTTATGTCAATGTTTTAAAGGCTCATATATCTAAAATTCCAGAGGAAAGAAGCACGAAAGAAACAGAGGAGGAGAAGGAAAAGCCATCCATATTTGTTCAAACCGAAAGCGTTTCGAAGATTCAAGGTGATTTGCAGAGCCAGACAGAGGTTTACAATGTGGAAAAGGAGACAAAGGATCAAAGTCAGATGGGAGGCGAGCTGACAAATTTAAAACCATCAAGCTACAAAAGGCTGCAACAATCAGATTCAAAATCTGATCGAGAGGAAGGATTGGTCAAAGTTTGGTGTTAGTGTTGAAATTTACAGGATGGATTAATATGGTTTTTTCCTTTTCTTTATTTTCTTTTTTATTACTAATATTTTTAAAAAAAACAATTAATGATTCAGAATTCTTGTGAAGTTAATATTTGATATATTGCAACATTATGTTTTTAATACTGTGTCTGACTTTATGATCAAGTTTAAGGTTTTTGAGGTATAAGGGGTTAGAAATTTTAAAACACTGGAATTAACAACTTGATAGAATATTTTAAATATTTAGGTATTTTAAATAGGTATAAATATTTAATATTTAATTATTGTCTATGTAATACTTACTCAAGCTTTATTTAACCTTGAGGAAATGTTGTGATGTTGTAACTGATTGAAATGGAGAGGAAAGATTTTCTTCCTTTTTCCTATTTTTATTAGATTATATATAGATTATATAAAGGATAGATATTTAGTGGGGTAAATTATCAGCCTGAGATACTGAATGGTGTTTGATTGATAACATGCTTGATTTTCTTTTGATTATGTTTTAAAAAGTTTTGTATAATTAGGAGTTAAAGACCCAAAGAAATGTGGAAATTAGAATTTTTTTAATTTAATTTAAACTTATTTTATTGAATATTATGCCCTGTACTTTCTCTGGGAAGTCCGGGGGGTGGGGGGAAGGGAGAAGGGGGGAGGGTAAGGCGGTGGGTTGGGGTTAGGGGAGAAGGGGGGGAGAAAAGAGAAAAATGTTTGTACTTTGTACTAATAAAACTTTTTGAATAAAAAAAAATTGGTCTGCAGGGCTGTCATCCCAGAAGGAAGCCTCTTCTAAAGATGATGCACAAGAAAGCCCGCAAATGGTTTGCTGCAGACAAGTAGACTAAGGACATGGATTTCTGGAACCATGTTCTGTGGTCCGATGAGACCAAGATAAACTTATTTGGTTCAGATGGTGTCAAGCGTGTGTGGCGGCAACCAGGCGAGGAGTACAAAGACAAGTGTGTCTTGCCTACAGTCAAGCATGGTGGTGGGAATGTCATGGTCTGGGGCTGCATGAGTGCTGCCGGCACTGGGGAGCTACAGTTCATTGAGGGAACCATGAATGCCAACATGTACTGTGACATACTGAAGCAGAGCATGACAGAGGTGATAATCTCACAAAGGAGAAGTTTGATCTTTTCCCAGACATCAGACATTAGAAATGAAACCGCAGTTTAAAAGTCTAAGTAAAAATATTTATTTCGGTACAAAAACAATAAATCCTCATTAGTTTACATCTCTGATATAAAAGTAGGTCTTGCTTCAATGGAAGCCAGGAACAGAAGGAAAGAATGGAGAGAATGGAATGCACACATGCGTACAAGAACATATTAATCACGTGCTCAGGAATAAACCGTTATAATGAATAGAGATGCATCTCTCTTCATATACATATAACAGGCAATAAAATCACTGCGTGACAGAGCATGATCCCCTTCCTTCGGAGACTGGGCCACAGGGCAGTATTCCAACATGATAACGACCCCAAACATACCTCCAAAACGACCATTGCCTTGCTAAAGAAGCTGAGGGTATAGGTGATGGATTGGTCAAGCATGTCTCCAGACCTAAACCCTATTGAGCATCTGTGGGGCATCCTGAAATGGAAGGTGGAGGTGCGCAAGGTCTCTAACATCCACCAGCTCCGTGACATCATCACGGTGGAATGGAAGAGGACTGCAGTGGCAACCTGTGACTCTCTGATGAACTCTATGCCCAAGAGGGTTAAGGCAGTGCTGGAAAATAATGGTGGCCACACAAAATATTGACACTTTGGGCCCCATTTGGACATTATCACTTAGGGGTGTACTCACTTTTGTTGCCAGCAGTTTAGACAATAATGGCTGTGTGTTACGTTATTTTGAGGGGACAGCACATTTACACTGTTATACAAGCGGTATACTCACTACTTTACATTGTAGCCAAGCGTCATTTCTTCAGTGTTGTCACATGAAAAGATATACTTAAATATTTACAAAATGTGAGGGGGTGTACCCACTTCTGTGACATACTGTATATCATGATAGAGAAGGGAGCAAAGAAAGCAAAACTAATAAGAAAACAGGATAAGAATGTGGCAATAATACAGATAGATCTCGACTTACAACAGGTTACCTAGGACACCTGATCTAACTTGGGGGTACTTATGATCTGGATTCAAGGTTCCAATGGTTGCACGCACACACACACACCCAGTCACATGACCACACTTCAGCCGCTCAGCAGTGGGGACACATTTATAACTGTTTGCAGTGTCCTGTGGTCACTTGATTGTGTTTTGTGATGATTTGAACAAAAACCAACATTTATTCCTGGTTTTCAGCAAAATCACACCCATAGCAAGCCACTGGTTTGCTTAATAACTACAGCTTTCACTTAATTACAGCGGCATTTGCTTTACAACTGCCACAAAAAAGATAATAAAATCAGGTTAGTTACATGACCGACCCACTTTATGTCTGTCACAAGTTACAACACGATGGTCAGGCTTCATTATGATCAAAACTCGAGGACTATCTGTATTATATACCATGGAACTGCTCTGGAATAAAGTTGCCAAAATAATGAACAAAACTATTTAACAATTAATTAAATGTAGAAATTCAATAAATTGCTTCTAGTAGTTACATAATTGCCTAAGGACATTTTGGGGTAGGTTTTGAAGCATAAACAATTCAATGAAGGAGTATAATAAAATATTACTATTAAATAATACAACCAAAAAAAATATCCCTGAGAAATGGAGACTACAATTAGCAAAAAGTTCAAGCACATTTAAAGGGAGCAACATAGACAGATGGAAAACAGCCATATCCAAAATTAGCTCATGTGATTATTAGATCTAAGTATTCTTTCTTGAAACAAAATATACGGTCTGTCCTTTCACATTTCAACTGCTAAAGTGATTTCAGTTGCTTCTGCATGAAAATAAATACCTTCATTATATTTTATTAAGTGAACTGAAAATGATAAAAACTTATCTGCAACTAAGGTAAATTTGAATAAGTTGAATAAGGGTTGACAATAGAAAGGGTTAGGGTTAGATTCTTTCCCCATGGAGATGGAAAACTCAACACATACTTGCACTTTTGTTGTTCTTAATATATTACTCAACTGTGAATTTTCTTCTTACATACAATTACACTATACCTACTATGGCTCTGTTCCCCCTGGTCCTAAGTTACCAAAAAAGAAACACAAACATTTCTTTAGTTGAAGCTTTAGCAGTTACGTCCATACAGAAATCTGCTACCAAGCATACAGAATATATACAGCCCCAATCAAGACTTTTATATTTCTTCCAAAGGACATGCTCCAGAAAACTTAATACTATATAAAATGATAGTTTCTTCTGACAAATCCTAACATATTCTTAAACTGCCAAATTCTAAAAAGAATAAATCTCTGCATCTAATACACTATGGTTTTGCATCAGTAAGCCTTCAATTGATATGACCAGTTGCCATAGTTTGGCTGTATTCCTAGAGTTTTCATGGCCAGTAAGTAATAAATCAAACTATGTAGTTTTGAACTGCTATGCATAATATTTTTTTTGCCTTGCATAAATGTTCTGGCTATGGGATTGGAAAGGGGAAATCTATAAAAAATATCCTTATAAGACTATTCCAAAACAGTCTGATCTATAATGACAGCACAGACCATGCTTTAAATGAAAATAAACCACAAACCAAAATCCTAGCCATGCAGAGCAATATAAATTGAGCAAGCAACCAAGGAAACAAACTAATAAATACAATTGGGCCTCTTGTGAAGTGCAAAGACAGCTGTCTGTTCAAAGAATATTCTCAAGCCCTCTTCGTTACTATTTATCTGTAAATTGAGACAAACCAATAAAATCCAATAGGATCGCTTTTCTCCTAAAACCTCCTCCCAACCATCTCAAGTTTTGCAGTACATGGCAAGCTCAGTATCCACTTCAGAGCCTTATCACCAAAGTCTATTCAACCAATCCAACCAAATCCAATCCAGCCAAATTCCACCTTAAAATCTGACCTCAGAAGCTAATTCTGAAGCTTATACTTGGATTGTCATGCAGGATGAAGCATCAGGAAAGATAAATAGCTTTGGCTTTATCAAATGAATAGAATACAGAATATAGAATATAGAATACAGATTACAGAATACAGAGTAGAGTCGAGTCGAGTAGAATATAGAATAGAATAGAATTTAGAATTGGAAAGGAGAAGGAGAAGGAGAAGGGAAAATGGAGTGGAGAGGAGAGTACAGTGGAGTGAGGTGGGCTAGGGTGCGGTGGGCTAGGGTAGGCTAGGGTAGAGGATAGGATAGGATAGGATTAGGATTAGGATTAGATCTACTGTACAAAAAACTTTAAAGAGAATAGCTTTTTGTATTTATAAAACACGGTATCGTCAGAATAAATTTACTAAAATAATAAAGAGTAATAGTCATGACAAGAACAAAACCAAATATTTTATTTAAGATCTTTAAAGGACCTCAGATAAATCAGCTTGGACTATTTTTAGTCTAAATTCCCTTCAAATCTATTTTGATGTTTCATCAAAAAGTTAAAAACAAAATAATTCATAAATGATATCACATCCTTTAAAAAGTACATTAATCAAGCTTTTTCTAGATCATGTTGGAATCAGTTGATATATAGTACCATAACCTCTGGTAATTAATCCCAAAATAGTACAATGTAAGAATGTTGTTGGTTTTTTGGGGTTGTTTTTTTTTTTGCTTGTGTGCCAATACAATTTTAAAGTGTGAGAAGCTAAAAGCTAACTGTTAATATAGCAAAAGTGCTTGAAGATTCCTTGAGATAATAACTGTTTATGTATATTTGGTTTCCATTTTTTAGATATATTAACATTCTCCCAAAACTTATTACCTTTGCCAATATAAATGTTTTTGGACAAAAATATTGAAAATATATATTTAAATGTCATATCTCTCCACAGTATTGTGCATATTCTATAAAATGCTGTTTCTTATTATGCTTTTTTTCTTTTCATTTTTAATGTATCGTTTAAATCAGTGTTTCTCAACCTTGGCAGTTTGAAGATGTGTGGACTTCAACTCCCAGAATTCCACAGCCAGCAACGCTGGCTGGGGAATTCTGGGAGTTGAAGTCCACACATCTTCAAACTGCCAAGGTTGAGAAACACTGGTTTAAATAAAAAGTCAAAAAGACTAGCAGGAAGGGTGCAAGCATAAGTCCAGAGGCAGCATATTCCAAAGCATGGGAGCTGCTGTGGAGAAGAACTGTATTTGGGCTCACATAGCTCTGAAGTGAATAAACAAAGACCTAAGCCAGTGATGGCTAACCTTTTTTTCCTCGGGTGCCGAAATAGTGCGCGCATGCGCTATCACTTGTGCGTGCGTGCCCACACCCATAATTCAAAAGCCCCACTCTTCATAATTCACTCTTCATAACTTGCCCCACCCCCCTGCACATGCCCCACTCCCCGACTTCCCGACTTCCAGTGGGCCCAGTAGGCCCGTTTTTTGCCCTCCTCAGGCTCCAGAGGCTTTCTTGGAGCTTGGGGAGGGTGAAAACGCTCCCCCTGGAAGCCGAAATCGCCCTCCCAGAGCCTCCGTGCAAGCCAAAAATCAGCTGGCGGGCAGGCACATGCGCGCTGGAGCTGAGCTAGGGCAACAGCTTGCGTGCCAGCAGATATGGCTCCGCGTGCCACCTGTGGCACCCATGCCATAGGTTCGCCATCACTGACCTAAGCCTTCCTTCCATACAAGCTGATTCTACTTGAAGGAATTTGGAGCCAAGTAAAACTCAGCATTTTGTATTGGACTTAAAAATGGTATCAACAACAATAACAATAATTGAAAATAGGTGTCATATCGTAGGCACAGTGTGCAACATGCCAACATTTAGGATCAAGCATTTTATCAGTTTCTTTTTTAAGGAACTTTCATGTAGATATCCTAATCCAAAGTTGTTTAGGATCTTGCATGTTACTGCAAAACTTTGAACACAATCCAGTAGCAAACTAATAGACACCGGAATTCTTTTCATGCCAATATTTAGACAGCAAGCTCTGCTATCTTGTTTTCCATTACCTGCAGTTTATGAATTCTTTTTAAGGGCAACAGCAAAGCTCACTTTGGCTACAGTTTTCAAAGTCCAGGAATGGGTATACATGACACACCAACCATAAGCACAAAAAGAGGTTGCTTCTCAATATTGCCCTTGGGCTTCCAATGAATGGGATGGTTCTATGAATACTCTAAGCTACATAGCCATTCTTCATCTTATCAGAATTTAGTCCCAGATTACAGAATCTCGTCTATTCCCACATCCAGACAATTGTGTAGGATTTCCATAATCTTCTTAATTCATAAATAACAGAGAAATACAGCTACCAATAATTAGCATGCTAACATGCTCCTACTATCTACCACCAAGCTTCATAACAATATTAAATTGCCACCTAAGTCTTGAAGGCAATGTAATAAAGTATTGCATTAAAAATGTATCCCTGTGTCTCTGACAAAAATGTTCCATCAGGACAACAAAACTAATTTGATCTCAAAATCAGATGATAACCTAGACTGAAGTATTTCAACAACTACTACAAATCCTATAAAAATATATAGAGCTAGACCATGACCATTCTGTTAACTATTTCCTTTCCAAATCCCAAAAGATATGGCAAGTATATGTTAGAAAGTAAAGATCTTCCATTACTTTATCCCAATCCACACAATTGTTCAACCACAATTGTTCTATTGTTAAGCTATCTGCATTCAATTGTCACAAGCTTATAGTTGAGTGCAGGAACAATATACACCCAGAACATGAAAATATTGCTTGGTTAGGGATTCATTTTTAAAGTATTTAGGAAATGTTAGCCTACAAAACACTCAGACCATTTACTTGTTATTGGATCAAAGGTAAATAACATCCTTTGCATTCTTTAATCGCAATTTTTCAGTGCATAATGCCAGACCATACTAAGAAAATTGAAAAGGTGTGTACTCATGTGGGGAAAATACCATAACGAGTCTGTTTAGAGCCTGTATCTAAATACTGGAAATCATTTTTGGGGCTTGAACAACGACAACTAAGTAAAATAGCTAAAACTAGCAAAAATTTTCAAGATATTTTGCAAAGACTAAGATGGGAATATTTTCCAGAGATCTGATAAAATTCTCAGGGATATTGCTTCATTCATAATATATGCTAAATTAGGTGAGCTTTGCACTGCAAAGCACCTAGATTTTTTTCTAGGCTTGTTCTGCATGTGATAAATATCAAGTGTTATTCACCATCCATGGACAGGAGAGGAGACATCTCCAGTGGCTGGAATGGGAGGTGGGGGGGAAGAACAGAGAAAAAAATAAGAATAATACATGTTTATTATAGCAAGGGTCTCCAACCTTGGCAACTTTAAGACTTGTGGACTTCAACTCCCAGAGTTCCTCAGCCAGCTTTGCTGGCTGAGGAACTCTGGGAATTGAAGTCCACAAGTCTTAAAGTTGTCAAGGTTGGAGACCCCTGTATAGCACGTGGGTTCATTTCTCTTAAGTAAGGTTCTGGAAGTAAATCAAAATGAGGGAAAATAAGAAGTGAAGCTTTAATATTTCTTTATCTGGTTTATCTCAAATCAGAATCACCATTCTATCAAACCAGAAGAGGCATACCTGTTTGCGATTCTAATCAGTGTCAGCCTGGGGTAGCATTGCCTCTTCCTAAAGAAAATTTAAGTACTTGCAATCCTAATTTTACTCACTGCACTAGTATGCTTCCAGCTGGGATAACGTCCATCAAATCATCTGCATGTCTCTCTTTGCTCAGCCTGCACCTGCTGGGCTCCCTGTAACACTGCAGTAGCTCTGAAACTATATGCCTGAATACAGCCCTCATGCTAATTAGCTCAAAAATTTCATCCCAAGCTTTGACAGAACAGATGTAATAAAATGTCTCAAACAGACCAAGCCAGATTGGAGACAGCACATTTTGCAACCCTCTATATCAAATCACTATTTTGTTCTCCTATCTGGAAAGCATTAAATATTTCCCTGTGCTTGAAAAATAGTTGAACAGTAGAGTGAAAACTAAAGCAATTTGGACAGACAGATATCAAAAGAATTGTTTGCGATTCTTGTGTTGTATCCCTTTGCTAATTGTTCCAGTTTAAATTCTCACATAACAGCCAAGACAAAGATCTATGCCACAAAGGTAACAGCAAAGCTGTAATTTGTGAGGGTTGATTCTACTTTGATAAATATTTAGAAGGCCATTATGTAAAAGCCAGGGGCAACCCTCTCCGTTATCAGTGAAGAAACCTGCCTTCTCAACAGATCCCAAAACACCTGTTAGAAAACAAAAGGAGAATGTCTTGGTCCTAATCTGCACATGGACATATTGGATTTAAATAAATAATAGGTTTGGTTGTTACAGTACTTTTAACCACATCCCATTCATTTCAATAAATCTTGCTAATGAGAACTTTGTGAAAATATTCCTTGGGGGAAAAATCACTTTCACTTTTAGCCCCTGCCAAAGAGCGTGATATAATAAGATTAAGAATAAATAGGCTGGATGGGATGCTAATTCGTTAATTCATAATCCACATGTAGAATTGAATGCAGAACAAAGCAAAGACTTTATTCAAGAATGTATAGCAAAAGAGAACTATCCATTCTTAAATAATGTATGCTGCATAATTGCCTCATCACTCTGGACTAAGAAAAAATATTTATGACAGCTTATAAATAGTACTGAGATTTTTCAGGCATAATGCCAAGCTATGGTCTGTTATTATTCAAGAAAACTATAAACTCCCTCAACCTTTCTCTTGACTTTATGTCAATTAATTGCTCCTTCTATATAACAAACTAGGAAAATATATGCCCTCCAAACCAGCATTGCAAGTTAATTTCTAATATGGCTTCAAACTATTAACTGAGCTAAAATGGGAAAAATTAACTCAACCGGAGGTTGCAAGTGATTCCAAAACCACTTGGAATCTGAATGCTGTTATGCCAATAAACAATAAATAAGAACCAGAAAACATGGTCAAACTTTATCATTTGCTTTAACCAATAAATCTGCATTGCCATGAATTCATGCCACCAAATATGCCAGTTATTAGGGGGGGGAGTATTGATAACACTTCATAAGTGAATCCAGATTCAAAACCCATCTGTAAAAAACCTACAAAATGATGTTTAAGAGTGAGGGAATCAGTTTAATCATTTATCATCTAAACAACTTTTATTTAATTACTTATTTATTTATCAAGATTATACTTTGGAATGGTAGTTTCCAGGGAATAGTTTACAAGAGAGTCAAGTCTGAAATTTGTGAAAGACAACGATTAAACGTAAGCCTACCAGACAGTGGAGCTATGTTTAGTTGCTGGAGCCTGCAGAGTAATATTAAGATGCTGCACAGGAAGGAAACTCATCAGAGAGCAGCTTAATCTGTCTAAATATTTTCACTACGTGCATGGCACTCAACCTTCATTCAAGGCATAGGAATGCAGACTATTTCTGGAGGAGCTTTTGCACATCAAACTACAAAATAATATTTTTATGCCCATCATTCTCTCTTCTTCTTTCCTAGCTTCAGGATACAGTTAATGTATAATAAAAATGTTAATAGTGCAAGAGGAGAGGTAGAAGAGTACAAAGAAACAGAAATCTTCGAAGAAAGAGAGTATAAACGTGCTTGTGTGTGTGAGTGCACACATGTGTACATATAATAAATTACCATAATGGACAAACATCAATTTTGAGATTCTAAATATAGCACAATATAAGAAACTGGCAAAATAATAGTACAATACAGGAAGCTAGAATTCAAACTTCAACTGTCTGGGGGGCAAAAGTGGATAGTTTGAGAACAAACTCACATACACCATATTTACTGAAAATGATAGTGGACTCAATTGGAAGCTTTATTTTCTCCTTCCCAATGAACCTATTAGGGAAACTGTTTTTACAACAGTGCATACAACTGTCAACGGGAAAACTGAAAAATGAGGAAAATATTTAGTGATCTAGCTGGGGAAGGACAACTTTGAGGGGTGGCCAAGGATTCTATTTAACTATTACTACTGCTACTACTGCTACTACTGCTACTACTACTTCTCCTTCACCTTGTCTTTCTGCCACTTCTCCTTCTCCTTCGCAAAGGCCACATTATATAGGATAATGAAGTAAATTCAAAATACCGTGGGAACGCTGTAACATATGGGAGTAAACTTATGCTATTTTTTTTTACCTGTGCTTGGGGGAGGTTTGGAAGGTTTTAAAAATATGAGATCAACCTTATATTACAATTTATATGTTTTCTACTTTCGAACAGCAGTAAATCATATTGCTGGTTTACTGCTGCAGTGGTCATATGAAGCTCTGAAGCCAATAAAGGAAAGAGATCACATGCAACTTTGGGAATCAGGTTGTTTAATTTTAAACACTTCGTCTCAAAGTATGAATGCACCGCAGGCCATGAGCAATGATTCTGAAATAGTCAACCCAATCATTCTTCTTAATAGTTTAGAGTCAGTCAGCAATTGAGCACAGGAGGTTCATTGATTCTACTACCAATTTTTACATAGTTAAAGCTGCAACATTAAAGATGCCAAATGCATCACAAAGTCAAGGAAAGACAGCATTACAGAACTGTATTATTATAGACCCGTGGTGGCGAACCTATGGCACGCGTGCCACAGGTGGCACGCGGAGCCATAGCAGCCGGCACGCGAGGGTTCCCACCGGCAAACCGGAAGTGCGGAAAAACGCACTTCTGGTTTGCCGGTGAGCTGTTTTTTGCACTCCGGAGGGTTCAGGGAAGCTCCCTGAAGCTCCGGAATGCAAAAAACTACAAAACGGATAAACCGAAAGTGCACTTTTTCGCACTTCCGGTTTGTCCGTTTTGTAGTTTTTTGCATTCCGGAGCTTCAGGGAGCTTCCCTGAACCCTCCGGAGTGCAAAAAACAGCACACTGGCAAACCGGAAGTGCGTTTTTTCACACTTCTGGTTTGCCGGTTTCGTCGTCCCAGGCTCCGGTAAGCCTTTGCGCGGGGGTGGGGGTGTGTGCGCATGCGCAGGGGGCAGCAGGGGGGGGGGTTGTGCGCATGCGTGGGGGGGAGGGAATGGGTGTGGGCATGCGAGCGCGCGCGAGCGCGCCCCTCCCCTTTTTGGCACGCGAGCCTAAAAAGGTTCGCCACCACTGTTATAGACTATTATTGCTTTCACAGAATACTCAACCTATTGTTTCCATAAAGACACATTTTCTTCCATCCCTGGTTTAAAATATTATCTTATGAATTATAGGTGCAATATCTCAGAGATACAGGCCATAATTAATGCCTGCACGCCTTTCCTTCTGCTGGATCAAACTGTTACTGAAACTCAGTACAAAAGAAACCTTCAGTGGTATAAAATTTCTGGAGAAACAGGCCTAGACACAATTTAATAAAACAAATACTTCCTTTAAATAATTAACCAGGCTATGGCATTTCTTAATATTACCAAGGCTTTCTTCCTGTTTCAGCATTATTACTGTGTATCATCCATCCTCCCGAAGCGTCCTGTTCATAGTAATAATCTAGTCAGGAGTGCAGGAACAAAGTTTAAGATGCACAGAGTACCCTGAAGGAAAACTGTATTTATTGCTTCAGGTTTGTTTCTTCTTTGCCATCTGCGTGATTTACTTACCATCTGCCACTGCCATGATTTAGCAATAAAAATCCCATAAACTTAAAAAAAAGATTTTTGTTTTAATCACTCTTTTCCCTAATTATTACATTTAAAGCTTCATTATTACCAACTAACAGCCGAATGTCAAAGTAAATTCATGACAAACATTACAATAGACGTATGAAGTGGGTAATCTCTGGATAAACTGCAGTAGACAAGCAAACGCCTCAGTCTGTCACCTAATTAACTACAACAGCAAAAAAATATCTCTTTTAACATCTTAAATTATACTTCTAAAATCAAGAGAGATAGTTGATTTCTCCATAGAAAGAATGAAATTAGTTCAAATACTGAAACAAATTCTTGGGCTCAGTTGTTTTTTTTTAAGCATGCTGTGTATTTTTCACATGCAGCTTCAACTGGTATATCACAAGTCTGGAATAAAATGAAATGAAAGCTGAAAATTTACACATGCCTGCTTTGGTAAAATCTTTTAATATATTCTGAAATATTGGTAAAGCAGGACCAGTGAACATTTTTGCTAAAAATCATACTCATTTATAAAATGCCAACATACAACGAGCAGTCGTACTTTAGCTGCTGAAGTGTATGAAGCATGTAATATTTCTTGGACCCAAGTAGCAATATTAATACAATTCAGTTGCTTTTCCAGTATTGTTGCTTTTCCAAGGTAGTCTGACAATCCTTTTCAAGCTTTTATCACTACATTAGTATTGTAAATATTTCTGGCCTGGAAAGGAAGAGCTATTTAAAACCTGGCTCTTCCGGCAGGCGGGGTATGAGTGAAAGTTTTTTTTAAATTATGGATAGTATTTTAACATGTTTTTTTTAATTGTTTTTACTTATTATATGTTTCTATACCTGCTATGAGCCGCCCAGAGTCCCCCGGGAGTTGGGCGGCATAGAAATTTTAATAAATAAATAAATAAATAAATAAATAAATAAATTTAAGTTATTGCCTTATAACAGGAAAAAGAGGAAAATTAGGAAGGAAGCACTACAGTTAGCCAAAGCTAACACTCAACAGGATACTGTGCCTGAAGTGCAGTGTGTAGACAGCCTGATAAATATGAGTTGAGGCTGAGGTGATTTCCATTGAAAAGTATCATTAATTTTCCACCACCTATGTGTATCTCAAGGGACTACTACAGTACCAGGCTGACCTACTGAAAGGTATAAAGTTAACAAACTTGGGGGGGGGGGGGAGAGAAAGAGAAAGAGGCTGAAAACAACAGCAGATTATACCCTTAAAATTTAAATCAATCATTCTTTCAAAATGTTATTTTGTTTAAGAACAAAGCAAAATTCATACTGTGCCTGTGGTTAGTGACACCTACCAGATAAATCCTGTAAGCATCAATCCTCCTGATTGGCCCCCAGCACTTGTCTGTGTCATTATACTTTGTCCCATCTTCCACACTGCATGAATGATTGCCAGTCACAGTACTGACAAAAAGAAGCAAAGCAGAATATTAATATTCACCTGAATGTGTGAAGAGACCCTTATTCATAAATATACACTCTATCATACAAGTATGTCCAGGAAACAGTTGCAGATCAACTAATAACAGCTTTTTAAGTAGCAGATGATGTAGCTAGTATGACAACTGCAACTATTCCTTAGCTAGTTGGTCATGGCAATGGTTTTCCATTCTGCAGTTACTTATCATCATTGTAATGTATTCTGTGTGGGCTGCCCTAGACAGCATTCAGAAGATGTAATTCATGCCACAGTTGGATTACTAACTGGTATATTTAGCTTGCCTTGAATTATTTGCATACATTGAGAAATGTTTTTCGGGAATTCAAGTGCTGGTTTTCACTTTCCAAGTCCTAAATAGCTTGGGGAATATCGGAGAAAACAATTTGAGCTGTAAACAAATATATCCAGACACTAAAATTTGCCATTAGTTTGATTTGTGTGTTATCAACTCTTAGAAACCAAGTGGATGGATCTTCTCCAAGATGATCTGTCCTCAACCTTCAAGTTTCCCAATGGCCATTGTAACAGAGTCCTTCTCCTTTCCTGCTGATTATCATTGTGAGCTGGATTCATGATTATTTCTAACAATGGTTTTTAAGTACACTGTGGCTCTTTTAAGTTTTGTATAGTCTGAAATTGACTTGAAAACTGGGATAGAAATTGAAGCAAACACATCAATACAAAGTCAAACCCATCAATATGAAATAACTACATCACCTTTTAGCTTTTTTAGAAAATGAACACATCCACAAAATTGTTACCAAACGCATACCTACCAAGTCACTTGCATGAGAGAAACTGGGACAGCAGCTGCATAGATTGCCAGATCACCATATAAATAGATGATTATACAGAAGTAAAACAAATTCACTCCCACTACAGAGAAGAAAAATGAAAAAAAGATAAACCATTGCAATTCACAAAATTGTATCACTTTTTTAAAAAAGCTTAATATTTTAGTCATTTCTTCTTGAAAGTTGTTTTTTTTAGAACCCATGGATGCTGAAATGAAATGGATCCAAAACGCTGCTTGAAAAAAAGAATTATAATCAATGCACAGTGGAATTAAATCTTACAGGCAAAAATATGGTACCCCATCTAGTATCTTAAAATCTGTTAACATTGTTTTCTATAATTAAGTATTTCAAAATGTTACATTAAATATAAGGCACTCACTATGACAAACTTCCAGGCAGAAGTAAAGGATCTTACCATGTGCGTGTCTAGAGTAGAATCCCTGCTTCATTTGACTACAATTTGCATCTATTATTTCACTCAGAGCATATAAAAATTATGATAGGTGCCGTATGATCACATTGAAATTTCATTTTATCAAAGCATACAGTAACCCTCTTTGACAGACTACAGGCAGTCCTTGACTTCAGACTGGTTCAAAGTTCCAAAGTTCTACCTGGGGAGTACTTACAACCTGGATTCGAAATTCTGACGGTTGTCCCACCCTGCAGTCATGTGACTTCACTTTGGGCGCTTGGCAATTGGGCCCCATTTAAAAACCCTTTACAAACTTCCATGATGTGTTTTGCAACCGATTTGCTGAAAACCAGCATTTACTTCCAGTTTCCAAAACTGGATATGATTCTAATCTTGCCAAATTACCATATGATTTATAAAAGGCTATGACGCAATACTTTTTCTTTACAATTTGGGGACAAAATTATTGGTATGCAAAGAAGCTTTTATGATCAGACATCAGGAAAGATAAAGAAATTCCAAAACACATCAGCTTGTTTTTCAAAAAGGAACTGAAATAACTCAATCTAAACATATTTCATTTTCAAAGTAATCAGGCCAAGGACAGAAGGCATTAATTCAAAGACAACAAGAAGAAAGGAATATAAGAAATACAAAAATGGAGTATATTCAGCTTGGCACTAGGAATGGTCTTCTGCAATCTATTTGTGAGGATGGAATATATGTGCATACAGTTATATACATATGCACAGACTGTATACATATACACATGCACAACTCTGTTAAAACATAAAGTATTCTTCAGTCAAGTTTAATGATTGGTGATTTCATAAACATGTCTCTATATGTTTTGGGCAACATTTGCAAACCACCTATATTTCACCAGTGATGAGGTACTGGATTAACTTTATGCATGCTCAGATAAATAAATGCAGAATTTAAATAAAAAGTAAATAAATTGCCAACTTTTTCTTCTGAGTTTTGGCTTCCAATCTAGCCTATTAATTATCCTTATTTTTCTTGATAGTCTCCCATTTGAGTATAAAATGCATCTGACTCTACTCAAGTTTTGAGATCAGCCAAGGTCACTGCTAGAAAAATACAAGTACTACAACAAATGGCAACCCTCTTTTCTTGGCCAAAATAATGCCTTTTACATTTTAAAAAAATCTCCCCAAACAGAAACAACATGGTGTACTCAGCCGCTACATGTCTTCTAAATGGGGTCAAGGAAAAAGTCTTGTATTTCTTCAGAACACTTTGCTCAAAAGATAAATGGAAATGAGCACTATTCACCTATGCCACTGTTCAGCAGTATTAATTCTATAACTGCTAAGCATATATTTTCCCCATCATAATTTGTCTCACTTCTTGAAAGGGGTTCCTACCAAATTATTTTATGAATTAGTACAAGTACTGTATGTTGAAGCCTGACCTGATGCAAAGCTTGGACAGGCTGTCATTTGTTTTAAGCATCTGGCTCACTACCGGTAGTAGGTGACAAGCTTTCTAGTTTCCTCCATGCATAATACACTGAAACATGATCAATGCCAATTAAATGTATTTTTTAAACAAATAATTATCTATGAACTACAGTAATCGCTAATATATTTATGCCTGCTGAGGTCTGTCGCCAGGCTGATTTTTCACTTGACTTACAACATGTTCCTCTCTAGATACTTATTTGAGAGTTCCTCATGACTACCCAAGGGATGCGGTGGCTCAGTGGCTAAGACACTGAGCTTCTCGATCAGAAAGTTCGGGTGTTCGAATCCCTAGCACCGCATAACAGAGTGAGCTCCCATTACTTGTCCCAGCTTCTGCCAACCTAGCAGTTCGAAAGCATGTAAAAATGCAAGTAGAAAAATAGGGACCACTTTGATGGGAAGGTAAAAGCGTTCCGTGCGCCTCTGGCGTTTAGTCATGCCGGCCACATGACCACGGAGACGTCTTTGGACAGCGCTGGCTCTTCGGCTTTGAAACAGAGATGAGCACCACCCCCTAGAGTTGGGAACGACTAGCATATATGTGTGAGGGGAACCTTTATCTTTACCTTTACATGACTACCCAGAGATCAGACTTTGACTTCAACATCCAACTGAAACCAATGATGCTAGGTGCGAAGAGTCTGTTGTACACGCAAGTTCAAACTGTAACACTAGATGAAATTTACTTTCTACTTTCTGGGCAAGTATTCTGTCAAAGTCTACTAAAATGTGTACCATCATGAATTAATGCATCACACAATATGCAAAAAGCACAGCACATGCCAGTTTCAATTGCTAATTGTATATTGCAATTAAGTGGGCAGTGCAGTAAAATAGCCATCCCATTTATAAAACCTCCATTCATTATATAACTTCAATTGAAAGAGTCATCAATTTATTTATTGCTGGCATTTCTATGCCATTGAAATGGTTCTAAGCTATGATATTTCATAATGAATAAGCCGAATAATTTTAGAGTATGCTAATAGATGGAAACCAGAAAAAAATCTTGTTTATGACTACAACATATTCTTCTTTCTCCTCTTCTCCTAAAAATATTTTGGTTCTTAAAAATTATTAAAACTCTTAGTGTAACTTAAGAGGAAAGCATAAAAAAACAATTAAAAAACACAAAATACTAGCTATCTGTTAATACTGATATGTTTATCAGTAGAATAAAAGCAAAATTATTTCTCTGCAGTAATAATCAGTAATTATGTCCCCACATTTAGATATTCATAATATTAAAATGAGACAAGAGCAGCATGGTAATCAAAAGCATACTTATTCCCAGCTTGGGCTTTATTATTTTTAAAATAGTAAATAGATTAAAATATTCATTAATTCTTTAAGACCCATTGCAGCTTTTTCCCCAGCTAAATGTACAAACAACTGCAGCTATAAATGCTTATTAAAATCTTATTCAAAGAAAAAAAATCAAATTCAAATTAATCTAAAAACCAAATAAAACTTGAACATTAAAGTCATTATTCATGTATATTATTTATTAAACTATAATGGATTTTTGTCAGCCCTTTTGTAAATGCTAAATTGAATATATAGACTCATTAGAGGAAAAAATACTCTTAATTAGGAGAAAGAGAAATTAGTCTCATGCAACTCTGACAAGAAAATGAGTTTGGACTAACATTCAAGTTTGAAGTCAAGCTAGGACTGCCTCATCTAGCAAGTTCAAGACAGCACTTTCACCTTTCTAGAACAGTTGGGTACTATCAGGTTGATCCAACCTGGGTCGGTCACTGGGACCAGAGGTTTACTCTTTCGAGCTTTCGGACTCGTGCTGGAGCCAATCAACAGGGAACTTCTCTCTACCAGAACATGTGCTTTGGGCTGTTCCATGCATAGTATTTATGTGGTGCCTGGATGTGTGTGGCTTTTTAGTTGTTGATTGGGATGCTGATGGCCGACTATTAAATCATTGCGTGTTTTTTTCTTGTGCTGCCAAGTTCTCGGCTCCCAATACCTGATAAGCTGGTGATAAATCAACACTCCTGTTGACTGTCAAGGGCCCCATTTTCTAGGCTTCAATCATTTGCCTGGCTATTTTTGTACCTGCTTGGCCAACAATCTTAGTAGCTGTGAAATTGAACGTATGTCCTTCTTCATTGCAATGTGAAACTACCAATGAATTTGGGTCTCCTTGTCTGACTGCTTGTGTTCTTGCAATCTGGTGGTTAGATTCCTCCCTGTCTGTCCTACACAGTCTATCAGGTTGAATCTCAACTCTGATGAATTTGGGCCACAGATCCACTATTTTACCATTTTAATCTGCCCCTACTAATAAACTCTTCAAAAGACATCTCAGTGATCACCTTGGCTCTGTCCTTCCACTTTACTTGCTGTCTCCCCTTGCTTTTATTTTTCTCATCCACCTCAAACTTAATTGTTTTTGCTAGTCTTTTATAGTCATGTGAACATGTATACCCATGTTAAATCTTTTTTCTTTTTTAACTAATGTAGACACATCAACATAAAGATGATGTAACTGAACAAAAACCTACAGTATAAAAAATTGTCTATTAAACACAAAATTAACAGATATGCCATTGCCTTCCATAGAAAAAATAAGTCCACCTTTAATATTTGATTATTACTCCCTCTGGCAGAAACAACTTCAAGTAGACATTTCTTATAACTGTCTACCAGTTTCTGACAGTAATTTTTTCCTCATTCCTTCATGCAGATTTTTTTCAGTTGTGCAATATTGGGAGGGATTTCTTGCATGCACAAGTTGTTTCAAATCACTCCACAGAATCTTGATGGGATTTAGACCTAGGCTTTGACTTGACCATTCCAGAACCCTCCATTTCCCTTCTCTTTTTTTTTTCTTCAGCCATTCTTTGGTGGATTTACTAGAATGGTTATTACCATTGTCATGTTGCAAGGTACGCTTTTAGTTAAGCTTTTGACAGATGATCTTACGTTATCCTCAAACATCCTCTGGCATAATGAACAATAGATTCTATGATGGACACCAAAGCACTCCATACCATAACCTCACCACTGCCTGCTTTATAGTTAGAATCCGTTTCTTCTGGTAAAATGATGGCTTTGGCTTTTTGCATGTCTTCTGATATTGTGACTAAATATCTCAATTCTTTATCTTGCATGTTCACAGCACACTGTTCCAGAAGCCCCAATCTTTGCCTAGGTGTTCATGAGCAAACTTTAGTTTTGCCCTCAAATACTTTCAGTAAGCAATGGTTTTCTCCTGGCACACCTCCCATGTAGATCTAATTTGTGCAGCTTCTTTCTAATGGAAGTCTCATGCACTTTGACACCAATAGTAGTGAGAGTTGCCTACAGGTTACATGGTAAAATTCTGGGGTTTTTTAAGGATCTTTTAGGCATCTTGTGAACTTGCTGGGATGGTCTGTCCTGGGCAAGTTGGCACTTGTTTGAAATCTTTTCCACCTCTTAATCATCTTCTTGACAGTGGAATGATTGATGTACAATTGTTTGGCAATCTTTTTAAATCCTTTTCCCAGACTCATAGGTGCCTATAATCTTCTTTTTGAAGATTATGAGAGCTCTTTTAATCTAGACACAGTGATACCTCACACTTCAACAACAAAGAGCAAATCAAACTAAATATCTGAGGTTTCAATAAGGCAGGTTCATTCAAGATCCTTTCTAATAAAGTTCTAATCATTTGTACCTGATCTGGTGCATTTCTAATTTTAGGTTTTTGAGGTAGTGGCAAATCTACAAATGTGCTTACTTTTCCCAAATGTGAAATGTGCATTTATGTTTTTTTCAATCACACAATGCACTACAAAATGTAAGTACTGCATAAAATCTGTTATATCAATATTACTGAAATAAAACTCATATCTCTGTGTTAAAATACATTGAAATACATTTTTTCACAAGATTGTATCTGCTCACAGCACATGCTTGAAATTTGTATATTTTTGCTTGTCAATCATCACCTCAAGGGAATAGCCAATGTTTACCTGGTCCATAATAATCTTAAAAATCATTTCCAAATCCTTAACTCAAAGACATTTCTCTCTCTCTCTCTTTCAGTGCCCAGTATACAGAAATATACGTTACCATAGGAAAAGTATCATTTTAATTATTATTTTTTGTTTTATTGAAGTGTTTTTATCCTTCATGATCTTTTCTAAGTGTATATTGCCTTCTTTCTTGGACTTAATCTCCTTTTAATTTCTCCAGTTTTCCATATATCTTTATTTCTGCATCCAAGAAAGCAAACTATTTACTACCTTCATTTTTTCACTACCAACAGTAAGTTCAGGCCTGCTGGTTCCTTTTAATTTTCTTTAAGAGTTAATATTAAACCCAATTTTTCACTTTTATCATCAGCTCATTAAGTCATTTTTACTTTCAGTTAAGTGATATCATATTTATATCTAAGATAGTTTAAGTTTGTATTTGATTCAGTGAATCCTGCCATTTTAAAATATATCTATTGATATAATATTGATATTCAATGAATAATAACTAATGCCACTAGATAGGATTACAAAATTTACTCACCACCCATATATTTAAGGGCATTTTTAAAAAAATATTATTGCCACTCCATTCTTTCATATAGCTGTATTGCTTATTCCTAAAATGTCATATTTAATACCTTTCAGCTGTCCATTTTAAATTTTCTGTTGTCTAGGCTTCTTACATGTCATAATCCACTATATAATTTCTTGATTTACAATTCCTTTTGAAAGGTGGTTTAGTTTACTTCACACCCATACAGCCACCCGTCTTTGCCAGTTACTGAGCCTAAGGAGCCCTTAGCTTCATTCCCCCCCACACACTCACACCTTTGAACTTTCCTGGCAAAGCTGACCTTTAACAAATGCATGGATCTATCCTCACTTTCAAGGTTATTTTAAGTTACTGACCCTTTCTACCATATCAAGGTTGTAATCTCCTGGAAGGGTATTTTGATTATATCTCAGTAAATGTAAGAACAAGATAGCAGCTACTTGGATTCTCAGGAAAAAACTGAATTAGGAACAGTTGTAATATAATCAGAGATATACAGTAAAATTAGACTGTCATTTTTCAAATAGTCCATTTAACAGGCCAAGGACAACATGTAAGATAGAAAGATTATGAAAGGGCTGCTATTGTTCATTGTTAAAATCAAACCAACTAAATATATTGCTCACTACTTAGATCATTTGATTCCAGACTTGAATATATATTTAATAATGCTTCTGATAGGAATTTTAGTTCAGTAGATTATAATCTATATACTTAAATAGAAAGTAGAACAAAGATGCTCACATTACTCATTCTTTGGGCTACAAAAATGGTTATGCCTTGACTCCTGCTTATGATTTAAGGTAATTCTAAGAACATATTTCTGTTTTAATATTATGTATTCATTTGACAGACAGAACTTTACTTTGGTCGTTGACTAATAAAAATACTATCAATAAAATGAAAACTATCTTCTAACAACAAGAACTACTATCAACCATTTGTACGGGAAACTTACACATAATATAGCAAAATTTTGCTACTTTTAGATAAATACACTTATCTTTATTGTTTTATAGATAGTGCAGATAAAAGCTATTAGAGTCCCCCAGGAATTTCAATAAAAGAAATTGATCACCAGTTAATCAGTTGGTATTTCATATGGGGTTTCCTGTATTTCCCTTTCAGGACAGCTGTGGGAAGAACATGAAATAAAACTAAAAATAAAGCTCTACCAAATTTGGGAACTGTGATATGATTATGTAGCAGGTTCAGGTATTAAAATTTGGTTATATACAGTTACAATATAATTGAGAAGATTATGAAAGAAAGCAGCAATTTCTGTTTGATCTTCTACATCTAAGATCCTTTGCCGTAATATTGATCTAGCGTGATCTAACTATAAGGTTAAGCTGGCATCACTGGAGAAACTATACAAACTTGGTTTCTTTTGGATCACAGTTTCCCAGAAAGTTTTATAGTTTTCTGCAAATATTAGATACCGTATTTTTCGGAGTATAAGACGCACCTTTTTCCTCCCTAAAAGTGGCTGAAAATTTGGGTGCGTCTTATACTTCAAATGTAGCTTTTTTTCCAGCCCTAACTAGGTGCTAACAGATCTTCCCAGCTCTTACCTTGCAGGCTTTTTCATTGTTACTCTCTCCAAAGAATGTTTTTCCAGCCCTAAGTCTTTGCAGAATTTTTTTTTTCATTGCTCTACTTGCTCCGAATAAGTTTTTTTCTAGCCCTAAGCAGGTGCTAACTATCTTCCCAGCTCTTACGGCTTGCAGGCTCTTTCATTGTTATTCTCTCAGAAGAATATTTTTTAAGTCCTAACCAGGGGATAAAATAATGTGCTGAAGCTGCTCCAAATAAGTTTTTTTTTAGTCCTAACCAGGTGCTAACGATCTTCCCAGCTCTTACTGGCTTGCAGGTTCTTTCATTGTTATTCTCTCAGAAGAAGGTTTTTTTAAGTCCTAACCAGGAGATAAAATAATGTGCTGAAGCTGCTCCCAATAAGTTTTTTTCTAGCCCTAACCAGGTGCTAACGATCTTCCTAGCTCTTACCGGCTTGCAGGCTCTTTCATTGTTACTCTCTCAGAAGAATGTTTTTCCAGCCCTAAGTTTTTGCAGGGTTTTTTTCATTGCTCTACTTGCTCTGAATAAGTTTTTTTCTAGCCCTAACTAGGTGCTAACGATCTTCCCAGCTCTTACTGGCTTGCAAGCTCTTTCATTGTTACTCTCTCAGAAGAAGGTTTTTTTAAGTCCTAACCAAGAGATAAAATAATGTGCTGAAGCTGACCAGACTAAGGATGCTAGCCAGATGAATACCTGGTAGGCAGATTGTTTTCCCCTATTTCCCTCCCCAAAAACTAAGGTGTGTCTTATACTCCGGTGTGTATACTCCGAAAAATACTAGATAGGTCAGTTCACTAGGGTCAAGGTTTGAAACCATTGTTTTTTAGGCAATCTTGTGGTTTCCCTGAAGGACACTTTGGCTTCCCTTTCTTAATTCTTCAACAAAAGTAGTGTTTCATATTAATTTTTACAATAAAGTTATGATTTTGGTTTGCTATTTGTTTTTTTCAATTAAGGTAAACATTGTGCCAGTTCTGTTTTATAAACAGTCATGGACCTTCATTGATTGATACTTTCATTACTGGACACAAAAAAGGAAGATCAATGGATTTCTCCAGGAGTGGTACATGACATATATGCCTAGAATCCATTACTACAATAAATGACCCCAGAATCCCTGTTAGAACAGGCCAAACTATCCTTCAGTTCAGAGTCAGACACCTTTCATAGAAATTGTCAGAAGACTTTCTTTCCCTTTAAGACTACATACCAATTCCCTACAAAATACAGCCTGAAGTCTTATGTGTCTCAGCTTAAATTGGTAAGATAACAATTTGACAAGCATTGATTCTTATAAGATTACCGAAGGAAATGTGCAGGATATGCAGCAAACACAAAGACTTTCTTTTTTTTAACAAACCTATAACTGGTCTGTGTATAACAGCAATTATAATAGAACATGATAGTCTGAAAATCTTATTCTTTGCCTGCACTATATCCTTTTATCCTGGTAGCAAATCTTGCCAGGTTTTAATTGGGCATTATATTAGATATATTCAGCGTGACTGCATAAATTTGTTTTAGCCTGTTCTAAAACTACATCACATAGAAAGCAAGGTCAGAAGTTAGCTCTTAAAAGCAAGTAATTGATGTAGTGCTGATTTCATTTACTGAAAAATTATGCAGAATTTCCTCAGTTGCAGGAAGCCTGGCAAATGCCAAAATGAGGCAAGGAAAGAGCAAATTGGAAACGATGGATAGCAGTTGGGAATTTCTGACATCCAATAACCTCCAAGGAAAACTAAGTGAAATCCCTAGTAAGGAAACAGCAGGAAAGACAATGGCAAAACCATGCATTTGAGAAATTTGATTTTTCAGCATTTTTGCTTAATGTCAGATGTGCCTCCGTTCAAAACCCAGGAAAGAAAACCCCCAACTCCATGGTTGTAGAGAAAGGTACTTTTACTGGATAAGAACTGATAACAACAAGTTGAAAACAAGATCTGAGGCTAAAGGCGTGAAAATTACATATAGAAAGCAATCCCAAATCCCTCCCCCCAAAGACCCGGGCTGACCATCCAATCCCCATGCCCCCAAGATGTCATGTGGGCCGCATCTTCAGGTGGAGCCATCGGATCTGGTATGCTGAAACGGTTGACCTTGAGCTGGCTGTAAACATGTCCATTCAGCAGCACAGTAGATGATGGCGAGCTGTGGTGGGTGTGCCTAGGTACACCCACGTAACACCCATTCTCCGTCAGCTGCATTGTTTGCTCATTAGTCTCCGGACCCAATTTAAGGTGTTCGTTTTGACCTTTAAAGCCCTACATGGCTCAGGGCCAGGTTACCTTCGGGACCGCATCCTGCCGCATACCTCCCTACGACCGGTTAGGTCCCACAGAGTTGGTCTCCTCCAGGTCCCATCGACCAAGCAATGCCGGTTGGCGGGGCCGAGGGGGAGAGCCTTCTCTGTGGGAGCCCCCTCCCTTTGGAACCAACTCCCTCCAGAGATTAGAACTATCCCCACCCTGCTGGCCTTCCGTAAAGCAATAAAAACTTGGCTCTTCCGGAAGGCGGGGTGAAAGTGAGACCAATCAGATTATATTTGGGTCTCCCCCCTTGGTTATGAATGTCAGATGTTTTTTAATTTTTATAATTTTTAATTATATGTTTTTATATGTAACAATGATTTTATATGTTGTCAGCCGCCCAGAGTCCCTCGGGAGTTGGGCAGCATACAAATCTATTAAATTAAATTAAATTAAATTAAATTAAATGAGAACTTTCCTCCCTTGCTCACTAATCAGACACATACGGAGACATCTCCAGCACTGCTTCCCTCCCTTCCAAATACCTAGACCTCCCCACTCCCCCCATTTCTATGTCAGCCAAAAGCAAGCAAGCAGCATGGAGGCTGACATTAGGTACTCCTCAATTTACAACTATTTGTTTAGCAACCATTCAAACTTACGACAGTACCGAAAAAAGTGACTTATGGCAGTGCTTGCGCTTACAACTGTTGCAACATCCCTACAGTCACGGGGTCAAAATTCAGATGCTTGGCAACCAGCATGTATTGACGATGGCTGCAGTGTACCAGGGTCACGTAATCACCATTTGTGACCTTCCCAGCCGGCTTCCAACAAGCAAGGTCAATGGGGGAAGCTGGATTTGCTTAGCGACTACACAATTCATTTAACAACTGCAATGATTCAGTTAACAACAGTGGCAAAAAAGGTAAAAAAAAAGCAGGCATGACTCACTTAACAACCATTTTGCTTAGCAATGGAAATTCTGGTCGCAACTGTTCTCATATGTCGAGGACTACCTGCACGTATTTTTGTTTGTAAAAAGATGCAACTGCATCTAATCCAGAGAAAAGATAGGAATCAGCAACAGAAACAATTAACTTTACTCTAGCTGAATGAGAAAACTAGAACATTTAGTAAAAGGCAGTCATTCAAACCTTTATATTAAAAAAAAACGAAGAGTCTTATTATTTAGGTAAATTATTTAGAATTAACTTGCTATCTAGATATGTTTGAACTCGAGACACCCTATAGGATTTCCACATTCCTATAGAAAGCAATGCTGCACGGGCTAATAAATATATACAAATGTCATGGTTTTATCTTCAGTTTCAGTATGTACATTTTTGCTTCATATCACTATACTACTAGACTATGATGCATTTCTAACTGAATACTATTTAGAGACCATTCAAAACACTACACTGTGTGCAAACTAATTTTTTTTGCCAATACTGACATCCATAATGTAAAGCCTCTATAGACAAGAAGCCATAAGAAGGAATGGTAGGAAGAGAATTTATTATTCTCCTAGCTAAATTCAGTGCTTGATAATGTATGCCTGGATTTGGAAATCTCTATGATCTTTCCAAAGCATTCTAATGCACCCAGGTATCTTTCTACAGATCAAAAGAACAGAAAAATCATATGACACAAATTAGGGCCATCCCTATCTTTGAAGGGGGGCTTTTATTTTGCTATAACTGTTCATTATTAGTTTTTTAAAACTTTTCCCTCTGAGAAAGAAAGCTAGTATTGCAACCTGCCTATAATAAGCGAAAAAGAGCAGAATAAATTTTGTTTGAACTGTCAACCAAACAAAGTGTTTTTTTAAAAAATTAACTATGCTTAACCTGCATTCACATATGTGATCTGAGCACCCTCTACTGTGTAAAATTATTCATAGCAGAAATAAAGAATTAAAGCTACCATATTATCCCAGAGCTGTATTTCTTCAATGTAAACATCCCTCCAGCCACACTATCAAAAAAAATAATAATTGGCCCCATCTATGATAAAAACAAAATCTCCTTTCCCCCCACAAGCAAGACATTTATTCAATGCTAAGATATACAGTACGAAAATGTTCTAATGCTGAAAAGGTAACCCTACTTCAAAGGAAAGCAAAATGGTGGAATAAAGGTACTCCTGCATACAAATAGAATAAACAAAATGTAGTTTTGCATCCCATTCACCCTCCTTATCTCATTCTCCTTCATTGCCTACAACTTCCTTTCATTAACTGTTACTTCTTACCAGATAGTTAGATCTGGTGTAAAGTCAGAAAGAGCCACCTTTGGAAGGGTGGGAAGATAAAGTTAGCCAACACAGTTACTAGCTAACTTTGGATGACACTGACCAGAACAATACTTCAACCTTTGCTATGAATACAAAGCTTAATGAAGAAGAGGCCAAAGACCCCCCCAATTCCATACACAGGTTTATTCAGTCCCAGATCTTGGGAACTATCACTTACATACGTTTGATCTATTTTCCATAGCAGCCATAGGAATGGATAATGTAGGTGTTCTCAGCCAATAAAACTTATACTTAGGGGGAAATTGAGGGGGGAAGATAAAGGGGGGAAGGAGGGTGTCGAAGGAAATTGAGAGCTTTTTGACAATAATTTAGCAGTACTCCACTCTCTGTATTAATGAGCAGGCGTTTCCTAGTTTGTGTTTACTCGAAAGTATTCCACAAATAAAAACTGTAAGCATGTTTTGGGAAATGAACCAGATAAAGTTTAAATAAAAACCCAACAAAACATATCTGAAATATAAAACAGGGCCTTAATAGCTTAAAAGTAGTTACCTTTATTGAAGAACATGGAGGCCATCTGACCCATTTCTACCCTTTCGGTGATTTCAAAAATATTAGGTGCTCCTCGTCTCTCTGAAAATTAGAAGGAATGTTTTAGACGCATAAGTCCAAGCTATTCATATTATAAACCAGGGGTGTCAAACTCAATTTCATTGAGGACCGCATCAGGGTTGTGTTTGACCTTGGAGGGCCGGGGTGGGTGTAGCCGGGGTAAATGTGGCCAGCATGACATCATTCGTGTCGGGGGAGCCTGTGGTTGTTGTGACCCAGCACCGCAACCCCCCAGAAACACACACACACAGTCGTTGGAAGGCAAACAAAAAGGTTCCTTTTACTAATACAGTTTCTTAGTAAAACTCAGAGGGTTTAGAAGTCCAAAACAACACAAACGGAAAGTCTTCAGGAATAAGGTTCTTTGGGTTACGTGAGGGTTAAATAGCACACAGACAAAAGTTCAAAGCAAGACTCATTAATTCTTCTCTTATCTGAACAACTTGGCTGGCTTCCCGGAATAAAGCTGGCAGAAGCTGGTGATAAGATTCCCAAACAGACGTAGAAACGAAACTCTGGATATGCCGCGGTCATTGAATTGTTGTTCTCAGCAATGAGCACTAATTACCCTGGCTTAATATAGCCACTGAAGGGCGTGGCCCAATTAGCCCTCACTGCTTCCTCCGATTGGACCGACGCTTACTCAGTCAGTCCTGTCTTCTGGCTGCTCTGCGTGCTCTGGCATCCAGCATGAGTTCTTCATCTCCTGATGAAGAACTCTGCTGCGCAGGTGCAGAAGGTCCTGGGAGATCATCCTGCTCTGGCACCGAGTCCTCATCACCAGCCGTCTCTGGTGCCAGGCACATAGGCTGGTACTGCTGCACCATGAGCGGCTCCAAGTCCTCCGGATCCTCCAGACTCGGCGCCGGACGTGGCCAAGGCACAACAGTGGTGGCCTAAGTGCTCTGCCAGAGAAAACGGGCTCCCAAGCTGTTTTCGGCTTCGACAGTCTCCTGCAACCCTCTGCCAGCAAAAACGGAGCTCAGGCTGAGCTCTGTTTTTGCTGGCAGAGGCATCATGGGCCGGTCCTTTGCTGTTTCCAGGGCACCCCATGGGTCGAATCCGACCCTCGGGCCTTGAGCTTGACACCCCTATTATAAACCATTTCTTTCACAGGTAGTCCTACAACCATTTGTTTAGCAACTATTACAAGTTACAATCACACTGAAAAAAATGACTTACGGCTGATCCTCACACTTATAACCATCAAAGCCTCCCCACAACCACCTGATCAAAATTCAGCCACCTGGCAACCAGCATGTATTTACAATGGTTGCAGTGTCCTGGGGTCACATGATCACCTTCTGTGATTCTTCCAACTAGCTTCCAACAAGCCAAGTCAATGGGAGAAGCTGGATTCACTTAATGATGATGTGATTCCCTTATCAACTGCAGTGATTCACTTAACAACTGTAGCTAAAAAGGTCTTAAATTGGGCATGACTCACTTAACAACTGCCTTGCTTAGCAATGGAAATTCTGATCTCAATTGTGGTCATATGTCAAAGACTACCTGTAGCTTGTTTGTGAAGTACCAATATGCATATATGTACATGTAATAGAAAGAAAGAAATGTTATAATAAATGTATATTTTAAAACTCATTTTAAAATGCTTTATAGTTAAATTGCTCAATCTTCTCGTTTTTCATCTTTTAAATCAGAGGTCTCCAACCTTGGCAACTTTATGAGGTGTGGACTTCAACTCCCAGAATTCCTCAGCCAGCATGGCTGGCTGAGGAATTCTGGGATTTGAAGTCCACACCTCATAAAGTTGCCAAGGTTGGAGACCTCTGCTTTAAATGACTCTTTTGGTTGTACTACTGAGTAATGTATTTGATTAATTATGGGCCAGAATTAAGAAAAAAAAGTCTCCCCTTCTTTCCTCTCTGAAGGAGAACAGCTGCTTAAATAGGCTGAAGAATGGCTGAAAGGTTTGGCTGATGACCCAAAAGAGTAAGTAACAGAGGGGGAAACCATGTTCACCATTTTAAAGACTTTCCCCCCAATGATTTACACATTTTAGATTTTTTGATTTCTGAAGGTTAACGTGCAAAACATGGAGTAGAATGTTTTGGAGCTCAGGCAGAGTTTTGATGTTCTAGTTCAAAACGTAAATCCTTCATAATTAATCCACACGATACAATAATCTGTTTGAAAAATTTGACAAACAACATGCCACAGATGTGAAGCACAGTAAATAATTTCAGGATGACATAAAGCCATTAGGAGGACTACACTGTAGAAATAATCCACTATTTCTACATAGTTCTTATAATATTCACAAGATCAGTCCACAGCAATCTTATGGAGAAACGTACGCATGATATTCCCCCCCCCCCACTATTGCTAGAATATAAGGTTAAAATTGAAACTGCTTATCTTACACAAAGAAACCAGTCCTACTGTTGTAATGCACAGTACAAAACCGTATCTTGAATTTATCAAAGCAGGCAGAATCTTTGGAATGAAATGCGGAAAAAGATAATTTTTCTACACTTGTTTTCACTAACAGTTAAACTCTGTAACCTCTGAGAAGGGAAGAAAGCAACATGGTGCAGATACTGACTTCAACTGTTTTGTACAAGGCTGAAAATTATTCTATAAATGTCCCAAGCAAATATGTTAGTTGGGAGAGGAGCTGTCGTGGGGATCTTGGAAGATTATAATCTGGAGAATATGGAAGATTATAATATTGATACAAAGCAATTCAACAATGAGCTTGTTTGATATGAAAGCCTGAAAAGATCTGAATTCATAGCTCCCATTTGCTTGCAGATACTTTGTACTATACAAGGAATAGATCCCTGTTTACTTGGAATCTGATGATGACATATAACAAAGGCAAGAGAAAAGAGAAAAGAAGAAAAGCAAGCAACACTCCTGTGCCCCAAACAAAATAAACTAGAACAAATCACCATTTGTTCTAGGATTAAAAATAATCCCAAAGTTACTAAAGATTGATGGAGAATAATAAAGAGAAAACAAAAGTTAAAGAAATAAATGATTTTATAATTTTGTCTGAAGGTAAGTACTGCAGCAACAGTAAAAAGCAGTTTAAGTGGTTGTAAAATCTTCAGTCCAAGTTGGAGCAGTGATTGAAGTCAAGAAGAAAAGTTATGCACACAGACCAAATAAATTGACTTCTAAACTGTTTGAAAGATGATTTTATTCTAATTAAAAGGTGACGTATATATTTCTGATTGTTATTCACTGCAATTACATAAAATGAGCTGTTAATAAGCCAATCAAATTTAAAGAAGTAGAATATGATAAAATTGGGAACCTACATAAATATGATACTGTACCTAAGCTCGATAAGAAATGGAGTAGAAAGTTCATATCCTGATTTTAAATAGTGAACTGACCAATGATTGATACTGATGCAACAGAGCAGTTACTTTCTAATATATATATATATATATATATATATATATATATATATATATATATATATATATATATATATATATATATATATATATATATATATATATATATATATATCATTATTAGAATATGTTTATCTGGGTCACTTGTATAGAAGTAATATCAATAAAAGGAAAACTAAAACCAGAGAGAGCCAAGCTAGCCACTCAAGGGAAGAGAGATTGCCAATCTTGATGTGATCTTCTGTTCCAACGCTTTTGAAAGTCTTGGTAATCAGATTATCAGGGAACCTGACCTCACAATGTTGTGGATTAATGCTAATCTTCTGCAATAAGACCACTTTCATTCATTATTTAGTGATGGACAAGCAGGGAGATCTGGCATACTGTATATTACTGAAACCAGTGAGGATGGGGATGCTGTTTGTTCGGAGAGTTATCCAACTATGTATCCAACATTGCAAAGAAGGACAAAATATGTATATTACAAGGACACCACTGTTGCAAGCAATGTGGCCTGGAATCAAGAAAAATATTTTTTTAAATATGCATTTTGGTAATCTGCAAAAGAACAAGAAGCTTTCTACTTCGATAAACTATTTTTTTCAATTAAAATATGGTTTGCAAAGTATTACTAATGTTTGATTTCATAACACACTTGTATTATTTACAGAAAGGTTAAATAAAGGTTGAGGATCTTTTTTTCACTTGCCTTTGGCATTAGCAAAGAACTGTAGAGAAAGATTGATTCTTACATATTATCAAGTTGAAAGTAGAATCAGCTAGATACTTACGCACAGATAGAATAGGCCTTGTTTCTGATCGTTCATAGACATCTGGCAGAACTTCACTATCAGAAACTTCAGATGAAGAATCATCTTCATCATTTTCATCTTCCTAGAAGAGTAAGACATTAACGTAGATCTCAAAAATGAAGGATTATTGTAGAATTCTGATAAGTAAAAGAAAATTCAGCACTAAATTAAGAACGCATTTACTAGCTAAAAAAAAAAAAGGAAAACTCTTTAGCTGTGGGTCTTTAAGATGCTTAGAATTCCAGTTCCTCCATCATACTGTATATCCAATCTAGTGAGAGAAAAGAATGCTGTTTTCAAAAAAAAATTGCAGAATGGTAGGGAATTTATTGCTGTATTTTAAGGGCAGGCACAAGAGCAATATTAAAAGCTTCCTACCATGTAACAGTATGATTGGAGAGATATCAGATTAAGACATGCCACACAAACCTTGTGCTTTTCCATTCTCTTTAAGTGAAGCTGAGCATTAGCTGCAGCCATGGCCTCCATTACAAAAGTTGTCGTCATGTAGCTATAAGAGAATTATAAAATATCAGTTATTTAAAAACAAAAATGATTCACAATATCCCATTTATATTAACACGTTCATTTTAAAGATCCATTCTGAGGAGTTTTCAGGCAATGTTGAATATTGAAAGCAAAGTTAGATATAATGCGGGCAGCCAACTTTTTCCCAAATATGCTTTGTATAAAACAGGGGTGGAACATTAATTTTTACACTTGGTATCAGTGAAGATTTGGAGAACTCAAGTAAGTTTGTCTTCCAATTCTTAGCTTCCCTTGACATTTTGCTTTTCTCCCAGCCAGCTTCAATGATAGGAGTCAAATGGCAAAACTTAATAAAATTAACCTGACTAAAATATTGTAGATGGATGGAAAAGACACATTTGGAAAATGCAATGTTATGTATTTGTGACAGATTTTATTCCAACATTTTCAGGTTATATTTATTTTACAAACCATGCTTTGAAAATCCTAACTTACCATAGTATATGGAAATAGGTCAGTGGTTCACATACAATGCTATGTATTAAGGATTGAAAATACTTTTTAAGATCTACTAAGACAATAACTGGGAGTAAGCGATCCTTTAATAAGAGATCAACATTACAATTTGATTTGTTAAGCTTTCACCCACTTTAATTATTTTGTTTCTTATTTTTAGCAAAAAATGAGCAAAGGATAGAATAATGCTAAGTTCAAAAATAATATTTTGCTGCTTTACAAGTTGAACTAATTTATAAAAATTGAGTGAGAAATCATTTCTGCTAAGATTAATATAAAGTAACTATTCCCTGGGGCATAGATAATGATCCCCCCTAAGGGCTTCTTACTGTATCAAACATACTTCAGGGATATCACAGATTCAGAAGTGCTTATCGAGAAATGAAAGTATCAGGGTAATACTGCAGGAAACATTTCCAACTTGACAGCAGTAAGAAAAATTTCAAGGACAATACAATACAAATAGAACGAATAATTACAAATTGGAACAGAACCTATCAATACAAAGAAATGAACAGGAAGAGAAATCAAAGCACAAGGTAGGAAACTGTAGATAAGCCTTAAGGTTTTAAAATAATCTCTTTTACAAAGCTCAGAAGTAATCTATAAAGATTTATGCTTTCCATCCAAAGAAACCAGCACTTTTTCAATGCCTTCAGTAGCAATTTATAAGATTAATTTGCAAACAACACAGTCTCAACTGAGGGAGAAAGGATACAAGAAAATCTGTTTAAGGAAATACTTTTACAATGGAAGGTAATGATGTTCACAGTAGAACAATTAAATGTAGGTATAAATTGTAAATAAGTAGTTGCGCACATCTAACAAATCCACAAATTTAAACTGACCATTAATGACCACAGTGTATAGAAAGCATTTAAGAGGGGAACTAGGTCATTTTTTTATTTGCATCTTTTTTTTTTTTTTGCATAGTACAGAACAAATTCTTGCATGTTCTGTGCATTTTTAAAGCTCATTCAGAGGTATAAAACTGAGCCATTACCATTAATTCTCTATACTTAAGGCAAACATTCATGGGAGAGGTTAAATCTATTTTTTTATTCTGCACAACATGCAATCTTTGCCTCCCTACTCCGCTCCAGGGGGCATTACTGATGGGGGTAGAGGGGAGAACTATATCATCTAGACCAGGTCCTGGACAGCTAATAATGAAGCCCCACAAATAATAAAAAATTGAAAAATAAAGGAAATTCATTATGTATATTAACTATGTTTATATACTTTATATGCAGTCCAATGCAATTCCTCTTCACTCAATAAGGCCCAGGCAAACCAAAAGGTTGGACAACCATGATCTAGAGCAGAGGTGTCAAACTCAAGGCTCATGGGCCAGATCCGGCCCGCGATGTGGTTAGATCTGGCCCTAGAAACAGCAAAAGACGCGCCATGGCGCCTCGCCTCTACCCAGCCCAGGTCAACTACGCACTGATCTACAACCCGATGGTGGCCATCTGGACCGGAAAGCAGTCAGCCTTAGATCCGCAGGGCCGCCCCCACCCCGCCCCCTGGGCACGCGGACGGGAGGCAGCGAGCGTGCATGGGGCCTGGCGTCCCTGGGGACCGTCTTATCCTGCAGGCTGACTGCATTCTGAGTGCCTCCCTTTCACCCAGGAAGCCAGCCCCTGCCTGCATATGTCGCCGCTTGAGCAGTGAGGACGAGGAGAAGAGCGGTGAGGCTTTATGCCAGGCGGGCGGCCAGACAAGGAGTAGGTCAGGTGGGGCTGAGTGGTTGGGGAGGGGATCATGGCTGCTCAGGTGTATTGTGAACTTCTTAGGTTTCTCTTTTTCCAAGATCTCATCCAATTCCAACTCCCCCTCCTCCTTACCCATTCACTTTCCTTCATGTTTTGGTTTCATGATTTAATTCTCATTCATTCTCTCTATGGGACTAAACCATCTGAATGGATTTTTTTGTACTGGGCAGTCATTTTTCTACATTCAGGCATCACTATACCAGCGGTGGGTTGCTCCCGGTTCGGACCAGTTCTTAGAACCAGTAGCGGCGGTGGGAAGCTCCACCCACCCGCCCGGGACGCTTCTGCGCAAACTAATTCAGAACCCACTACTGCACTGTACATTCTTGACTTTATCTCTTCTTCTTTCCATTGCAATTCAATGTTTTCTTGTTTTACCATAGATACTTTTAAGTAATGCATTCGTGCTGCATTTAGTTTTCAGAGTGAGATCTGTAACCTCCTTGCTTTACAAGAGTTATTTTAAATAGCAATAGCAATAGCACTTAGACTTTTATACCGCTCTTTATCTTTACAGCAGTCTCTGAGTGGTTTGCAATGTCAGCATATTGCCCCTAACAATCTGAGTCCTCATTTTCACCCTCTGAAGGGTGGAAGGCTGAGTCAACCTTAAGCCCACCAGGACTGAACTCCAGTCTGTGGGCAGAGTTTACCAGTAATACTGCATTCTAACTACTGTGCTATCAGGGCTCAGGAGAAATGAAGTAAAATTTCAATGTATGCAATAGGCAAGGATAGACATGGATCTTTAGTTATGAAGCATAATTTTAAAAAGAGAATCTGATTTCAACAAATTAATTTTCATTGAAACAATGATTACTGAGTATACTACATGTGTAAAATAGAATTTTCTGCATGTATTAGAACACAGGTGTCAAACTTGTGTCACGTTATGTATCGTGACGTATTGTGATGTTTTTTGACTTTGTGGAGCTGGGGTGGGCGTGGCCTGCGCATGACGCATCCGGCCCATGGGCCACCAATTTGACAGGCCTGTATTAGACTATTCAGAAAACACTTCTTCTATGATATTCAATATATAACAGTTCAATTCACCAAGAAATCCCAAAGCTATCTTCAGGTGTTAGTTGCCTAACAAACTGAAGACATTCAGCTTCCATTAACTTTAACAATAGCAGCTAAGTAAACAACCCAGTAAAGCATTAGAAGTGCCTATGTAACAGTATAAAAAGAATGGCATTGAAATAGGATACATTTGTTCAAAAAGTTTTGTTCATAAAATTTAGGAATGGCATCTAATTTTCAGGGCAATTATATTTTCATATAGTTCCCGGAGGTGAAACATTAGTAGGCCTAGGCTGATCTTGAAAAAAACCAGGTCACATTTAGTAGTACCTGGACAGGAGAACACGAGGAAATTTCAAGGATATAGATTAAACTGAGATTTTTTTTAAAGGCAGCAATAACAAGGTAAAGAACATAGATGTATCTATGTAATTACTAAGAATAAAACTTGACACAGGAAAGAATTTATTTTTTAAAAAAATCATATCATTATACTTAAAATAAGTGTGCAATGAGTGTGTATGAGCCACAATGGCACAGTGGTTAGAGTGTAGTACTGCAGGCTACTTCTGCTAACTGCCGGCTGCCTGCAATTTGGCAGATAGAACCTCACCAGGCTCAAGGTTGACTCAGCCTTCCATCGAGGTGGGTAAAATGAGGACCCAAATTGTTGGACCCAAACAGCTTAGAGAGGGCTGTAAAGCACTGTAAAGGAGTATATAAATCTAAGTGCTATTGCTATTTACTGTGCTATTTCAATTTGCCAAAAATCAATTAAAACAAGAATTCAGTCTGCTGGCAGCAAATGTAGGTCACACAGTAAGTATTTTGTTATCAAAAGACAGAGTTTCTTATTTCTTCCACTGTGATCCCCAATTCCATTCTGTGGGTCGTGTGCTGTTGCTCAAGTCTTTTACCAGCTCTACTTTTTAAACCTTAGCTTTAAATATGTGATTCCACTGGGTCCAAAGATGCTGCTGAATTTGATTTACAGATTTATGTAAAGTTAAAGCAGCATATTTGACCCTACTTGCTGGTGACCATACTGAAAATATACAACAAAGAAAGTTGGTGTCCAGTGAGCTGCAGCTAATCCCAGGTATCTCTCTACATACCCCTTGTTTCAGCCAAATTAACAGAAATAACATGTAACAAACTCTTACCTCATAAATCCCAAGAACATTATTAGAATAAGGCTGACAAGCCAACCAGCAGCAGCAAAGGCCTTTGGCATAGTTAGAGCTCCTGTGCCAACTATGAGGTTGAACATGTAAATCAAGCCAACCTGCAATGAAAGAATAGAAACATTTAATAGAAACTATTTAAATTAGTTCCATCTTTGGACAAATTGGGTATACAGTATACAGTAGCAATCTCCATATGTGCAATCCAAATTCAGGTATTATGACTATGTGATTTCAGAAGTCTAAAAGCCCAATGAAAATAACCTTTGTTAGTTCATATTAAGTGTTTCAGAAATAATATTGCTTTATGATATGAAGGTTTTTTCCCCCCTCAACTCATGGAGGTGGTTCATTTGGCATAGTATAAGCCTGCAAAGAAATGTTTCAGTCAATGACTTTGCCAAATGCATCTGATGTGCTTAATGGGGCCTGTAGAGCAGTGGGTGGAACTAAATAAGGTCACCATAGACAAAGCAATCTAAATCTGGCTTGCTACCATCTGTTCCTACCTATCCAGAACTTCCTACTTGCATTAATTCTCATCATGTTTCCTGCAAGACATAAAAAAAAATCCTTAAAATTAACTAAGGGCTTCCTATAAAATTTATCTAGCAATATATTACTTTTCATTGATATTACTTATCACTATCTTTTCCTTCCATAATTCTGTGCAAGGCAGATTTATTTCTTGAAGCCTGGTCTGCCTACATCTTTGGTAATCTTGTGTTCCATCTATTCTAGAACCTACACTTCTTCAACAGCCAAAACTGCTTAAATCCCACTTGGTTTACCAACCATCTTCAGTTCCTTTTTTCCAAGTTCACCTCCTCCACCCCTCTTTATATACCATATTTTTCAGAGTATAAGACGCACCTTTTTCCTCCCTAAAAGTGGCTGAAAATTTGGGTGCGTCTTATACTCTGAATGTAGCTTTTTCGAAGCTTTTTTCCCAGCCCTAACTAGGTGTTAACGATCTTCCCAGCTCTTACCGGCTTGCAGGCTTTTTCATTGTTACTCTCTCCAAAGAATGTTTTTCCAGCCCTAAGTCTTTGCAGGTTTTTTTTTCATTGCTCTATTTGCTCCGAATAAGTTTTTTTTTAGCCCTAACCAGGTGCTAACGATCTTCCCAGCTCTTCCCGGCTTGCAGGCTCTTTCATTGTTACTCTCTCCGAAGAAGGTTTTTTTAAGTCCTAACCAGGGGATAAAATAATGTGCTAAAGCTGACCAGACTAAGGTCGCTAGCCAGATGAATACCTGGTAGGCAGATTGTTTCCCCTTATTTTCCTCCCCAAAAACTAAGGTGCGTCTTATACTCCGGTGCGTCTTATACTCCGAAAAATACGGTATGTGAAAACCTTAAATTTGGTTCACTATCAGCATTTCCCAAATAGAGCTTGAAGTACAGTTCATGGGCTGGGAGACAATGGACAGGATGGCAAAGAATGCTTGGTTACTCCATTTTGTTACCCTCCTATAAAAACTCTTTTGCAAATTATAAGGAAGTATTCTGACTTAGGTCTGAAATAGATCAATAAATTCTCAAGTGAGCTACCTATCTGGATAGTGCTGGTTTTGGAAATCATTGCACACAAGGCACCCAAAAACATAGTGTACCTGGTATGAAGAGAATTACCATATTTTTCAGGGTATAAGATGCACCTTTTTGCCCCCAAAAAGAGGGTGGAAATGTCGGTGCGTCTTATACACCGAATACAGCCATTTTTTTGGCCTCCCGAAGCCCCACCCCTGTACCCCATTTTTGCAAAAAACGGGCCTTTTTTTTGGAAAAACGGGGGTGTTTTTGCCTTCCCCCACCCCCTAGGAGTGCTCTGCAGGTTTCCCAAACCCTCTGCATGCCCTGTTTTTGCAAAAAAAAATTGAGCGGAAAACGGGCCATTTTTTGGCAAAAACAGGGGTGTTTTTGCCTTCTAATTACCCCATCTAGCATGACTGGAGGAGGAATTCTGGGAGTTGAAATCCACTAGTCTTAAAGCTGTCAAGTTTGAAGACCCCTGGGTTAGGGTTTAGGGTGCAAGGGTCTTCAAACTTGGCAAGTTTAAGATTTGTGGACTTCAACTCCCATTCCTGAGCTAGCATGACTGGAGGAGGAATTCTGGGAGTTGAAGTCCACAAGTCTTAAAGCTGTCAAGTTTAAAGTTTGTAAAAAGTATACATGGTTGTAAGTATTCTGCTACACTGGTATTTTATTAAATAATATATTACTACACCATTTGGTTCAGAATACTTTTTTCCTTGTTTTCCTCCTCTAAAATCTAGGTGTGTCTTATACTCCGGTGCGTCTTATACTCCAAAAAATATGGTAATCTAGCAGAAAGCCAATTCTGAGCAAAGAATTCATATAGTATAAGTAAACACAGAACACTTCCTAAAAGTACAAGATAATGGCAGAAAAAAGCCCAATCCTGTAAAATTTACCGTACCTATCAGAATTGTAGGAAACACAAAAAGGGGGGAAAGAAGGGCAAAATAAAAGAAAATATAACTGTTGCTTCAACTGCTTTATTAGAAATTCTATACATAAAGCAGCTCTCTCTATAGAACTCTATAGAACTTCACTGTCAAAATATTTTTATTTCTTGTACTACAATATATGGTGAATAAAATGAACCAAGAGCACAATATAGCATAATATTTCTGGCATAAGTTTAAACTGTAGCCTTCAAAGACTATAATAATATATAGACATTATGTTCTTTCTGGGAGAAAAAGATCCTTGTGCTCTCATCAGCATCTTATCAGCAAATACATCTTTTAACTGGATCACAATATGTAATGCAATGTGTAATTTAACATTATAATGGTCTGGTTTTTTCCCGAAAACCTACTCTCCTATGGACTAGGTCCATGACGGCGAACCTATGACATGTGTGCCACAGGTGGCATGCAGCACCCTCTGTGGGCACATGAGCCGTCGGCCCAGTTCAGCTCTGCCGCGCATGTACACGCACCCCCCACCGGCCAGCTGGTCGAGTCTCTGCTGCGCATACACAGGGGCGGGGCGGGGGCACATGCGCATGGGGGGGCATGTGCAGGGGGCGCATGCGTGGGGGCATGCAGGGGGCACACGCACATGCACTGAAGTGGTGTAAGGTTTCCTGCCTAAGCATGGGGTTGGACTAGAAGACCTCCAAGGTCCCTTCCAACTCTGTTATTCTATTCTATTCTAAATATTGGAACAGTGCTATTTTATTGTGAGTTGGACTAAGGAGAAATTTCCTAAGGGTGAGACCAATCAAGTTGGCCATGCCCACCCAGTCACATGATCACCAGCTGGTCATTAGGGCAGAGAACTGGTTGTTAAATTATTTGAATCCCACTACTGATCAGGGTGTAATTTTAGACAAACAGTAAATTTATAATTGTACTTATAAGTGTCATAAAAATTATCAAAACCCACTTCTCTTGAGTCTCCAGAAAATGGCGCGCTAAATTGTGGGATTATTTTTTTTCTCCTGCTAACAAACCGCTGACTTTGCTGCCAAAGCCAGTTCTCTCGTAGTATGCTCTCTGGGTTTAAGTTACAGGAGTAACTTGGAATAACCTATGATGACCCTCTGACTGTGTACTTGCCTGGGAAGAGAATCCAGTGGATTGTGATTCTCGGTAAGAGCAGCAGAGGGTTGGGACTCCATCTTTTCCTATCACTGTTTGCTTTTTTTTAACATCATGTTTTGAAGTTTGTTTATTTATTTGTTTGTTTGTTTGTTTGTTTGTTTGTTTATTTATTTATTTATTTATTCATTCATTCATTTATTATGAGATTTATATACAGCCTCATAGTGCAAGCATTCTCTAAGCGGTTTACACCATTAAGCAATGTATATTTATATTACCCCCAACAATCTGGGTCCTCATTTTAATTAGTTTCCCTTTGTTTTAACCTACATTTTAATTGTTAAATTGAAAACTTATGGAAATTGCAGAATAGGCTTATTATATGCAACCAGAAGGAGGATGCTGTGTTTCGATTTGTGGAAAATTTATTGAACAAGTACTGCAGAGATAATCTCAACTAAGACTTATGACTTTGGGGCTTGAGATGCAACTATTTGGTAAGATCCCACATAATTCAAGGGAAAGTTTTATTACAAGAATCAATCAAGGATATAATCCTGGATGGATCAGGGATAATGATTGCAGTGGGTTTATGATAGATTAGAAGCCATTAGTGCACTTCTGTGAGTTAAATACAATAGCAGATTGTTAACAGAGGGCTTTGAAGTTTAGCTTGTTGTTGGGACTAGCTGTTAACTGCTTTTTTACAGTAGATAGGTTAAATTGGTAGGTTAAATTGGTTGATTGATAATAGACGTTCATATTTGTAATATTTTTAATGTAATAGAGTAATTTAGTAGAGATTTAGAAATTCATAAATTGAGGACCTGTTTTGCAAGAGGGGAAAACTATTACAGTTGAAATATACTTATCAGTATTCAACCAGGGGGACAATCTATGTGTATCTTTGTTACTTTGTCTTTTATGCACGTTTTTTGTTGTTTTTGTCTTTTTCCTCTCTTTTCTTTTCTGGATTTGGAACCCACTTCTACTACAGCATAATGTAAGAGTGCCTATGCACCTAAAGACTCTATTTTTGAATAACATATTTTTGAATTAAAAACAATTAAAAAGTATTGCTATTAGCATTTCCAATTTGGAAATAATGAGTCATGAAGATGATCTCAATTTATCTCTTGTTGAATATATTATATTTTATCAAATTGTCAGCCCTGGAGGCCATCTTTTTCTTTGGATCTTCAGGGCTGCCACACTTAGTGCTGTGGGAAACTGAGAGGGGGGATTGCAGGGAGTTGCGAGGGATATCTGGCCATAATAACATTCCTTTCTCTGAGAGCCAAGGATATTCGGCTTGCACCTGGAGTGGCGTGACTGGGAGGCATCTCCAGTTGGGATGATACATTGATTAGACCATGTGATGGATATGTGGGTGCAGGCAGTAGTGGGTTCTAAAACCAGTTGCTACTGGTTTGCGTGCACGTTTGCGCGTGCACCACTTTTGCATCCCAGGCGGGTAGGCGGAGCGTCCCGGACGGGTGGATGGAGCATCCCAGGCAGGTAGGCAGAGCATCCCAGGAGGGTGGGCAGAGTCTCCCGCCACCGCTGCTAGTGGTTCGCAGAACCAGGCCAAACCGGGAGCAACCCACCGCTGGGTGCAGGGGAAGGGACTTGGGCATTCTTTTGGGTGGGGAAAACCCGGAAGCTTTCAGATTCGGGTTTTCCCAGATGTGCCAATATGACATTTCTAATAAAATGGAACTTTGAGGAACTTCAAGCCTCGGAGCCTTTTTTCGTTGGCGGTGTTACTTGGAAGCCTGACATAAATATTGTGTTAATTAGGAGTCTGAATATATCCAATTTACTATAAAGACATATAAAATAATTCCTACCAAGATTACCGTATTTTTCGGAGTATAAGACGCACCTTTTTACCCCCAAAAAGAGGGTGAAAACTTGGGTGCGTCTTATGCACCGAATGCAGCCTCACCCACCCAGCCACCCCCACCCTTTGGCCTCTGTCTTCCAGCAATTTACCTGCTTGCAGGAAAGAGGGAAGAGCCTTTAAAGCCAAGCAAGTCAGTAGCAGTTTCCCGATCTACAGCTGATTAGGTTTGCCACGTGGGAAAATGAAAGTGAAACTAACTACAAAGAGGCAACTAGCTGGGAGATTTTTATTTTTATTTTATACACACAAATTTTTATTTTCTGCTGAACTGGATAGAAGGGAGTAAGTGAATAACTATAAATGTCTGTAGAATGTTCAAATTATTAGACTTATTTTTTAAAGACTGCTTTATTATTGTTCTAGAGCCAGGGGCAATTTTAAGATTTGTGGACTTCAACTCCCAGAATTCTACAGCCAGCTTTGTTAGCTTTGCTGGCTGTGGAATTCTGGGAGTTGAAGTCCACAAGTCTTAAAGTTGCCAAGGTTGGAGATCCCTGTAAATCTAGACAACTTAACAAAATAAAGAAGCTTTTTAAAATAAATGCTTGCTCTGAAGAGGCCCAGTGCTATTGTGCTATTCTTTTAAATAATAGAGAATAATGTATACTTCCAGAAATTTTAATTAATTTTAACAGCTCTGTACAAGTATAGTATGAAATGTAACAGTGTCTTGTTTAGTATTAGAGTTTAGTTACCTTGGAGTAGATCTATTTAAATAATTGGGAAGAGTTAGTGTGACTACATTTAAGAAAACGTTCTGGCATAATGTACATTTCTCCAATTCTTTGCTATTTCTATGGGTCAGGCACACATGCACAGAAATACACAGCAAACAGTGTATATCATCTATGCTGTTTGCTGTTTGGCAAATTGCTTGGAGGCAGAGGCCTTTTCCCCTTGTTTTCCTCCCCCAAAACTAAGGTGCGTCTTATACTTCGGTGCGTCTTATACTCTGAAAAATACGGTATATTCCTACTGCCTCTTAAATAAAGCTAAGACTCCACCATTAACATTAAACAAAGATACATAAATGGAAAAACAACATGAAACAAAATATTCTAATATTTTAATAATTAAGGATTTTCACTGCATTTTGTTATTATGTAATATAGCTAGTCAGCAGGAAGCATTCTTAAACTTCTTTTAAAAACTTGTTGCCTGAATTCTGCAGGGAATTGCTGCTTATTTATAAATTTGCTTCTGTACTCTTTGGCATCAAAAATTTATTTTAAAAATGCGCTATACACTAATACTTTCTTTAAATTTGTATTTATATGAAGTATAGAAATAATCATTTACTAGTATTTTCAAATCCTTTTCTAGGTCGATTACAATGCAGTTGAGAAATGATCAAAACAATATTCAGTATCAAAACCCAATTTAGAAACAGGCTGTAATATGTTCCCTAATTTGGAGAAAATAACAAAACAAGCACAAGAACCCAATTGCCCTACATAAAATTACAATTTTTCATGCTAATACTGGACTAAACATAACACACGCATTAAGTGATTGTACAAATGCTAAGCACTCACATAAGGAGAGTAGAGCTCCCCTGTATCAGTGATGCTTCCAGCCATATTGAAAAGAATTTAAGGACTTGAGACAGATACGTTGTCAGTCGTTCTTGTTCCAGTTAACCTGAAAAACACAAAACAGTTAACGTTTTTACAAAGTTACTTATAATTATTAAGAATTGAATCCCGAATACTGAGATAAAGACAGTATCAGAGACTTAAGCATCATGGCTTTAACCAATTTTTAAAAATCACTGGTTTCCATGCTATTGCTTTATTAAACAACTCTAAGATTTTCTCTGCTTGAAGTTGGATTGCAGTAAGTAAAAGGCACTCTTCCCCTTAATTGTTAGTTCCTAATTGAGTCTGCATCCTAAGGCAACACTTACACTATTTCAAGGGAAAGCTAATTATGAAATCCTAGTAATATATGAAATTACTTCATAATAGAAAATGAAAGTAAAGTAAGTAAAGAGAATACAGTATATCATTTGCAAATAAAGTCAATCAACCAAGCAGGGAGCTGCAAGAAACCTGTTGGACAAAACATTTTCTACAGAAGAAAATATATTTACTGGATTTATAGCCACTTTTTCTGTTAACCAAAAAAGCAGAAATGTGACTTTAAAATATCCATAGATATCTCCTTAATTGGACTGTTGCAAGACTCAATAGATTAATTCTCAGTATTTCTGACCAAAGAAATAAAAGATTTCATATAATAAATCCCAAAGACCTTAATGCAAAGCACTGTTTCCCTTGTCAGAAATCTTTTTTTTTCCTCAAATGCACAAAGTTTAAAAACTTCCAAAATTTCTCAGAAATCAGACTGAAAGTTAATCCATCTTTTTTGTTAATAGAGCATCATCCTGCCAAATAGGCACAGCTTATATGGAATACAATCAGGTTTTCTTTTTAAAATGTATTATTTATTCCCAGTCATCAGTTTTACATATTTCATAATGAAAATCTCTTTTGCCAATATTTTCATTTTGAAGTGTAGCCTAAGAAATATTTAATCGTTCCAACTCTGAAATCCATTATAAATATTTTCCAACATATAACAAAGATTGTTTAATATCATTAAAGGTACTAGAATCCCATTACCGTACTCATTCTAATTATTGATCTTTCATCATTATTAAAACAAGTTTATCAATGATAGTGAGATTGCAATAATCACCACTATAATTGTAACTACTGTAAGGATAAATGAGAAGTTATATTGTATTTCTCATAAAGAGCAGGATTGATATATTAGAGGAAAGTTGAACAATGGTAACACTAGTCATCTAACTCTGCTTTTATCCCATTTTCTATCTTTGCAATGATGTTAATGCTAAAGTACTGCTATACATTTTTTAAGCTTTAATAATAAACAGGGATTATTTTCTACCTTTATTCAATAGGCTTACATGTTACTTTAGCTAATAATAATAATAACAACAGAGTTGGAAGGGACCTTGGAGGTCTTCTAGTCCAACCCCCTGCCTAGGCAGGAAACCCTACACTACTTCAGACAAATGGTTATCCAACATCTTCTTAAAAACTTCCAGTGTTGGAGCATTCACAACTTCTGGAGGCAGGCTGTTCCACGGATTAATTGTTCTAACTGTCAGGAAATGTCTCCTTAGTTCTAAGTTACTTCTCTCCTTGTTTAGTTTCCACCCATTGCTTCTTGTTCTACCCTCAGGTGCTTTGGAGAATAGTTTGACTCCCTCTTCTTTGTGGCAACCCCTGAGATATTGAACACTGCTATCATGTCTCCCCTGATCCTTCTTTTCATTAAACTAGACATACCCAGTTCCTGCAACCATTCTTCATATGTTTTAGCCTCCAGTCCCCTAATCATTTTTGTTGCTCTTCTCTGCACTCTTTCTAGAGTCTTGGGAAAAAAGCTCTTGGAAAAAAATGTATTGCCTTTCCAATACCCTTTCTATCTGCCTCTATCATGAACTAAGTAAGTAAGGCTATCATTTTGGATTAGAAAAGGTAGGTTTAGAGACAGAATGGCATTAGGAGTCTGTTCAAGTTCAGATTCGGTGTATACTTCAATACACAAGTACAATAAAATAGATTCCCTGACCATCTTATTCTAAACACACGGATGTTCTCAACTTAGTCTCACTGCATGGAGAACAATGACACTTCTTGTGCCAGGTAATAAATTAGGTATGTGTGTGAGAGAGATTAGTAGACTGCTATGCTGTTCTTTCATTGTTTCTTAGGGTTGAGGACAACCCCAAGGTATAGGAGCTTGAAAGGGAGCTTTTGTCAGTCAGGAAATAAATCAGGAAGAGTGAATGAAGACTTAGGCTATTAGGAAGTATTCTTTGAGCTCTCCTCCTAACAACTTTTTTATGCACTACTCAGCAGCAAGCAAATGCCTCATACAGGTTTAAAATGCTACCCTTTAAAGCTAATAGGAAGAGAGGGCAGAATTTATAACTGCTCTGGGAAAAGTAACAGGGAGGAAAAGATTTGCTCTTGAGAGCATGCTTGCTAGTAGATTCTTTATTGCATCAATTGTTCCATCAGGAAACTAGGCGAACAAAATCCTGTATGGAACAGAGGCTGGATTAGACCTCTGAGCTTCCTTCTATCACTTACGATTCTATGTAAAACCGTTGATATAAGCTAATGGTTTATAATGATGCAATTTGGTATGGAAGAATGGGTTTTGTGGTGATATAGGCTAGCCTCAGGACGCTTTTATTTTTCATTTGGCCGAGTCCATATTGTTTTGCTAGAATAATACAAAGTGTTTTGTCATCAGATTCTTCCAAGATATTTCTTTGACTTTGCAATCTAATCTATTTTCCTATACAAGTACTAAACCAAACTCATACAATTATTAGGCAAAAAACTTGCTTTTTAACCTAGAAATCTTGGTGGAAATGGGAATGGCCTACCACTGCTAGAGATATTTTTCAAAAAGCAGAATCTTACTCTTCATATTTATACCCAACTCATATACACACTGACTCCAATTTAAATACAAGGGTGTTCATGATAAACATCAATACTCTCTTTTTTGTGTACTTCATTTTTTCAAAAATCCTCCTCAAATTGCAGGTATTTTTCTTCTATCAACAAAAATATTAAATGAAGAGTGTTCCCCAAAATAATCCTTTTTTAAATCAACATCTCTGAACTTTACAGTAAAATTAAAGCAGAAATAAACTAGTTGTCTTGCATCTACAATAGGTTTTATCTTTAAAAGACAAAATACTCATTTACCTCTTCTCTACTGACATCATCCATTCCATACAGTGCTTTCTACAGTACTCAAAAGTCAGCTTTCAAAAAGTATGGTGGCACAGGTCACCTGACTCCCATGTGAAACTACATAATTTCAATTAAGCACAACTTTTGTCTTTTTTAAAACTACTTCAACAACACACATACACAATGAATAAAAAGTCCAAGGTAGTAGACTTACGACCACAACTGAGCCCAACATTTCTGTTCCTAAGTGAGACAGTTCTTAAGTGAATTTTGCCTCATTTTATGATCTTTTTTGCTGTAGTTGTTCTTTTGCAATAGTTCTTAACAGTCCTTTGCAATCCTTAACAATTGTTAAGTGAAACTGGCTTTCCCCATTGACTTTGCTTGTCAGAAGATTGCAAAAGCTGATCACATGACTCCCGGACACTGTGACTGTCATAAATATGAGTCAGTTGCCAAGCATCTGAATTTTTATCATGTGACCATGGGGATGCTGCAACTATCATAAGTGTGAAAAACAGCCATAAGTCACTTTTTTCAGTGCCACTGTAACTTTGGACAGTCACTAAATGAAGTGTTGTAAATCAAGGATTACCTATACGGTACCCATAGACCATCAGCTCCTGTTTTAAACACATTACTCCTTGATCATATGGAATAAAATTGGACAATCTTTCTATAACACTGACATAGAGCCAATTCATAAATCAGTAATGAATGTATCTTGAATCCAGGACAAACTACAGGGTGGGACTCCCAATATATTTTTTTCACTTCACCCTGTGCTCACTAAATCCATAATTATATATAAATATGAATATCTAAAATATCTAACTTTAGGAATGCAGTTCAGATTACAGAATATGGATTTGGGAAAGGCAATACGGCAGAAAGATGTGACTAACCAGTACCTTAGTCCCTTCGCTTACTCTTTGCTTATTGTACTGTATTGCACACCTTTTTCTAGATTGCATCCTTCGGCGTACTTGGCGATCAAGGCGGACCTTTTCACCAACTGTAAACACAGACCCGCCCGTGCACACGTGTGTCAGCCCCTAAAACGATGCTGACTACCATCCTAACACGAAGTCACCCCCTCGGTTTAGCAATGCCACGGAAACGCCCAAAACTGATTTCGGGGTACTTTAGGCATCATCCAACACGGGCTCTTTCGAAAAGCATTTCGGGGTTGCAGTCCCTGCTGTTAGAAAGCCAAACGAAACCTCTGCCGGAGCTGCTTCGGGCATGCCACGTCCCTTAAGCTCGCCCAGCCGCGGCTTCCTCTTCCCATTCTGCCTCCCAGGGTTGCTTCTTCTCCATGCCGCTTCCCGCCGTCCCCCAAACCACCACTAAACGTCCTTCCTTATCTCTTTTTTTAAAAAAAGCCTTTACCGGTAACAACCACAAGCCCAGAGAAATCCCAAGGCAGAGGCTTCACCCGCAACTCCAAGCCGGCTCCCCTCATGCTGCGGCCGGGGAAGCGAAGCCACGGAAAGCGCATGCGCCAACTCGGCCAAAAGGGGCCCACTTCAACCACTACGGAAAGCAACAACCGCGACTGTACAGCTGTCCGAGCCGCTTCCTACGTCAATCGAGGAGGAGATTCGCGAGGCGGATTGAGGCTCCACGGCTACCGTAGCGTTCAATTAAGGTAGGAGGGCCTTGCCACTGCGCAAGCGTGGAGATCGAGGAATTATGAGATTACGGGGGATGCCCGCTTGTCGCCTGTTGCTTTTAAGTGTGGCGGCAGTTGGTGCTGGCGTGGGCGACGGAGCGGGTGGGTTTTGTATCCTTTCGTGAGCTCTGACGGCTTTTTGCTCTCCTTCCTTCAGGAGCGTAGATATTAAAAGCCTAGCTCGAAGTATGCTTAGGGAGGGGACGGTCGGAACTCAGTGGGGCGATTTCTTTCTCTATAACTAAACAGTCAGAGTTAGGGTCGAAAGCACGCAAGTCTAACATACAGTTGGCCAGTTTATGACTCAGATGATTTATTGATTGATTATGTGCCATCAAGGCAACTCGACTCTTAGCGAACTTGTCTGAAATGGTATAGGTCTCCTGCTTGAGCAGGGGGTTGGACTAACTAACAGATTAACAGAGTTGGAAGGGACCTTGCAGATCATCTAGTCCAACTCCCTGCCCAAGCAGGAGACCCTAGATCTGCCTCTACCTAGGATCGAAGTCACAACCTCCTGATTGTGAGGCAAGAGCTCTGCCTCTAGGCCACAGCACCTTGGTAGGACCTCCAAGTTCCCTTCCAACTCTGTTATTCTGATTGAAACATCAAACACAGACAGATTCTCTCCATGAGGATGAGATGGATAATTTCAGCTGTGATACGTCTATACCTTAACAAAATCAGAATAGTGCAAGCCATGGCATTCCCCTATCACACTATAAAGGTAAAGGTTCCCCTCGCACATATGTGCTAGTCGTTCCTGACTCTAGGGGGCAGTGCTCATGTCGGTTTCAAAGCCGAAGAGCCAGTGCTATCCAAAGACGTCTCTGTGGTCATGTGGCCGGCATGGCTAAACTTCAAAGGCGCACGGAACGCTGTTACCTTCCCACCAAAGTGGTCCCTATTTTTCTACTTGCATTTTTACATGCTTTCGAACTTCTAGGGTGGCAGAAGCTGGGACAAGTAACGGGAGCTCACTCCGTTACGCGGCACTACATATATATGACACTACATGAAAGCAAAAGTTGGACTTTGAAAAAGCTGGTTAGGAAGAATATTGACTTTTGAATTTTGAAAATTTGAATTTTGGTGGAGGATACTCCTGAGAATACTGTGGACAGTCAAGAAAATAAATCAATGGATCGTTGAATGTCGAGATTCTCAGTCACCCAGGTCATGGTTGTCCCAAAGGTGCTTTTTTCAAGAGGCAACTGGACTTTCTGGTTTTTCTTTGAAGACGTTCCGCTTCTCAGCCAAGAAGCTTCTCCAGCTTCCCTCTGACCATCCAGTCAGAGCTGAAGAAGCTTCTTGGCTGAGAAGTGGAACGTCTTCAAAGAAAAACCAGAAAGTCCAGTTGCCTCTTGAAAAGAGCACCTTTGGGACAATGGATCATTGGGCAAATAATTCTCTGAGGTGCAAATGACAAGGTTCAAGTTACCCTACTTCAGACACATGTAAAGACCCAGAACTTTGGAAAAAAGCTCTAATGTTGGGAAAGGTGAAAAAAAGAGGAGAGTGGACCAGCATTACGGTGGCAATGAGGGACCCACTGGGAAACTTTAAAGAACCAGGTGAGGGATCATCATGGAGAAAATTATGTGGTCACTAGGAGTCAAAAATGATTTGGTGGCACATAATAATTTGTGCCTCAAGTGAGAAGTCTGGTTTGATTTGTTCGATTGGTTTATTTACTTGGCTGCCCATAGAATATTGTCCAACACAAATGGCTCAAAAGCTTCAATACTCTTCTTATATTGCTTCTTCAACATTCAAAATCAGAAACTGGAGGAGCTTATTTAACCAGCAGCTACAAAGTGCTATACAAACCTAAGCTTAGAGTTAGCTTGATCTGTTTTTTTCCCTTCTGACCTATTTTTTTTCCTACATCTGAAACCCTTCATAGTGGGTTTAAATGAGCCCCCAGCCTTTCAGTTGTTCTCCACATTACCTTCATACCCTTCCCATTCCTGATTTAACTCGTGACTCATCAGTGCTACATAAGCATTGGCATTTTCCATCCTAGAAAATACCAGTAATTTATACTATTATCCCTCTCATTTAGTCAACATGCTGTCGGTAAGGATGTAGATATTTGTTGCGTAAGGAAAAAGTGTGACGGCTTTAAAAAAACAAACTTCGTTATATCTATATCTTGACATCCCATATAGGGTTCAAAAAGGATTATGATCTTGACTTAATCAGAGGACAAACCTACTGAGGCTTTAAAAACAGCCTGACCTGTTTATCAAACACTAGTGCATATGTGGTGGGGAAGAAGAAAATGACTTTAGTCTTTATCAGCTTGCTTTTTAGCTTTCTGAGCTAAGTAGGGGGGGTGGAAATCCCTAAATAGGAAAAAACAATATAAAAAAAGGATGGAAATATGTGGCACTTCAAAGATTTTTGGGCCAGAAAATTCCATATCCACGATCAATATCCGATGATACATTCATTCTTTTATGTGTTCTATCTAGGTATTGTATGTAAGTTTTAAAACTCTTTTCCAAAGAATGCTGTGGAAACTGCCCTATCCAGATATTAGTTCATGGTTCTAGATCTTTATTTTGTTTAACTTTTAAGATAACTGGATTTATAAAAGTTAAAAGTAGTTGAAAAAATCAAAATGGAAATGAAATACTGTATTATAAATTGCCTTTTGTAGCAGCCATAGAGAATATAGAACAATATACCCATTAGATTGGTTATTATAACATACTTTTGTCTCATGACTCATATATAGGTACACATACCTTTGTATTTCATATATTTTTAATTAAGCGTACAGTAATACAAATAAAATAAAATGTTCAGTAAATGTCTTGAGTTAATTCTAATACTATTTCTACTCAGATTTATTTCTCACTTATTGTTGTTTCAGGATTCAGACTATGAAGATTAACCAAAACACTGTACTGCAGGGGAAGAGGGTAGCCCTAGTACCATACATGTCTGCTCATGTACCCAGGTATGCAATAGATAACTTAGTTTGGGGTGGTGGTGGGGAGATGTTGATTTGAGAGCTCTGGTTTGAAAATATATTCATTTTACAAGTTTATGTTTTCCATTCAAAGTGCCACAACAAATTCCCAAAATGTCCAGATTTGAAATACATGCACAAAATCATTGGGCACATAGAGAAAACATTATATTAATGTATTGTTGTTTAAAATCATGAGTATTTTTTGTTTGAAGAATGACTGGTGCAGCTATAAACCAAATACAGCTGACTTATTTGCATATTTATTCAAATTCAAAACCAAACATGTTATTTGGAATGTTTGTTCACCTTGCATCTGTAGGCAATTCTTTAAAAAAAAGCTGCATATTTTCTGCAATTGACATGCAATCAAAGAAAAATATAAGTATAAATTAAGAAGTTTCAGACAGATGCAGCATGCATACACACTCCGAATCATCTTATCCCCTTCAAATATAGATTGCTGTATAGGCCAAGTAAACTGTACTATATTCAGAGGTGCTTACTCCAAAATTAACATACCGGTACATTTAAATTTCCTCATTGATCTTAAAAGTTGGAGATCAGAATTGCAAGTAGTAAGAATGAGAATGCTAACGTAGACGCCTACATGTTTATTATATGCCATTACAACAGAATTTCTGAATGGGGATCAGGCTTCCAACTATCAGAGGAAGATCCCATATTTTCCCTTGTGTGCAAGATTTTCACCACATGAAATCTCCCCCCCCCCCCTTGTAAAAGTGAATGGCAACTGGGGATCAAAAAAGACTTAACCCAGTACTTATGAAATGAGCTCTGCATACTTGCTTAGTCTTTGTCCTAAATTTTATTACTTGCTAACTCTAGGGCAGCAATAGGAAACCCATGCCAGATTCAGCCATTAGCCCTGTTTTTTCCATAAGGTCATGCTGTGAAATTCAACAAAATGCCAGTTTCCGTGATAAATGTTTATCAGGTGTGTGTGGGGGGGGGGGTTGTAAAAAGAAAAAGGAAAAGGTACAGCGTTATATATTCAGTTTCTCTCCTCTCGTGATAGCTAGAAACCCACTTTCTAAGCTTCAAGTACAGGTAGTCCTCGACTTACAAGCACAATTTAGCCCAAAATTTATGTTGTTAAGTGAGATAATAGTTAAGTGAATTTTGCGTCATTTATGACCTTTCTTGTCACAATTGTTAAGTAAATCACTGCAGTTATTATAAGCGAATCTGGCTTCCCAATTGACTTTGCTTGTCAGAAGGTCGCAAAAGGGGAACACGTGCCCCTGGGACACTGCAACCGTCATAAATATGAGTCGGTTGCCAACCATCTGAATTTTGATCACATGACTGTGGGGATGCTACCACGGTTGTAATTGTGAAAAGCCATCATAAGTCACTTTTTCAGTCCCATTGTAACTTTGAACGGTCACTAAATGAACTGTTGTAAATTGAGGACTACCTGTAAGTTCAACCTCTAACAGGAGGAAAAGGCTGGTGTGCAGAATTTGAGATGGCAGCTCTTAATCTGAATGGGGGCTATTAAAATGCCTATATGAGTTACATTGTATCACTAACAAGTTCATCAAGAGGTGTACTTAACGCCATACCAGCTTATAGGGGATAATATTCTAAAGAAGCCTACTTACTTTTTCTCGATTTTCTGATTAGATACCATGAGTGGATGAAGTCTGAAGAACTACAGCGTCTGACTGCATCTGAACCACTAAGCCTTGAACAGGAATATGAGATGCAGTGCAGCTGGCGGGAAGATGCAGACAGTGAGATTTCTGAATATTTGGGAAGACCTGGAAATGGGTAGTCTACTGTACACATACGTTCGGTGGTTTATTTCACAAATGTTATTTATCCATGAAACGTATATGCCGCCCATCTGGCCTAGGCAGCTTACAGCCGATAAAAGCAAAAGATAAAACATCAAAACCATAAATATTGACACTAAAATTGACTTTCAAATTAACAAAGATGGCAGGGAAGGAAGGGAGCAAGATGCACACAGGGAGGAGGTGGGGTCTTACCTCAGTCTGTTAACCACCTCAGTATGACACACACCTTATGACAAGCCCCACAGGTTTGTGGCATTTTTAGACCATTACTACTAAATGTTACAATTTAAAATGTGCAACTTCATAATTTTCGGCTTTGGAAATGCTTTTTATTGTAACAGTTCAATCATGATCAAATGCAAAGGGATATTGTAATATAATAGAAAATCTGATTTAAATGTTTATTTATATTATGGGGCATTCTGTTATACTCAATGAAAGGTTTCTGAAGGAATACAAATTAATTGGTGGTTCTAGTCTTTTCAGCTTTTTTGATAGCCTTCTACATAATTTGCTTGGATTACTGTTAGGTGACATGATATTAATATTGATTCCAGTTCTTCCTGGAAGAGTAGTCTCAAAATGAGATGCTAGGAAAATTCTATTTTACCACAGCATTGTTAGTCCAAGGACAATATTAATCTGTGAATAGGCTTCTATCTTCCATGTTTTAACATTTCCCAGAAATCCTTCAGGGAAGTAATCCTGAAGTTCCATGCAGTCATCATGAGAATCTGTTTACTATTTCTACATACCTATTTATTCCAGGATGGCCCTAGAATTTGTTTCAGGATTTGAAAGAACTTTTGGGTAAATGCAAGAGAACAAGACAATGGTGTTAAAGTTTGGAAAACCAAATATTTTTATGGAGATCTACAATTCTTAAATGAGGTTGTACTCCTGTCAAAAACCCAAATGTGCAACCTGATGGCATTCAGGCTAGACTTTTATAACACAGTATATATGGTGTTATGTATTTAGAAAGAGATCTCTACCGCTCAGACATGAAACAAACATCTCTTTCAAACTTTTGTGGTCAGTGAAATTGGAATCTGCAGGCTGGAAATGTTTTCTGTAATATTGCACAATCCTGGAATGATTGGGAGTCTGTCAGTCTTTCTTTCGAAAAGTTGTACAGACCAACTTGGCTTTTTAACATTAGTCTTATTAAACTGCAATGTCATCTTAAATTTTATTGTAAAGACCAGATATTTATTTTTTATCTGATGCCATTTGATTGTAGTATTTCAGAAAAATACTACAAATTGCCCTTAGAAGATATATCTATATATATATAAAAAGTGAAACGCCACTTATGCATCATCACAAAATCTCCAGAACCGTAAAGGTTACAAACTTGAAATTTGCCACGTATGTTCCTCTTGGCTTCTTGGTGTTCACTAAGAAAGGATTTTTCAAAATGACCATCGGAGCATTAGTATTTCCTATATTATTATTAACACGCTCTGATGCTAAGGAGTTCTACTCCCCCTCCCAACCTGAAAATAAATCTGTTCCAAATGCAAAACACAAGCAGAGGAGAGGAGTTTCCGTTTCCGTTTTACTTTCACATCAGCAAGCAGCTTTACTACAGAACAGTTGAGCTAAGCCAGCAAGGCTCAAGGAGAGAGGAGAGGCGGATCATAACTACTCATTAATTTTCAAGCTGTAAGATTTATCAAGCCCGATAATATAGTTTCGGAGCACGGGATTCAGCTAGTATTTCTGTAAAGTGAGAAATCTTTAATTCAGTTTTCTATAGCTGCAGAATGTGAAGTGGCGTGCTGGTAAGAGAGTAGAATAGCGGCCAAAGCTAGGTAATATTGTTTCTAGTAATCATATATATTTACTTTGATTTTATACCTCATGCTTCTTCCAGAGATTTATAATAATCTTTGCTGATTCTGCTGCTTTTTTTTTACATTTCCCAGAATGCACATTTATAATACTTGATGCTGAAAACTGGTCTAGCCAGAAAGCCACAGAAGAAGACTGTATGGTGGGAGATGTGAACTTGTTCCTTACCAATTCTGAAGATCCAACAGTGGGAGAGATAGAAATCATGATTGCAGGTCATCTAATTTGTTTCATGTATATTGCCCTATCTTCCAGTATTTATTTTGTTACTATATCATTTTTCTTCCAAGCAGAGCCAAGGAGATTTACACGACCTCCCCCCCCCCCCAAAAAAAAGGAGATGAATCTTAAATGCAACAATCAAAGGCAACAGTGCTTAATAACAATAAAAAAAATTAAAGTCAGCTCTCATTTTTAAAAAATGAAAAAACTTAAATAAATCATGGGCACGTTTAAAGGGAGTGTATTTTCGTAAATGCCTCAGTACACAAGGGTATCTTCAACTATCTTATTGACCCAAATTCCTTTCAGGAGATAGTTTCATTATTTCGCCACTGCCAATGAGAAAGCTGTACTGCTGGCATCATATTGTAAACCAAAGTCACTGGGGCCTCCCAAATAAAACTTAATGCAGAAGTTGGATCATATTGGTGGAAAAATTATTGCAAATACTCTCTTACATCTTGGAATAATCTTTAAGTTTATAACAACATGCCTTTGCATCTGAAACCTACCAGAATGGATATATTTAGTCGTTTATATGAGAGAGAAAGAGAGAAGTTTGAAAGAATGGCCTTCAAATATTTTTTAGCAAGCCAGTGAGTCTAGACAGTATTGTTAATGTTTTCAACCTATAGCAGTGATGGCGAACCTATGGCAATAGCAATAGCACTTTACTTATATACCGCTTCATAGTGCTTTACAGCACTCTCTAAGCGGTTTACAGAATTCAGCATATTGCCCCCAACAATCTGGGTCCTCAGTTTACCGACCTCGGAAGGATGGAAGGCTGAGTCAACCTTGAGCCTAGTGAGATTTGAACAGCTGAACTACTGAACTAGCAGTCAGCCTGCAGTCGCCGCCTTTAACCACTGCACCACTTCAGCTCACGGGTGCCAGAGGTGGCACGTGGAGCCATATCTGCCGGCACGCGAGCTGTTGCCCTGGCTTAGCTCCAACGCGCATGTGCATGCCGACCAGCTGATTTTCAGCTCACACAGAGGCTCTGGGAGGGTGTTTTCGGCTTCCAGAGGGCCTCCCTGGGGGTGGGAGAGGGCATTTTCTCCCTCCCTAGGCTCTAGGGAAGCCTACTGGGCCCACCGGAAGTCAGGAAATGGGCCATTTCCAGCCTCCAGAGGGCCTCTGGGGGGGCGGGGGAGGCTGTTTTCGTCCTCCCCAGGCATTGAATTATGGATGTGGGCACTCACACGTGTGCGACAGCGCACGAGCACGCGTTTTCGGCACCCAAGGAAAAAAAGGTTCGCCATCACTGACCTATAGGATACTTCTTGATGAACAAGGTTAGTTATAGAGCGAGAAAGCTCCCCCACCCCTGTCCTTTTTCCTTTGCCAATCTCATGCTTTCTAAAACTACGTCTTGTGTAATAGCAAATCTTGTAAAATGTAGGAAGAATTATATAATTTTCCTAAAAAGAGCCTGGCACTTGTTCCCTCTTTCAGAGCCCAGCTACCGTGGCAGAGGGTTTGGCAAGGAGGCCACTCTCATCATGATGTTTTATGGTAAGAATGCCTAACATAGAATATGCAAAATCTGATTTTTAGTTCTTACAATGTGAGAGGAACAGAATGAGTGAAGAAATTAAGGAATTTGTATGGTCAAAAAGGGCACCCAACAGAACAGATTTTCTGACAGAGCATATTAACAGTTGAGCAAAAGATTTAATGTTGGGAAAATGGGAAATTGTTTCCATATCACCTTTACTTCGAATCTATGACTTCTATTCAATTTCTTTGTGTCTTAAAAATGACAAAGTGCAGTTCAATTGTTTTGAATTAGTGTGGTGTATTTACATTCCAGTAGATGTTGAATTTTAGCTTCAAATATGTAAAATACTTTATGAATGAGTATCATTTACTTTGAATAACTTTATTATCACTTTAAATGTACACTAATCGGCATACATTAAAATGAAATTTCATTGCATACAGCTCGTAAAGGGTCACCACCTCCAATATACATTACATAAACATGACAATAAATAAATAAACAAACATATACCCACTTATATTATATGACACAGAGAAACAGCACAGTCTAGTTTGAATGTATACATGTACATGGCAAGAAAATTGAATCTTCTGAGTTTACCAGACGGGAACAAAGCTGTTACAGAAACCTCCTCCCAGAGGGGAGCAATAGAAACAGACTGTAAAGTGGGTGTGTGGGGTCTCTAACAATGCTTTGAGCTCTAAGCACATAGCGCTTATAAGCAGTATCCTGAATAACGGGAAGCGAGCTTCCTATAATCTTCTCAGCTGTCCTTACCACTCTCTGAATGGACTTTCTATCTGAGGCACTGCTGCCACCAAACCAAACAGTCATGCAGTTTGTTAAAACGCTCTTAATCGTGCCTCTGTAAAAAGTGGCCAGGACAGAAGGAGGAAGATGTGGTCTCATCTAATGCAGCTAATGCAGATGCTGGTTTGCACACTTCACTAAGGATGAAGATGTGGGGAGTCCAATTCAGATTGTTAGTTATCTGCACCCCCAGATACTTAATACTGTTGACCACCTCTGCAGCTGCATCCTTGATACTGAGTGGAGTATGACTATGCCGGCTCTTTCTAAAATCTACAATGATCTCCTTTGTTTCATTAACATTTAGACCCAGGTTAGTTTTATTGCACTAGTCCACCAGAGCCTTCACGTCTTCCCTATAAGCATCTTCATTGTCATCCCGGATAAGACCCGCCACTGCCGTGTCATCCACATACTTCACAATTTGATTCGTAGCAGATTTGGCACAGCAGTTGTAGGTCATCAAGGTGAACAGTAGCGGACTCAAGACACAGCCCTGTGGGGAACCTGTACTCAAGGAGATGGGGTTGGAAACTTTTTTCCCAACTCGTACAAAATATTTATACTAAAAACAATAAAATTTCAATTTGTCTTTAACAATAGGAACATTGTAAGCATATCTTTAGTTAGTTAGCATAACGAAATCAAATTACTTATCTGTGTAAGATGGTACTGTTTCTAAGGAGTCAGTGGACCCACTTGGAGATGCCACGAATTCAGCATAGGAATGTTTACCTGCAAAGTTTGTGTTCTACCATTAGTCTGTAATCATTCCTTTTCCAAATAAAGCTCTATCTTCATTATTATCTTGGTCTGTAGGAATTACGCATCTTGGACTCACCACTTTTGAGGCAAAAATTAAATTGGAAAATGAAACCAGTATTGGCATGTTCAAAAAAATTCATTTTAAAGAGGTATGGTAACTAGAAGTTCTCCTACTGTATGTCGAGTTGATATTAAATTGTGTTTGTTTCAGTGATAACTTTATCTTCCATATTGTCTAGGTGGGAGTAAATAGCACCTTCCAAGAAGTGACACTGAGACTGATTATGGATGAACAGGAGAAACAGTGGCTTCTTGAGCAAACTAATGGAGTGATTGAAACAAAATACAGTGCCATGAAACTACATCACAAATGTGACAGCTGAGAAGCTATGCTCGATTTGTCTTGAATTTAGAAAGATGGCTTTTTATTGTCCAAAATTGGAATCGTGTCCCGAATCCATGGCACTAGTTCTTGCTGAAGAAGAAAATGAAGTGTGACCTCTGCCTTGTTATTGCCTTACTTAGGTACTTTTTTCTAAGGATATAAACATCTAGGATAGTTACAATAAACTGCCTCACCTAGTGTGAAAAAAGAATTTTCAGCTGAAAACTCATCCAGCTTGAACTGCGTTTGACCAACAGCTGCTGTCAAAATGATGTCCTGGATTTGTTTACTGTTTAATTCAGTGCAAATAGCAAAGTATGACTGAGCTGCATTTTAAGGCAAAGAACTCAAGGATGGTGTTACAAATAGGTTGAGAGTGATCTCACTATAATGGCTGCATCTTACCAAAAACCCTAACTTACCTTCTAGGATGTTTTTCAACTTCCCAGTCTACAACACAGTGTTTGCATTTCCTACTGGCATCCCAACCCGGTATTAACCCAGGCCAACACTGCAGGTTTTTTTTTTAAAAAACACTAGTGGGATAGACCAGCTAATGCTAATGAAGAGAGCTGACACTGCCCGCCTGTATAAAAATGTTTTATAGGTATTATACATTATAATTGTCCCATATCTGTACATCTCCGTTAGGGAATCAATCATCAATCCCATTTGTGTTACATTTAAGTCGTCCTCCAGAGTGATTTCTCAAACATCCAGTGGAACATGTTCTTTTTCTATAATTCCAATAAAACATGCTTTGTCCATTTTTTCATTTAGTTCATTTTGTGAAGAAGCTTGTTTAAAAAATCAGATAATTGATGTCTGCTCCATTTTTTTAATCCTCTAGCTCCTCCTACTGACCAATTTTCAAGGTCTTATAAAAATACAAAGGGATCATCATTTTCCCATAAGAATTTTTTTTAATGAATTCAAGGCTGTAATTCCAAACCCCTCTGGCCGCTTAATCTATTGCTAACTTTTTCTAATCTACATACAAAGCACCTTTTTGCAAATAGTCTAAAAATATCACATTTGCAATATTTTTAAAATCAAACATGCTATCTTCAAAGGAGGAGGGAACACAGGAATATAGTAAAACCATGTTTGTAAGCTCCATTTTGTATAAGAGATGGATCTGTATTCATAATTCAGGGCAAACTTCATTTGTCAACACTTGCATAAAGCTGAACCTTCAACCTGTTTAATATTTGTGCTTCTAATTGATTGTCTTTTTACTTTTTTTATTAATGATAAGCACAATGACAGTTATCCCTTTAAAAAGCATAGGCAATTCAATCCTATGGTTTTCAGTCCCCGATTCCAAGTACCTCAACATAAATTAGTAAGCTGTTGCCTGGAAATATAAAGTACAAACTAATAAATAAATTTTTAAAATAGCAGAGATTAGGCAGAGTGTTCATATGTCTGATGGCCTGGAGTGTGCTTCTACTGTACTGTTTCATTCTCACTTTCAAAGTGGTGACAATTAGACCAAGTTTCTGAACTAGAGACTTGCCTCTTTGTAGAAGCTGGTGAAAGCGGTACAATCCGTGTGATAATAAATGAATAACACATTTGGCAAAGTGATGTCAACAAAGTGCAAGACAGCAACAATTAACAAAAAACGAGAGCCAGAAGTAGTCAGAAGCTATTATGGCTCTGTTCTTGATGAGATGTGAATAACAGATTTAGTAATTTGAAAGTCCACTGATTTGTAGGGAGAAAACTGCAAAGGACCTCCAATCGCTTTTCATAGAATTGGGTACCAACAATGCAGTCCTTTGCACATACACTCGGATCTAGTTACAACTTGATGTAGAGCATACTTCTGGGTACCTATACAGCAAATTGCAGCATTAAATATATTTCCTCTGAATGAAATGCTGCTCAATGAAGGCAATAAAGCACCATGTTCTAAGCTTCATTGATCAGTTGTTGGTTGTGAAAGTGTCAATGAAAGATGGATTTTCCTTTTATCTGGTCAATGACGTTTTTCTGTTATTACTTTCTCATCAGGAATATATTCTGTTGCTTTTATGCCATCATTCTCCACTCTTCCATGTTTTCATAAGACTCCTATAAGAAAGCTTATCCTAGGGAAGAATCATTGGTCAAGGCTCCGTGAACTTCATGGCTGAACAAGTGTATGGGCCAGCTCTAGTCATGTGAAATTGACTTTTAATCATTAGTCCACAACCCATTGATCTGGACCTTCAGCCTCTTCAACCAAAGAGTTCATTAGGTGTCCCATTTATGATTAATCATCTGAGAGGATTGGGAGTTGGAGGCACCATGTTATGTAGTCTGTCTATTCTATCTGAGTCCAAGCAGTGGTAGCAACTGAGATTAGGCATTGGGATCATACCTGATACACAGTGGCGGGTTGCTGTCTTACCAGTGCCGGTGCGCTGCGCGCGCATCTCCAAGTTTTGGGGGGCGCTTGCTGGGCGCGCGCGCTCACTACCTGCACGTGCCCCCTCGCGTGCTTTTGCTTCTGTGCATGCGCAGAAGCAAAATCACGCAGAAATCTCGCGAGGGGACGCACACGCATGCATCCCCTCGTGAGATTTCGGCGAGATTTTGCTTCCGTGCATGTGCAGAAGCAAAATCACCCAAAAATTAATGAAAAAATGGCGACGCGCACGGTGGACCGGCAGAGAGGGCTCTGGAGTGGTCGCGTGCAAATTGCGCAATCAGCCGCTCCCTACCGGAGCTGTGCACTGGGCAGCTCCGGCAGGAACCCACCTCTACTGATACGCCTTTTCTCATCTGGTTGAACCAGCCTTCAAGAGGGTTGTCCTTGACCAATTGTCTCGAGGGTCGAGTCAGTCAATTTGCATGTTGCATGGATCCGCCTTGCCTTTCCCAGACCTGACGAATCCGCTGACTAGACTCAGGTGCGGTACTCAGTATCTATATACTCACTGAGTGGACTCCCCTAAGGAGTTTAGGTAATAATAAGGTTATAGAAATAAACAAATTGTTAAGGATTATAAGGAATTACTAAGGATTACCGTATTTTTCGGAGTATAAGACGCACCTTTTTACCCCCAAAAAGAGGGTGAAAACTTATACACCGAATGCAGCCCCACTCACCCAGCTACCCCCACCCTTTGGCCTCTGTCTTCCAGCAATTTACCTGCTTGCAGGAAAGAGGGAAGAGCCTGCAAAGCCAAGCAAGTCAGTAGCAGTTTCCCGATCTACAGCTGATTAGGTTTGCCATGTGGAAAAATGAAAGTGAAACTAACTACAAAGAGGCAAATAGCTAGCAGAGACAGGCAGATTTTTATTTTTTGCTGAACTGGATGGAAGTGGGTGAGTGAATAACTAAATGTCTGTAGAATGTTCAAATTATTAGACTTATTTTTTAAAGACTGCTTTATTATTGTTCTAGAGCCAGGGATCTCCAACCTTGGCAACTTTAAGACTTGTGGACTTCAACTCCCAGAATTCAACAACCAGCTTTGTTAGCTTTGCTGGCTGTGGAATTCTGGGAGTTGAAGTCCACAAGTCTTAAAGTTGCCAAGGTTGGAGATCCCTGTAAATCTAGACAACAAAATAAAGAAGCTTTTTAAAATAAATGCTTGCTCTGAAGAGTCCCAGTGCTATTGTATCTTCTTTTAAATAATAGAGAATAATGTATACTTCCAGAAATTTTAATTAATTTTAACAGCTCTGTACAAGTATAGTATGAAATGTAACAGTATCCTGTTTAGTATTAGAGTTTAGTTACCTTGGAGTAGATCTATTTAAATAATTGGGAAGAGTTAGTGTGACTACATTTAAGAAAACTTTCTGGCATAATGTACATTTCTCCAATTCTTTGCTATTTCTATGAGTCAAGCACACATGCACAGAAATACACAGCAAACAGTGTATATCATCTGTGCTGTTTGCTGTTTGGCAAATTGCTTGGAGGCAGAGGCCTTTTTCCCTTGTTTTCCTCCCCCAAAACTAAGGTGCGTCTTATATTTTGGTGCGTCTTATACTCCGAAAAATACGGTATATATACAGTATATATATATATATATATATATATATATATATATATATATATATATATATATATATATATATATATATATATATATATATATATATATATATATATATATATATATATATATATATATATATATATATATAGACATTAAAGATATAGAAAAAAGAGTGGGAACTGAAGGCTGGTTCCACCAGATGAAAAAAGGCATATCAGGTATGATCTCAACACCTATTCTCCATCTTGGGGTGGAACCAGCCTTCAAGAGGGACATACCAAAGCAGAGGTCCCGGGGGGGGGGAGAAAGAAGGTGTCCAATTCACCCTAGTGAACGTCCACGACTTGCTGTAGTACTCTTCTTCCAAAGGCCGCGTCCGAAGACGTGTAGGAATCAATCTTGTAGTGTCTAATAAACTGGGAGGGGTGAGCCCAAGCGGCCGCTCGACAAACCTCCTCCAACAATGCTTGTGTTGACCAAGCTGCAGATGTAGCAGCACTCCTCGTTGAATGTGCTGTGATAACCTGAGGAGAGGGTAGGTTACCAACTTCATAGGCCTTGGCTATGACCTTCCTGGTCCATTTTCCTATGGTTGCTGAGGATGCCTTTTGTCCCAAGAAGCGGGGATGGAATCCTAAAAATAAGGCCTCTGTTCTGTGACCTCTCGTGCGGTCCAGATATATTTTGAGTGCTCTTCTTACGTCCAGTTTATGCCAGCGTCATTCCGATGGGTGAACTGGTCGAGCACAGAACGAAGGGAGGATGAGTTCCTGTGTGCAATGGAACACTGAATTCCCCTTCGGAATGAAGGTGGGATCCATCTGGAGAATTACCTTGTCTGGCTGAAAAATGCATAAGTCCTGCCTCGTTGAGAGGGCTGATAACTCCGAAATATGACGTGTTCACGTAATGGCCACCAGAAAGGCTACCTTCATGGATAGAAACTCCAGTGAAACCATCCGGTGCATCAATTAGGGTTGCCAGAACCTGTGGTAGGTTCCAGGTAGGGAAGCGATGACGACAGGTGGATGTAAGTTGGTAGCCCTCCTTAGGAATTGCTGAATCACTGGGAGCTTGGAGATAGATTCGCAATTTTCGCATGACAAAACTGACGCGAGGGCCGCTACCTGTCTCTGAAGAGTGTTTGGAGCTAATCCATTATCCAGGCCATGCTTTAGGAATTTTAGAATTTTAGGGAGTGGAATATGGACTGGGGAGAGGCCCTCCATCTTGCACCAGTTACAGAACGTTTTCCATGTCACCGAATAGATGCGGTTTGTCGATGGTCAGCGAGATGCTTGCATGATGAGGATAACATCCTGATCATACTCCTGTCATGTTAGCTCGCACCGCTCAATTTCCAAGCGGTCAGTTGAAGCCATGCTGGGTCTGGGTGATGTAATTCTCCCTGGGAGAGCATGTCCTCCGATGGAGGCAGTCGCCACGGTTGTATGACCGAAAGAGCCTGGAGGTCTGCAAACCAAGCTCTCTGTGGCCAAAAGGGGGCCACCAGTATGACCTCCGCCTGCTCTGACAAGATTCTCTTGATCGGTTCCGGTATTACTGGAATCGGTGGAAATGCATACAGGAGGCCCTGGGGCCACGAACTCCGCAATGCGTTTACTTGTTCCGCTCCCCTGGATAGGAAGCGGGAGAAAAATCTCCTCAGCTGAGTGTTCTCCTGAGTTGCAAATAGATTCACCACTGGAGCCCCTAGCCCAGTGTTTCTCAACCTTGGCAGTTTGAAGATGTGTGGACTTCAACTCCCAGAATTCCCCAGCCAGCGAAGTCCACACATCTTCAACTGCCAAGGTTGAGAAACACTGCCCTAGCCTCTGCGTAATCTGATGAAAGATATCCGAGCGAAGTCTCCATTCCATCTGGTCCACCTGTGCTCTGCTGAGCCAGTCTGCCTGGGTGTTGTTGACACCTGGGTGTTGTTGACACCAGTCTGCCGTCAGTGACTGAAGATTTTCCTCTGCCCATAGCCCCAATTCCATGGCCTCCGCCTGAAGGGACCGTGATCGAGTGCCCACCTGTCGGTTGATATGTGCCTTCATTGAGATATTGTCTGTTAGGATCAAAATGTGAGACCCTTTGATGAGATGCCTGAAGGGCTAGATGCGCTGCTCTCAGCTCTAGCCAATTGATGGAATGTTTCATCTCTTGAGGAGACCACTGTCCTTGTGCTACTGTGTCAGTGAGTGTGCTCCCCATCCTCTGAGGCTGGTGTCTGTGGTCGACACGGTTCTGTGGGGAACTCTGAATGAGCTGCCTCTGGAAATTGCTGAGGAATTCCACCAGGAAAGGGATTCGCGAACGTGTTGAGGAAGGACGACTTTGATGGTTGACGAGCCCTGCTTCGCCCTCTGAAATGGCAAGAGGAATCATTGTAGATCCCTGGAGTGAAGTCGTGTCCAGGGGGTGATGTTGATGCAAGAGACCATCCTCCCCAAGAGAGAAGACAGGTCTGCTAAGGTAGATTTATTCTCCCCTAGGATTTGATTGACTGTGTTAGGTCTCTGACCATAACTGATTGGATAGATAATATATGTCTAGCTTTTAACAGCTATAAGTCTGTTTAGCTTAGGTGTTGCAGACTGCCACAAGAGGGAGCTAGAGTTCACAGCTTATTTCTATGGGAGTCCCTCTCTGTTTGTCTTTGGTCTCTGCTACTCAGAGTGTGTTCTCTGCTACTCATTAGAGCAAGGCCTAGAGTATGTATGCTCTGCATTTCTCTCTGTGTTGTAGTTATGTATTATAGCTAAAATGTATTTGTACTTGATAGTACTTGGATTGTTATTATGACTGTTAAGTGTATGACTTTGGACTGTTTATAGGAAAATGCTATTTCTTAAAGTAAACTTTAACTCAAGTTAGTGCATCTGTGTGTGGCTGAGTACTTATTCACAACTGATCTCAATCTAAACGTTTCTGTATGCACAACCTTGGTAACACAAGGAATACTCTGCTAATACACTAACACTGGTTATGGGCCCAAAGAGATATTGAGAGTTAGTGTGAATATTCAGTTTCATACTCAGACAGCTAACTTGTGGTTTACTGTTAAATTAACAATGGCACAAGAACAGTCAACTAGCTTATCCCTGATAACCAGGTTAGATGGAACTAACTATGTTTCCTGGTCTATGAAGTGCAGCTTACTTTTGCGTAAAGAAGGATTATGGACTGTGGTTAATAATCCACCTGATATAACTGCTTGGGATCCAACAAATGATGAAGATGAGAAGAAAATAGCTGACTTTAACCGGGATAATGAAAAGGCTCTTAGTATTATTGGACTGACACTGAGTGATCAGCAACTGGTCCATATTCATGGTGAAGATTCTGCTGCCAAGTGTTGGAGTACCTTAAAGAGACTTTATGTTCGAGATAGTGTTGGTGCGCACATACACCTTACACGTAAACTGTTCAGAGCACGTTTGTTAAAAGGTGGTGACATGTTAGCTCATTTGGAGTTTATGAAGAGAACATTACAAGAGCTACATGAAAAGGAACTGATTTTCTCAGAGTTGCATCAAGTTTATATTATTCTTTCTTCTTTGGATGACTCTTATGATGATTATGTGTCTTCACTGGAAGTTTTGACCAGAGATGAACTGACATTGACTGGCATAATAGGAAGACTGTTAGAAGAGTCTAGAAGAAGGCAAGATAGAAAACAACTGAGAGAGAAACCACCACAGGAAGAACAACGGTCTTCAACTGCCTATATTGTTAGGAAATGTTATTCTTGTGGGGCTAAGGGTCATATAGCCAGATTCTGTAAAAAGGGTAAAAAGCAGAATGCTAGTAATATGCAGAGAGCTTATAATGATGTTAGTGTAGCTATATCAAGTACAAATAAAACTGTAAGCCATGATATCTGGATAATAGACAGTGGGGCATCTCAGTGTATAACTAAAAGTAAAGAGAGATTTGTTAATATGACTAAAAGTAACCAGCATGTATCATTAGCAAATGGCTGGAAATTGAGAGTATCTGGAGAAGGTAATGCATATTGTTCATGTATTAATGAAAGTTTACCAATGTTATATGTACCTAACCTTATATATAACTTACTATCTGTGAGAGAATTGGTAAAAGCAGGGTTTGTGGTAACTTTTCAGGGAGATAAATGTTTAATTGAAAAACAAGGTAAAAGAGTTACTGCAAGATTGCATGATGGCTTATATATTATCCATGATAGTCCATTAAATAAGGCCAATTCAGTTTATGAAAATAGAAAGCCTCATGACGAATGTATTCATTTGCTCCATAGACGTATGGGACATTTAAATTTCAAAATTTTAAAGAAAACTGTTGAGTTATCTAATGGTATAAAATTAAAACCTTGTGCAAGATATTTAAATTGTAATGCTTGCAATCAGGAAAAGAGCAAGGTAATTCCTGCAAACAGGTTAAATGGATTTAAAACCAAGGAACCATTAGAGGTTGTATTTGCTGATCTCATTGGCCCTAAGAAACCCAGTTTAGGTGGAGCCTGTTATATATTGAGCATAGTTGATCATTTTTCTAGATATGGTTTCTGTTATCTGATGAAAACAAAAACAGAAACATATCAGCATTTTGTAAACTGGTTAAGGTTTGTTGAACGAAAAATGAATAAGAAACTGGTTAGTTTAGTAACAGATAATGGTACTGAGTTTACCAATAAGAGATTTGAAGATATGCTAAAGAGAGCTGGTATTGAACATAAGCGTTCTGCTCCTTTTCGGCCGCAACATAATGCGCATATTGAAAGAAGAGGTCAGACATTACAGGCTATGTCTCGAACCATGATTTCAGATTCTGGTTTACCAGAAAGACTCTGGGGTGAAGCTATAATGTGTGCTAACCATGTTTTGAACAATGTAGTGAATGCAACAACTGGTGAATTGCCATTTACTCGTTGGTATGGTAGGAAACCAAATCTTAGTTATTTGCATATATTTGGTGCACCAGCATGGGTGCATATTCCCACACAAGTAAGGCGAAAGGGACAACATAGAGCACGGAAATTATGTTTTGTAGGGTATGAATCTAATCATAGATCATTTAGATTCTGGGAGCCAGGTACTACTAAAGTATATTGTAGTGCAAGTGCTAAATTCCTTGAGCATGTTGGATGGAGTAAACTGGAACAGGAATACAAGGAACAAGATAGTATTGTTGTTGAGGATCCATTGTTTCCTGATGATTTTGATAAGAAAAGTACTGATGGTAGGATAGTGAAAGAATCCTCAATAGAGGAATCATCTATGGAAGAACCATCTATGGATGATGTAGAAGATACCTCGATAGGGGAGGAAAAGGAAGAGGAAATTCCAACAACTTGTACTAAATTGCCTAGGAGGTCAACTAGGGAGAGACGTCCACCTGATAGATATCAGGCAAGTATTGTATGCCAGATTAATGTGGAACCGTCTAATTATAATGAACTTAAGCTGTATCCAACAAAGGAACAGGTAGCTTGGCAGGAAGCTATGAATAAGGAATTAAAATCTTTAAGGGATCTTGAGGTATATGAAGATGTAAAGTTACCACCAGGTGAGCGTGCAATAGGTTGCAGATGGGTGTATAAATTAAAGACTGGTGTGGATGGCACTGTTACCCATAAAGCAAGATTAGTTGCTCAGGGATTTGCTCAATCAGATAAGGATTATGATGAGGTATTTGCACCTAGTCTGAGAGCAAATACATTGAGAGGAGCATTAGTTTGGGCAGCTAAAAATAAATGCATAATTAATCATGTAGATGTCGAAACTGCATATCTACATGCACCTTTACAACATACCATTTATATGAGAAAGCCATTAGGTTTAAAAGATGATGGAAAAAATGATTATTGGAAATTAAAGAAAAGTCTTTATGGTTTAAAGCAATCAGGTTATGAATGGAATAAATGCATTGTAAAAGAATTAGTTTCCATGGATTTTAAAGCTGGTATAGCTGATCCTTGTTTATTTAGGAGAGAGAAAGATGGTTTGATTTCTCTGTTGCTATTATTTACAGATGATATAGCGATTATAACAAAGACTGAACAAGAAGCAAATGATATTGTTTCTGAATTACAAAGAAAGTTCAAGATTAGAAATTTAGGAGAAATTAAACATTATTTGGGTCTTGATATAATGAAGACAAATAGAGGATTAAAAATTTCGCAAGCTAAGAAGATTAGCCAATTGTTAAAAAGATATAACCTGGAGAATTGTAAAACTGCTAAGACACCAATGGATCAGGGATTTACAAATAGTGATACTAAATGTCCTGTGTTTGATAAGGAGATATATCAGTCTCTAATTGGTAGTCTCTCATATTTGAGTAATTGGTCTAGGCCAGATATATCTTACAGCGTAAATCAACTGGCTAGATATAATGCTGAACCAAATGAAAGGCATTGGCAAGCAGCTAAACGAATACTTAGATATCTAAAGCACACAATACATTATTCTTTATATTTAGAACCGAGAAATGAATTAGTGTTATCTGCATATGCTGATGCAAGTTTTGCTACTGATGCAATGACTCGCAAATCAACATCAGGTATAGTGGTAATGTTGGGTAATGCTTTAATAGGGTGGAAATCTATTAGGCAACAACATATTAGTTTATCCACTATGGAAGCAGAATTCTCGAGTTTATCATTAATGTGTACAGAATTGGTATATTATAAACAATTGTTAAAGGATATAGGAATTACTGTACAGGAGCCATTTATTGTGTATGAAGACAATCAATCTGCCATTAGTATGGCTAATAGTTTAGCTGTGAAAACAAGGTCAAAACATACTGATTTGAGATATCTGAATGTTAGACAATGTGTTCAAAATAAAATGGTTAAGTTGGAATACTGCATGACTGAACAGAATATTGCAGATCATTTCACTAAAGCGCAAGGTGCAATTAAACACAAAGAGTGTTGTGAAAACTATGGTTTAAAGATGTAAGGTATTATATATTGATCTACCCAAAGGGGAGAATGTTAGGTCTCTGACCATAACTGATTGGATAGATAATATATGTCTAGCTTTTAACAGCTATAAGTCTGTTTAGCTTAGGTGTTGCAGACTGCCACAAGAGGGAGCTAGAGTTCACAGCTTATTTCTATGGGAGTCCCTCTCTGTTTGTCTTTGGTCTCTGCTACTCAGAGTGTGTTCTCTGCTACTCATTAGAGCAAGGCCTAGAGTATGTATGCTCTGCATTTCTCTCTGTGTTGTAGTTATGTATTATAGCTAAAATGTATTTGTACTTGATAGTACTTGGATTGTTATTATGACTGTTAAGTGTATGACTTTGGACTGTTTATAGGAAAATGCTATTTCTTAAAGTAAACTTTAACTCAAGTTAGTGCATCTGTGTGTGGCTGAGTACTTATTCACAACTGATCTCAATCTAAACGTTTCTGTATGCACAACCTTGGTAACACAAGGAATACTCTGCTAATACACTAACAGACTGATTGCCTGATACTTGTCTGTCTATTGGATGAGAGGCAGACGGTGCAGGTAAGTGAATTAATGACTGAACCTAAGTGTTGGATGGACATAGTGGGCATGAGATGACTCTTTTCCATATTAATGGAGAACCCATGGCGCTGAAGACAGTCCATGGTGATAGAAAGGTGGTGTTCTGCAAGTTCCTTAGAGTTAGCATCCACCAAGATGTCGTCCAGATAACAGTGTAAATGAACTGGTACTGACCTAAGATGTGCCACTAGAGTGGCTAGGATCTTAGTGAACACCCTTGGAGCTGAAGATAACCCGAAGGGTAGAGCTCTATATTGATAGTGATCCTGGCCATAACAGAAACGGAGAAACTGTCTGTGTGGCTTAGCTATAGGCACGTGAAGATATGCCTCAGTTAAGTCTAAGGATGCCATGAAGTCCCCTTTGCGAATGAGAGCAAGAATGGACGTGAGAGAATGCATCTTGAACTTTCTGTATACTAGGTAGTGATTCAACCTTTTAAGGTCTAGTATCGCCCCCCATCCCCCTGAAGACTTAGGAACTATGAAGAGGATAGAATAGAAACCCTTTCCTCACTGTTCTCGAGGAACTTGTTGGATAGCCCTGATAGCCGCCAGATGTTTGATCGCCTCTTCCATGAGTTTACGTTTGGAAGGGATGCTAGAGACTGAGCACCTGATGAAAAAAATTGATGGGAGAGATAAGAACTCCAGTGTGAGACCTCTGTGTATGGTCTTGTGTACCCAGGCATCTCGCATGGAGTTCTCATAGACTGGCCAAAACTTGGCCAATCTTCCCCCTATCGGAATGTGATGGGAACTACCACTTACCCCTATGAGAGGGTCTGTTGGATGGACCCCCTCGTGATGGTTTTCGGAATTGCTTCCCCGTCTGAATGTTTTTGACGGGAATAATACTGACCTGGGACCCAGGGGAAGGAAGGGGCCTGGTCAGTCATCCGAAAGGGCCTCCGACTGTAAGGAGTGGTCTTGGGAAACCATTTCTGGGGCCCTGGAGTCATGATCTTCCGCTTATTGCTTGTTTCCACAAGAAGAGGCTCTAGCGCTTCGCCAAAAAGGAAGCTTTCTTCGATGGCTCCTGTTGCCAGCCGCCACTTATGTCGGGAATCTGTTTGCCATTGTCGGAGCCAATTCATGCGTCTGGCCACTACAGATGCAGTCAAGGCTCTGGACACGAAGCGCAAGGTCTGCAGGGTGGAATCCGCTAGGAATTGGACCTCTGCAAACACCTTGTTCAGATCCTGTTGCGCTGTTACATTGGACAAATGAATGTGCTCTTGTATCTGCCTGAGCCAGATGAGAGTTGTACGTGCAAGGAAGACGTACAGGCAGCCTTGATAGCGCAAGCAGAAGATAGGAAATCCTTGACTAGGGCTTGTTCGATCCGTTTATCATCCGGTTTAAGGAGCTCCTCCGTTTCCCCTGGAATCGTGGTGGAGGAATGTAATCCTCTGATAGGTGCATCTACTATTGGAACTGAGAGTAAATCAGATAGGTTAGATCAGTGATGGCGAAACTTTTTTTCCTCGGGTGCCGAAATAGTGTGTGTGCGCGCTATTGCACGTGCGTGCGTGCCCACACCCATAATTCAAAGCTCCTCACTTGCCCCAACCTCCTGCACATGCGTGCGCGACCCCCCTCACTCCCCCATTTCCCGACTTCCAGTGGGCCCGGTGGGCCCATTTTTCACTCTCCCCAGGCTCCAGAGGCTTTCTTGGAGCTTGGGGAGGGCAAAAACGCTCCCCCCGCCACCCTGGAGGCCCTCTGGAGGCCGAAATTGCCCTCCCAGAGCCTCCGCGCGAGCCAAAAATCAGCTGGTGGGCATGCACATGCGCACTGGAGCTGAGCTAGGGCAACGACTCACGTGCCGGCAGATATGGCTCCGCGTGCCACCTGTGGCACCCGTGCCATAGGTTCGCCATCACTGGGTTAGATGCTACATTAAAGTATCTCTTGTCCTGCGAGGATGCTGCAGGCCCTGAGATAGGGGAGCCCTTTTGTGCTTTTAATGTTTTAGCAAACAATTTTGGGACAGATATGATGTCTAATTCCTGCCTAGTTTCTGAGAAAAGAGGGTCCTCCTCATCCTCTACTGTAACCGTTGAAGCAGAAGGAGGGATCTTAATTCCAGCCACTGTGCGTGCCTTGAACAGTAGGGACTTAAACAAGCTGGGAGAAAAAAGTCCCGTAGTAACCAGCTGTTCATTAGTCATGCCTTCATCATCTGATAGTTTTAGCTTGGAGTCCCCTTCCTCTTGTGTATCCTCTCTGGAATCACTAAGGCTGGATTCATCTGAGGAATCCTCTGAGTCATTTTGACTGAAAGGCTGTTTGTTCTTTACAGGAGCCTTTCCCTTGCCCTTAGATTTTGGCCTTTTGGTTACAGAAGCTGAAGTTGAAGGAGCTTCTTGAGAGAGACTCCTTAAAAAATGGTGGAAATAGCCCGTTGAAGAGCAGATTCCATCCAGGCTTGAAATTCCGGCGGATTAAAATGTAGCTGAGGTGCCTCTGGGGATGTGGAATTCTGAGTAGGAATGGATGAGTCCTGACCTGGCTGATCAGAATGAGATTGCTGGACATCCAAGCTTTCCTGGGTATCAAGGCCACCCCACAGGTCTTCTTCAGGCCTGGTTAAATTAGTTACATCTAGAGCCAAGGGATCCCCTGCAATTTCAGACAATTGTTGGGATGTTCTCTCCCTAGAGGTCTGTGCAGTTTCTGCTGTGATCTTGGCCTTATCACAGAGCTTCTGAAGCGTTTTGTCCCTACGCTTCTGCGCTAGTTCCCTTGCCTTTGAGGTTCCTTTCCTGTGAGAACGGGTGTGTATGTGTGACCTCTCTGGTGAGTGGGATTGTTCCCTCTCTAATGATTCCTTTCTCCGCTTCCTGCCATCTGCTCTGGAGCTTGTGGAATCGTCAGCAGGCATTTCCCTGGTGGATGGATTGTGCTACTGCTGAAGATTTCCAGTCCCCCCCCCTCAGGGAAGATGGCCGCCCCCTGTGTTGCCACGTGGTCGTGCGCAGTCTTTTAATGGCCGACACCTGTGAGTCCGCCGCCCGCTCTGCTTAGCTGCATGTTTCGGGAGACTCTGCAATCCGTCTCCCCCCTTCCTCTCTCTCACGCTGTTGGTTGTTGTGATAGCGGGCGCCGCAATCTGTTTCGAGCGGCGCCCCGCAGGGTGTTACCGACTGATGGGGGGGTGGGGCCGCGGTATTATTCCTTAATATGTGTCCTTAAACTTGATTCCATTGTAATCATAATTGACTTTAAGAGAGTGAGAGAGAATAAATGAAACTTGAATTGAAAAACCATCTGCACTCATTCAAGATCTGGCAAAAAAATGTTTTGTGACAAGCTATGCTCACTTATGAATGGACAAATCCATTTGCCATGGCTGCTACTTTAAGAATTGTATGACATTTTCAAAATATAGAGATTATGGTCATCTTCCCAAAGGTATAAGGATTCCCAAGGTTGACTTTCTACAATGAGCCTGTGGATCAGTAGTGGGAGATAAATTGTCCTTGCTTTAAAAATCTGTCAAATTGTGCCTTCAGTATTTACAGAGAGCCATAAGAAAATGGTTTATTAAAGGCCATGGGAAACAGTTTTAGATTAAGGATAAATATCTACTTATCATCAGATTTCTACATGTCCTTTATGTATAATTAGCAAATCAATCACTAGAGAGTAACAAAGAATACGATATTTATGCATAGCTTGGCAGACTAAGTTAGGAAAGGAAAACCTATTTTGGAAAAAAAAATTCTTTCCACCGTAAAAGCAAAAAATCCCAAGTCTGCATTGATTTTAGTTTCTCCTTGAAGGCTGAGTTTAAAATAAAAAGAAAGGCAGATCCAGTTCCTTGCTTGTAGGTCATGCAACAACCTCTGGATTGTTGCAGAGTTATTTGTAAATCCCTGGAGCAGTCAGTATTCAACTAGAGAATTCTTGCTGGATCCTCCAGATTCAAATACTAGCAACCAAACCACATTCTGGGGCCACGGAAATAAAATACTATTAGATAGTATTTTATATTGCTCTCGTGAGCAATATAAATCTTTATTAAAGCAGTCATTTCCTTTCACTGAGGATAAAGAGCCTCTGTTAAGAATCCCTTTGGATCATCCTCAAGACTTCTGAGAATTTTCCATTGCATCTTTGCACTTTGAACTGACCACCCAAGCTGTTCTACAACTACACTGTCACGTACTGAAACAGTCATATGAATGCAGATTACGTAGGATAGCAAGTACTTGCAAGTACAACTCTATGAGTAGTTGCAAGTATAATAGCAATAGCACTTTTCTTATATACCGCTTCATAGTGCTTTACAGCACTCTCTAAGCGGTTTACAGAGTTCAGCATATTGCCCCCAACAATCTGGGTCCTCATTTTACCGACCTCGGAAGGATGGAAGGCTGAGTCAACCTTGAGCCTAGTGAGATTTGAACAGCTGAACTGTTGAACTAGCAGTCAGCCTGCAATGGCTGCATTTAACCACTGCACCACTTCAGCTCGTGGTAAGTCACAAGCTAGACCTGGTAACTTTAGCATGGGATGTCAGCATTCATATAATTGGCTCGCCAAATGGCAAAACACCAAGATTTTAACATGGATGGACTGACAGCTGCCACTTTATTCATTTAAAACATTTATGTAGTCACCCACCTTATAACAAATCCTGGATTTTCCATTGCAATCAGAAAAATCAAGCTGAGTTTGGCCACCATAGTGGCTTTACTAGCTACTTTGAGATGCCTCTGATCTGGACCGTAGCAAATAGCACAGAAATCAGGGTCTGTTATAATAATAATAACAGAGTTGGAAGGGATCTTGGAGGTCTTCTAGTCCAACCCCCTGCTTATGCAGGAAATCCTACACTACTTCAGACAGATGGTTATCCAACATCTTCTTTAAAATTTCCAGTGTTGGAGCATTCACAACTTCTGGAGGCAAGCTGTTCCACTGATTAATTGTTCTAACTGTCAGCAAATTTCTCCTTAGTTCTAAGTTACTTCTCTCCTTGTTTAGTTTCCACCCATTGCTTCTTGTTCTACCCCCAGGTGCCTTGGAGAAAATTTGTTGACAATCCAAAATGCAAATCTAGACTGAGAAAGTTCTACGCATGGCAGAAATTGGGGAAAGAGTGGACAGTGTTGTTTTTTCCAGCTGTCAAAATCAGGTGCTATTCTCTATTTGAACAAAGCAGTTAAAAGATGAATGGCGGTAGATGCAAGCATTTTGTATTGACTTGTCAGTACAAAACTTACAATAACACGGTTAAAAATGTGTTATTATAAGTTTGGTACTGATGAGTCAATATGAAATGCTTGCATCTATCGCCATTCACCTTTTAACTGCTTTGTTCAAATTGTTAAAGGGGACTAACTGCTATTCTCTATGTTGCATATTTAGGATTTCATGCATACAGAACACAAGAGTTTTGCTTTTTCCCATGTTCTTTTATTCTCCTTTCAAACTACCAAGACATCTTTAATAGCGCGAGAGGTTCTATCTCCCGTTGACTCGACCCATTAGATCCACCTTTGGACTTTGTCTGTTGGAGTAGAGGCACTGTCACCAGTGTTATCAAGGGTTGCTGAAAAGGCATTTGAATAGACCAGCCAGTATGGATTTGTTCTAATAGAGCAATTAGACTAATTGCAGAAGCAAAAGGACTAGGACAGATCATTAACCCTGTGACCATAAATGTCCATTCTTAATCAAGATAATGCAAAATGATGACATGGACATTGTGACACCAGAGCAGTCTTTTATTTGTTGTCTTGCATGTGAAGGACAGAATTTGCATTGGGACATCGTCATACATGTTTCATCACTTGCCCTCTTTGGCCCTGCCCAGACACCTATGCGCATAATTAGGTATTAACAAACCTCAGTAAAATAGCTCCTCTGTCTTACTCGTTGATGTTGCCTGTTTCCAAGAAGGACCTTTCTCGTGGCTCATGATTACAGTAACTTCATGGAGCATCTCTTTAATGTTATCACATATCAGTCAGCAGCCTCATCTCCCATCACCTCATTTTTCTATTAAGAAGGATAATCTCTGGCAGCAACAATACATAGTCAATCTCCAAAGATATGGAGGTTCCACAGCACCATGATTCAATCATTCTTGTGCTGGGGGGAGGCTTACAAATCAAAGCAATTTAAAACCATTATTATGAGCTTTAGGTCAAAGGCACTACAATAAAAATGCATACACCTATAGTTATTAATATACATAACTAAAAGTTGGTTGTAAAATACAATAAGAATACATAAGAATAAATTAATATAGCAACAGTAATACAGACAACAGTGGCAATCACCAAAATTTATGCTAAATTTCAATCGTTGGTAGGACAACCATTAATTGTTTATTTGTGTAATAGCATAAAACCAGGCAAATTTGGAAAAGATCCGTCAGGGTGCTGGTCAAATAGACGAAGTGACCAATAAGCTCTCTACCAGGGTAGCTTTGTTAAAATAAGATAGGTGGATGTTTTCTGAGATTTCCTGTAAAGAGAACAATGATGGAGCAGATCTCAGGCTTAGGGACCTGCTGCAGAACCATGATGAAGCCACAGAGGCTTCAATATCACAATGGCATTCAACCAGGGGTGGGTTCCTCCCGGTTCGGACTGGATCGCCCAAACCGGTAGCAACCCGCTGGTGACATCACTGTTGGTGCCATTCCGTGCATGCCGCCATCTTTTTTTTAATTTTGTGCGAATTTTTCCCCTTCCACGGCTTGAAAAAGGGCCCGCCCGCCTGCGGGTGAATTCTGACCTTTATTTCTTCGCCCGAAGCACAGCTGATGAGCTCTTCGGCTGTGTTTCGGGCTAATTCCTGCTTCTGAGCATGCGCGGAAGCCAAATTGCACGAGCGCACACGCACAAAACATCGCGATGTGAACCAGTGGCGAAGGTAAGTGAAACCCACCCTTGCATTCAACATATCAGCCCAGAACTGCTGTGAGAATGAACCCAGGCATTTCTGACATCTTGCACACAGGTTTTTTTTTAACTGCTTTTAAAAAAACACACTAATATCCTGCAAGATGACAAAACACTACTTAAAGCCTAGTTAAGACCTAGGTACCAGGCAGGGGTGGGTTCCTGCCGGTACGCTCTTACCTGTTGGTCGCCGCAGAACCGAAGAAGGCGGTGGCGTTCACAGCGCGGGGCTTCCCCCGCCTGCTTTTCCCCGCCCGCCTAGATGCCGCCATTTGCGTTCTTTTGCCCTCTGCGCATGCGCAAAGCATTCTGCTTGCGCAGAGGGCAAAAGAACGCAAATGCCAGCATCCAGGCGGGTGGGGGAAAGCAGGCGGGGGAAGCCCTGCACCGCGAACGCCACCGGCTTCTTCGGTTCTGCGGCGTCCAACAGGTAAGAGCATACCGGCAGGAACCCACCCCTGGTACCAGGACAGGAACTGGAAGACTGTGAGTTCTAGTACCACTTTGGGGACAAAGTCAGCTGGGTGACCATGGGGAGGCAGAGACAATTTGGCCTAGCAATCACAGGATCAGGCTAGAAACCAGGAGATTTTTAATTCTATCATAGCTTTAGTCTCACCACAGACATGAAAGCCGGCTGGGTGACCTTGGGCCAGGGGTGGGTTCCTCCTAGTTCGGACCGGATCTCCCAAACCGGTAGCAACCTGCTCGTGACATCACTGTCGGTGCCATTCCATGGGCGCCACCATCTTTTTTTTTTTTTTGCAAATTTTTCCCCTTCCGCGGCTTGAAAAAGAGCCCTCCCGCCCACCTGCGGGTGAATGCTGACCTTTATTCCTTCGCCCGAAGCACAGCTGATGAGCTCCTTAGCTGTGTTTCAGGCTGATTCCTGCTTCTGCGCATACGCGGAAGTGAAATCGCACAAGGGGACTTGCGCGCACGTGCGAGTGGAGCGACCGCCAGCGCGCGAAACGTCGCAATGCAAACCGGTGGCAAAGGTAAGTGGAACCCACCCCTGCCTTGGGCCAATCATTCTGTCTCATCCCAGTTCACAGTCTTGAGTTCTTTATTTAAAAAAAAGAATAATAAGGGTGGGATATAAATAAATAAATAAAACAAATAAAACAAGCAAAGAAATAAACCACTTCCGAAAAACCTTGCCAGGAAAACTGCAGGGACTTGTCCAGCCATTTGCCAGGATTCAAAAGCTGACTCCCAAGACATTGAAGAACAAAACAAAAAAAAATTATACCCTTTCCCCCACCCTTTTGTTTTTATTTGCTTTTAGACTTTTCCCCTCTTTTCATCTGCTCTTAGGGAGAGAGGAAACAGCATTTTCCCTTACCCCCCCCCACCCCTCTCCATAATTTCATGCAGCTGCAGGCTAATTTTAGACGCTCTCGGTCTAATTATAAAAGTGTTTCTAGAAGCAATCAATTTGTGTTCTTGGAAGGAGGGGGGGGGGAACGGAAAAAGATCTCCAAAAGACAAAAAAATGGATTATTTCAGAGAGAAAGAGAAATGTCAACAAGAGGAAAGGAGGGGAGAACATGCTTGGCTCCCCGCTCTGCTTTGCCTCCCCCAGCACTGGCACGTGACCCTTCCCCTCAAGAGCCATCCCCAAGGAAGTCATGGGGGGGGGGAATGTTCACCTGTTTTATGAGAACACTGATTATGAGGAAGAAAAACAGATTTATGTAATCAACAAACTTCTCTCAAACTACCGCTCTCTCAAAGCAATACCTTTTCACATTAATCTGCCTTAAGGGGCTTCCAATTTTTGTTACTGAAGGTATAATGACAGTTTGATTATTTGTGGAGTTGTTATATCCCTTCTCAGGTCTAAATAGGAATACTGTCTTCTGATAGGAGGGCCTCTTTCATTGTTACAGCGCAAGACATTTCATTAAATGTAATAATCAGAACAATGCTCAAAATCAGGCTGATATCCAACAGGGCTATTTTAGCCAGAGTGATATGTGTAACACTTTTTCCCGAAGTTGGCGACTTTAAGATGTGTGGACTTCAATGGTTGCTAGGGAATTCTCCATATTGAAATGCAGCTTAATAATACACATCTTAAAGTTGGCAACTTTGGAAAATATTGGTGTAATAAGTCGCCAACCAATAGCCTGACTATAGGATTCTGGCAGGCTAAAGATTCCGAAAAAGACTCAAAAAAACCCATCAATCCAGTTTATCTAACAGTGAAAAGCAGAATGAATAACTATTAACTCTGAACTTGCCTAACAGCCTTGCAATTAACAATGCAAACATTTGAATCATTTGGGGGTGGATCATTACTCAACTATAGTTTTCTGGTAATATTATAAATGAGTTGAGACAGTGTTTTTCAAGTCTGGTAATATTACTAAAGCAGCAACATTGTTAATTACTGAAGCTAATTGGCTCTTTCCTAAAAATTTAGAGGAAAGAAGGATACAATTTACATGTACAATTGTTTAAAGTGTAGCCATGTTTCTACAGAAATAATTAGTGTGCAAAAGCATTATTGTCTTTCTATAGTTTTCATTTAGCTGTTAGTCCTTTTTTTAAATTCTTTGTCAGCTTATTTTACCCAATGTTCTAATATTTTCTGTTTTATTTGCTTTTACCTGTTCTGTCCATTTTTGTTTTTCACTTTGTAGTTTTATTTTAAAATAAAACTTACCAACTAAAGTATTGTCTGTTACTATATTCTCAGGTTCTCATATTCTCATATCATTTCCTCTGTAAGTATGAATTTTACCCTCCCTGTAGCAGATTAGTTACTTTTTAGAAAGGAAAGACTGGAAATTGAATCTTTCTTTCAAATATGAGGTTGATTCTTTGGCATTAGCTCTGCCTCATTTCAACATTTACAGATTATGGAAACTAGACTCTGAACTTAATGGTGTTTTAGCAAGCTCTTTCTTTTGATAGTTAAACCATTCCAGCCAGGCATGCTCTTCATTTATGTGATATCAACCCCAAATCTTGTCTTGATGCCTCCTATAATTCATTACATTTTCTGGGCTCTCAAAGGCACCTGAGATGTCCGTCCTTAGTCTCTCTCCATTGTGTTTGTGTGCAAGGATTGATATGAAGTTGCTCTAGCCCAGGGGTGTCAAACTCAAGGTGTGCGGCCCTCCTGAGCTCCATTTTCGCTGGCAGAGGGTTGCAGGAGGCCGTCCCAGCCGAAAACGGAGATTGGGAGCCTGTTTTCACTCGGGCCATCACAGGCACCCCTGACACGAGTGATGTCAAGTTGGCCACACCCACCCTGGCCACGCCTGATGCAGCCCTCAATGAAATCGAGTTTGACACCCCTCTGTTACAAAAGTATTGGTTGAATTCATGCAGTTAATGCAGCGGTGAAATGCTTCCAGTTCGCTTTTGCCTGTCGGTCGTTGGAGAGCCGATCGCAAAGGCAACGCGATGCTCCGCCCACCCACCGGGACATTGCCATTTGAGTTCTTTTACCCTCTGAGCATGCACAAAGTGTTCTGTGCATGCGCAGAGGGTACAAGAACTCAAATGGCGGTGTCCCGGCGGGTGGGCGGCGCTGCCTTCGCGATCGGCTCTCCGACGACTGACAGGCAAAAGCGAACCGGGAGCATTTCACCCCTGAGTTAATGTTGTCTCTATGCTGGGGGTGCTTTCAGCACATGCAGGGGCTTGTGTTAATTGCCTCCTCTGACTTGATTAACATTGGGGGGGTCCCTGTGGTCCATCTGTGAACCATGAGGGGTTGCTGAGGTTAACAGAGTCTACAGAGTGAGAATGACTTGCCCACAAAATAGCACTTAGACTTATATACCTCTTTACAATGCTTTACAGCCCTCTCTAAGCGGTTTACAGAGTCAGCATATTTCCCCCAGCAATTTGGATCCTCATTTTACTCACCTCGAAAGGATGGAAGGCTGAATTAACCTTGAGCCTGGTGAGATATGAACTGCCAAATTGCAGGCAGCCGGCAGGCAGCAGAAGTAGCCTGCAGTACTGCACTCTAACCACTACGCCACCATGGCTCATACTACACGTTCCTTTGGAAGGTTCACCTGTGCATCCAAGAGACTCAGTCCTTTGTCACTGAAGGGTGACTAGATCTTGACAAAAGCATAGTCAGTAGGTACTTTTATTATAACAGCACACCTGGCAAATGACAGGTAGCACCACCAGAGAGAAAAAAGCATTAAATACAAATGATTCAGTGCAAAGGGCATCTTTTAACTTGAAAAAAAAAATGTTGCAGTAAGACTGTCTGATATTAGTCTGAGCTATCATTAAACACTGGATACTATGCTGATATTTGGCTCCATTTATTTAATTAAAATTTCTACCCTTTAATTAATATTAAAATATTATATTTTACTCAAATACTAGATAGTTTACTGCAAACCAGTATTGGAGAAACTGACAAAATAGAATATCCTCTTCCCTAAAGCTATTTAGAACTTCAGAAAGATGAAACTTGGGTTTGTTACTTGGGTTAGTTAAGAGCTGTGGGGGTGCACTGGTTAGAATGCACTATTGCAGGTTAATTCTGCCCATTGCCAGGAGTTCAATCCTGACTGGCTCCAGGTTGACTCAGCCTTCCATTCTTCCGAGGTGGGTAAAATGAGGAGCCAGATTGTTGGGGGCAATATGCTGACTCTGCAAACGGCTTAGAGAGGGCTGTAAAGCACTATGGAGTGGTATATAAGTCTAAGTGCTATTGCTATTGTTTTACAGCTAAAGAATTTGCAAATATTTAGCTAAACCTAGACAAAAAACCACCTAGTCAAAATCACTTAATCTATGGCTGGAAGCAGCATCTGAAAGTGGGGGATTAAGATTATGTTAACTTGGCTAAAAATAATTGTGTGTCTATAAAACCATTTCTAGTAAATAGTTTTTACAGGGTTATGAGGTCTGCAAACTTGGTTAAAGGGAGCTGATAAAATTCTTGAATTTTTTGGTACCTCCATTAATTAAATGTAATCTAAATCTATTCTGACACCTAGTGGACATAAAAATAGATTAAAATGAAGACATGAATTAAGCACACTGCTGTGCTTTTCTTACCCTCGTCCTCTGTAAATACAGAGAACAGATAAAGGCCAGTCTAATGTTAACTAAAGTGAAACAAGCAGGACAGTCATAGAATCATAGGGCTGGAAGAGACCTTGGAGGTCATCTAGTCCAACTCCCTGCCCAAGGCAATCTGCAATCTCACATTGCTCCTAGAAACAGGAAGCCGAAGACACCAGCCTGATGATGACAAATGAGACTTCGTCAAAACGTCGCCAAGACACTTCCAATTTCACGTGGGAGAAAACCCAAATAACCAAAGACCTACATACAAACACCCGCGAAAACCTCAGAAAATATATATATATATATATATATATATATATAGAGAGAGAGAGAGAGAGAGAGAGAGAGAGAGAGAGAGAGAGAGAGAGAGAGAGAGAGAGAGAGAGAGAGAGAGAGAGAGAGAGAGAGAGAGAGATGAGAGATAATAGGTAGATAGGTAGATAGATGATAGATAGATAGATAGAGATAGAGATATAGAGATATAGAGATATAGAGATATATAGAGATATATAGAGATAGAGATAGAGATAGAGATAGATGATAGATAGATAGATAGATAGATAGATAGATAGATAGATAGATAGATAGATAGATAGATAGATAGATAGATAGATAATAGATAGATAAATGATAGATAGAGATAGAGATAGAGATAGAGATAGATAGAGATAGAGATAGAGATAGAGATAGAGATAGAGAGAGAGAGAGAGAGAGAGAGAGAGAGAGAGAGAGAGAGTCTATATATAGTCCTCAACTTATGACCACAAGGGAGCCCAAGATTTCTGTTGTTAAATGAGACATTCGTTAAGTGAGTTTTGCCCCATTTTATGACCTTTCTTGCCAGAGTTGTTAAGTGAATGACTGCAGTTGATAAGTTAGTAACCCAGTTGGTAAGTGAATCTGGCTTCCCCGTTGACTTTGCTTGTCAGAAGGTCACAAAAAGCGGATCACATGATCTTGGGGCACAGCAATGGTCATAAATATGAATCAGTTGGCAAGCTTCTGATTTTTGATCACATGATCATGGGGGTGCTGCAAAAGTCGTAACTGTGGAAAAAAAAGTGATGTCACTTTTTTCAGTGCTGTTGCAACTTTGAACAGCCACTAAATGAACTGTTGTAAGTCAAGTCGACTATCTGTACTGTCCCATAAAAATGGTTGTGATAGAGCACCCAGAAAATATGACAGACATCAGATGGAAGAATGCTAAACTATCCTGAGTGACAGCAATGAGTAAATGATGCTCAAATGAGTCTCCACTAAATAGAAAACTAACACATCAAAGAGAAATATTTACTCTCCCAGCCCAGAGATAAGTTATGAACTATCATGAGATACCTTTTAAACAGATAAGAGGATCCTCAACGATCTGGACCTTAAAACCCAACTTTGATGCAGAATCTGTTTGTCCTTACAAAAATCTGATTCCAGTACAACAAATGTAGAACACTTTATGGCTAGAAAAACGATATCCAACTGTTTATTTAAAAACTATTTTATGGATTCTTTGTTATCCGCTACTGTTTCTTCAACATGATTTTCATTTTTGTTAATGGAAATAATGCCAAAGAAACAGTGGGGGTAACGTTTACTGCATTGAGTTATCCCATGTGGAACTGTCCGCGGTGAGTTGTCCCACTTGGAGTTGGCCACAGATGGCCACAATGAGATGGCCCTGGCGGGTTGGAAGTAGTGAAATGGCCCTGGCGAGTTGCCCCATTCCACTCCAAATTGATCAGCTTTTTTGACTGCTGTGCCAAAATCATTGGTTAGGCATTACCTAGCCTAGTTTAGATAGGCTCTTTGTCAGGCCACAGAGTGCTGTGACTTAGCCTGATGGATAAAGGAGCCCTTGCTCCAGGGGTGAAATTTGAAATTTTTACCTACCGGTTCTGTGGGCGTGGCTTGGTGGGCATGGCAGGGGAAGGATACTGCAAAATCCCCATTCCCTCCCCACTCCTGGTGGAAGGATACTGCAAAATCCCCATTCCCTCCCCACTCCTGGTGGAAGGATACTGCAAAATCCCCATTCCCTCCCCACTCCTGGTGGAAGGATACTGCAAAATCCCCATTCCCTCCCCACTCCTGGTGGAAGGATACTGCAAAATCCCCATTCCCTCCCCACTCCTGGTGGAAGGATACTGCAAAATCCCCATTCCCTCCCCACTCCTGGGGGAAGGATATTGCAAAATCTCCATGTTAAGAAGAGAATTACTCTCCTCAGAGGCGATGGATCGGGCTTCCCTTTTGAAGACATTGTTACTTAGAAAATAAACCGCGAGATTCAAATACTAATAAACAAAATATTTATTTCAGTAGAAAAATAATAAAGAATTCTTATTAGGACTACATTGTATCGGCTAAGAAAATAAATCACTTCTACCTTGGTAGAGATGGCGATGAGAAAAGAAAGGAGTTGACCTCAGGAATGTAGACATGCGTAGAAGAATATATCATACGTCTGTCTGACCATAGATACAAGAACAGTATAAAACACAGAGATGCACAAACTGACAATATTCACATCGTGACACTCCATTCCCACCCCACTCTGGGGCCAGCCAGAGGTGGTATTTGCCGGTTCTCCGAACTACTCAAAATTTCCGCTACTGGTTCTCCAGAACCTGTCAGAACCTGCTGAATTGCAGAGGTGCAGAGCTCCTGTTTGGTCCTGTTTGGGAGTCTTGCTTGATGTTCAGCATGGGGCAAACTTAATCAAAGGAGTGTAGAAAAGGAGCTCCTGGTGTTTTTTTTTTCTCCATTGTTCTCCTTGACTTTTACTTTGTCGCACTTACTTTCTAGCAGAATGAGTTGAACATGGATACGGGTCCCTGGAACATTGCTTCCTGATATCATTTGTGCAGAAATGACAATTGACCATTCTGGTGGGACAGTAGTCAAAGCCTTGGGCTACTTCAGCGGCTTCCGCCATCCAATTATCAATTTTGGCTGATAGTTCTTTTGTTGGATAGGATGACAACAAAGGCAGATGCCTCTTGTACCAGAAGTACAAGACTGATGGAAATAAGGGCATTAGTGAAGTAGCTGAAAGGACAGGGTTGGTAGCATGGTCCATGATGAGCGTACAACCATCTGACTTTGACCACTGCCCAAAAAGTATTCTGGATCCAAAGAAGAGACACTCATTGGAGAGGAATATTCACCGCAAGTGATTAGAAGTGACCTTTCCCCTCAACTTGACCCCCTCAACTTGGTCCTCAACTTGGATCTCAGATGCAGGCAATGGATCTCAGATGCAGGCAATTCCATACACTACACTCTCCTTATGTAGTGTATGGAATTTCATCCGGGTTGAATCAAGTCCTAAACAAGACTAAAAGTGGATGATTCTGGAGGTTTTCTTCTCCTGACAGATAGCAGTTCACCATTAAATGGAGCCTTGTACCTGCAGGAGTCAACATCTTCCCTCAGAGCAACATTAATAATAATATTGTCTTTAGAAAAGAGGTTTCCAACCTTGGCAACTTTAAGCCTTGGCGGAGTTCAACTCCCAGAATTCGGCAGCCAGCTGGCTGGGGAATTCTGGGAGTTGAAGTCCGCCAGGCTTAAAGTTGCCAAGGTTGGAGGCCCCTGCTTTAGAAGACACAAACATATACAGATAGTCCTCAACTTGCAACCATTCCTTTAGCGACTGTTCAAACTTACAACCACACTAAAAAAAATGGGACTTACAACCAGTCCTCGCACTTACAATTGTTGTAGCACCCTCACAGTCACGTGAGCAAAATTCGGGCACTTGGCAACCAACATGTATTTACAACAGTTGTAGCATTTGATGTGTGGGATTCAGGGGCAGGTTCCTCTTATTTGCCTACCGGTGCGCTGCGTGCGGATCATCACATTTCGCGCACCTGCACGCTCGCTGCATGCGCATGTCCCCTCATGCGATTTTGCTTCCGCGCATGTGCAGGAAGCAAAAAAAGCCCAAATTTTTTTAAAAAAAGATGGCGCCACGCAACGGACTGGCAAAGACGGTACCAGAGCCGTCATGCGCAAATTGCACAATTGGCGGGCCGCTACCGGAACGAGAGAGTGGACCGCACCGGTAGGAACCCACCCCTGGTGGAATCATGTGATCACCATTTGCAACTTTCCCAGATGGCTTCTGACCAGCAAAATCAGTGGGGGAAGCTGAGTTTGCTTAATGATTACATGAGTATACTTAACAACTGCAGTGATTCCCTTAATAACCATGGCAAAGAAGATCGTAAACATCAGATACTACTCACTTAGCCACTGCCTTGCTTAGAAACGGAAGTTCTCATCCATGTTGTGGTTGTAAGATAGCAATAGCACTAAGACTTACATACCGCTTCACAGTGCTTTTACAGCCCTCTCTAAGCAGTTTACAGAGTCAGCATATTGGCCCCAACAATCTGGGCCCTCATTTTACCCACCTCGGAAGGATGGAAGGCTGAGTCAAGGGTGAGATTCGAACTGCCAAATTGCAGGCAGCCAGCAAGCAACAGAAGTAACCTGCAGTACTGCACTCTAACCACTGCGCCACCCAAGATCATCAGATGAGGATTACCTGTAATCAGGGTCACCTAAAGTCCTAAACTATTATCATGTCAAGGGACAACATGATATTTTCCCCTCCACATAAAAAAAGAACAAATTGCAAGTTGAATCAAGGCAGTGTCTTCCACTGGTCAAGGCAACAGATTGGGTCTCACAGGATGCAGGATCATTTAGAGGATCACCCAGCTTTGTTTTTCAACATGTTTCCACTGTTCTCCATCTTTTTCCGGGGTCTGTTTTCTGAGGCAGATGATTCATTCCAACTAATAGTAGAGCTAGCCTTGATTTTAGTTTCATGCTCCATATCTATTCTCACTTAATGCAGTCATTTCCGCTAAATGATCCACAAACACACCAGCTGACTGGGTGGTTCCATTCTCTAAGCTTTCTGCCAAGAATAAGTTTTGATTTATAATCTAGGCATAAGATTACGTGTAAAGAAAAGGCCAACTTCCCTCAATCCATTTCCAGAAATCTATGCGCCTCTGTAGTAAGAACGCCGCTTGGCATTTGTGCATTGTCCATTGTCTATCGTTGCTATGCAGTGTGATAACGCAACTTAGCTATGTGTCTTTTTGGAATCAATCCTTGCAGCTGCTAATGATAATAGTCATTGATTCTCTTGCTTTTAGTTGCACAAATGAAAAGGGAAAATAGAGGAAGAAACTGTTGCAGGCATTCCTTACTAACATTTATTGGAAAAGATATGCTCTTTTCCTCTTAAATTTCTTGGATGATATATATTATGCATGTCATTTGGGGCTCTTCTGAGAGAAATAAATTGTGCCAGGATATTTTTTCCCACCAAGATTTCAAAATATCAATTTGAAATAAAGAAACCTCTTTTTCTAGATCAGATTTGATGACAACCCCACCCCCCGAGTTTCACATGATACAGACCTATCTGCATATTGAGTTATAAAATAGCTGACCCTCAGTTATTTTGTGAGAACCAGTGTATATATTTTAGTTGTCTCTTGTGTATTATTGTTTTATTCCACAACCTGAAAACTTCCAGCAAGCATAGAGTAGTAAAAATTGCATTATACTATAATTTGAGTGTATGTAAAAGGTGACCAGGCTAGAAACTGGGAGACCAGGAGTTCTAGTCCTGTCTTAGATTTAAAGCCAGCTGGGTGACCTTGGACCAATCACTCTCTCTCAGCCTAAAGACAAGGGAACAACAAACTACTTTTGGAAATCTTGCCAAGAAAACTGGAGAAACTTGTCCAGACAGTCACCAGGAATCGAAACCAACTCAAGGACACATTATTTATTTATTATTTTTATTATTTTTTATTTTTAATTTTTTTAATTTTTTATTTTTTTATTTTATTTTTTATTTTTTATTATTTTTTTATTTTTTATTTTTTTATTTGCCAGGTTAGATACTTGACTAACTTAGTGGTTTAAAGATCAGTGAATGGGAAAAAGTAGAGTGCAGATATATTACTTGGCTAAAAAGAAATAGAGAGAACGGAGGACGATTATGTAAGTTTTATTCTCTAAACTCAGCATGGTGATTTGTTGGAATCATACCTTCTGAATCTTCTTCTTCAGATATATTACTGATAAAGTGACAGTGCAATCCATACATATTTACTTAGAAGTGGTCTCACTGAAATCGGGGAGGGCTTATTCTCTGATAAGGGGTTTTGTTTATACTCCTAAATGTATTTGTATTGGCTATCTGCCACCTTCCATAGCAAGCAAGCATTTGAAATCCCCTGAGGAAAGCTACTAGAGGTTAGGCAGAAGACCTGAAGAAAAGCAAGCAGGGAGAGAGGTGGACCCACTCCTGTCCCTTCTCTCCCAGTTCTCCCCTACCATTTTTCTCTCCTTGATCTAAAAAACATGGATCTTTGTACATCGTTTTGTAATTTGATCAACTTATATTACCCAAATTAAGTCCTAGGGTCCATGGTGCCATGAATAAAATAAAAATATAAGTACAGTATATACTGAGTCGTTTCAGTTAAGAGAAGAGGCCTTTTAATGGTTGTCCAATCTCTTTTAAGAAGAGATTGGACAGCCATTTGTCTGAAATAGTATAGAGTTTCCTGCTTGAGCAGAGGGTTGGACTAGAAGACCTCCAAGTTCCCTTTCAACTCTGTTATTCTGTTATACCTTAACATTTCACAAGTGCTGTTTAAATAAGCAACAATTTGCCCCAGTAATAATTTGGCACATTAGCTCTTCCAAATTAGAAATACAAATGTAGTTAATAATTACGATACATATTTTAAAAAGCTCAATCAATTCTACAAAGATTAAAAAACAAGCTGTTTTATACCCAAAGTCCTACTGAATTAAGTTCCTCCTCCTCCTGAAATTTTCATCCATAAAACATAATTGTATAGCTCATTTTCTATTAAGGAGGAATCAATTGAAGTTAAATTCTTTATTAATTGCTTAAGTCCCTGTATTATTATTATAGGTCAGTTTGTTTATATATAACAAACCTGGCCATCCCGCTAACCAGCGCTTGGAGTTTCCTCACCAACATCTTATTTAATGCTGCCAATAGACTTAACTACAGCAAGAACAACAGATGGGTTTTCTCCCCTGCCATATGGAGATCATCACAGACAATGGTACTTAAACTTAAATCTAGACTGATGATCCCAAAGCCCCTTAAGCAGCAGGTTTTTAAATTTTATTTTAAGGTACCTAAAACCAACAGGCTAGAAACTGGCTGGTAATAATTTGACGAAACAGATGACTTAAGAGAAAATTTCTTGAGCAGGTGCTGCAAACTTTTTTTAAAAAAAAAACCGAAGTAATGGGGGTGATAGTGTATGTGTGTTTTCTGTGTTTCTTAAAGGAAGGGTTTACTACGACGGTCCTCAGGAGTGGACAAATTATCTTCCAGGCAGTTTGAAATAGTCAAGATGGCCAAGGATCTAATCCACAAGGGGTCAATCTCAGAATACTCTTCTAGTTTTGCAGTGAGATTTACCAAAAACAACCATTTACCCAGAGAAGGCACAGTTCTGAAGACCTCATAGACAAATCTGTAAACAAAACCGGTTGCAAACGTTGAGTTCTGAATAAATGAGTTCACTTGGGTGCACAGCAGTCAATCTGAATTAGCGCAACAGTGCAGAACTTCAAGGAGCCTGGATAGTTCTTTACCATATCTGTTGTCTGTACACAAAGAAAAGAAAACCTTCTTTGTTCTCACAATACTCCTATGATATTCTATTTTAATTAACTTAAATCTATTTTAGTTTCTCTCTTGGACCCACCTATTTTCTTTGGAGCACAACCCATTTGATGACTGCATGTTGCTTTCAATCCAACCCTATCCAACAAACACTCCCCACCCCCCCACACACACCCTATGGACTGAAAATATGCAGGTTGGCTGCGGTTTATTCAGGTCATCAAAGTGATTTTATTCAAAGTAGTTCGTGGTGAATTACTCCATTTGAACCAGATTGATTTTCTCCAACTAGCTACTTTGCTCTTGAGAAATTATTCATGTCTCATCTAAACGAAGTAGTATGGCCATGCCAGACTGGGGTTTTGATGCTAGATTTCATCAAGATAGTTTGACATTTCATTGAATCAAAGTGTCAACTATGAAGCGAACCTGCCTGAAGCCATCTTGTCCTGCCTCACAGTTGCCACAAAGCTTGAGAAAGGAGGGGAGGGGAGAGTACATAGCCCAGCTTACAGTCAAAATAAAAAGTTTTCCTGTGGGAACCAAGGTCATCGTAACAGGTGGCTGGTGAAGGAGGAGAGGAGCCTGCCAGCCATATTCATTGGACAATCTGACTGATGACACTGGGGAGGGAGGAAGTATTAATCTTTTACTTAGGTGAAAACCGCGGGAACTTTCAGAGTTGGTTTTCACCGGCTGTGCCGATATGATGTATCCAATAAACCTGTTCTTAGAGGAATCTACCTGCCTTGGAGTTCTGCTTTCAATGGATGCATTGCACAAAACGCTGACACAAAGTACCCCTTCAAGTTCTGCAAAGGCACCCCTACTGTAGAGGAACACAACAAATTTAAATAGTCCATATTAAACTAGCAACAGAGATGGGTTCCTCCTGGTTCGCCCGAACCAGTAGCAACCTGCTGGTCATGATGACATCATGGAACTGGTTCTATCGGTGCCAGTCCGTGGACGCCGCCATCCTTTTTTGAAATTTTTTTTGGGGGGATTTTTTTTTGAATTTTTTCCCAGCTTTTTTTCCTTCTGCACATGCGCAGAAGCCAAGTTTCCGGCACTGCGCATGTGTCGCCATCTTGTTTTTGGCTTTTTTTCAGCACTGTGCATTAGAACTGAAAACCAGAGATTGTATAAGGAAAGCAAAACGGACTATTAATTACCATGTTGCCATTTATCCTTTAGAAAGACAAGAGCCCCCTGCCTAACATTTCCAGTGATCCCAGCAACAATGGGAAATTGTTCCATAAGCAACTAAAAAAAGTTGCCATGACAACTCCAAACCAGGTTTTATCTGCTTATTTCTACTGCCCCATAAACCCTTACAGTGAAGTAAATGACCTCAGGTCCCTACTCCTATCCCCTCTGATAGCTGGCATTCAGGTGTTCTTAGAAGGCCTTTGTTTAGGCCTCCCAAACATTGTTTAATAAAGTCTGTTATTGTTCCCATGGAGTCTGACTTTCCACTGCTATGGTTCTTTTCCAAGAGAGGAGGAGAAAACCAGCAAGAGTGATTTATGGAAGTTCATCTCTCTGCGGGGCTGAGAAAATAAACATTAAGAGACCATCTTTCTAACAGACTTCCCCAGATGTCTTACAAAAGAGTGGACTCTCAGTTGTATCTGCGTAAAGTGATGCCTAATTTTACCCAGACCAATATCAATATATTTTGGGCCACTTTCTTTCCAGAGACATCACTACTTCACCAAAAGGCCTCGTGCAGTTCTCCAGAAGACCAGAAGGCTATTCTCATCTGGCCATCAGCAACATTTTAGACTCTGCAGCAGAGACCTCACTTTGAAGTGACCTCACCTTCTTAACAGAATGAGGCTTCTAGTGTGCCATTCAAAGGGCAGCAAAATGGCGCCTTGCCCTATCCTGTTGGAACAGCTGTCTGAGCCAGATCCAGTTAAAACATAAAGAAGGGCCAAAAAGGAAGGACACAGGTGCTGATGTTGCCTGGCAACATTTAGCATCTGGACCTGGACCAGAACATCTGGATAAGTTGACATACAGGTCATCTGATCTCATCCTTCCCAGAGGGCGATATGTTGCTATTTTAATATTAGTATTTCTAAATGTCCCTTTAAGCAGATTGATTTCTATTTGCAAAACATATGCAAATTATGGTTCCCTTTTGTTTTCTGCTACACTGGAGTGTTACCAATATAACACGCATAAAATGTACTATTGGGTAGCAATAATACAGATACAGGTAGTCCTCGACTTAAAGCTATACATGAGCACGGAATTACGGCCATAAGCCATTGCAGTCAAGATATCACAAGACCAGTCCCAATTTTTTTGACAGTTTTTGCAGTGGTCAGTCAGTGAATGGCATTGTGATTAAGTGAATGCTGCAGTTGTTAAATGAATCCATTCCCCCCCCCCCACAACAGGTGGGGGATTTTTTTTTGACATAAACTGGAAATAAATGCTGGAAACCAGTAAAAAAAATGTGACAAATCATGATCACGTGACCACAGGATGCTGCAAACGGCTATAAAAGTGAGGCGATTGCCAACTTTCAAGAGGTGACTTCTTTCATCCCAGGATCTGCTGAAGGGGTAGTGTCTTTTCTCAGCTGAATCAATGACATTGCACATCAGCAGCAAATCTCTGCCTCTTCTTCCCAGATGAGAAGACGAGAAGAGCTACTTTTAAGGCTCATAAAGTAGAGGTCTCAAACCATGGCAGCTCTATATCTTGTGGACTTCAACTCCCAGAATTCCTCAGCCAGCCATGCTGGCTGAGGAATTCTGGGAATTGAAGTCCACACATCATAAAGTTGCCAAGGTTGGAGACCTCTGTGACATAAAGTAGTTTTCCACCAAGATGAAATGTCCAGCTACAGAGGTAACTAGCTAATTGGATAAAAGTATACAGTATATCGTGAAGCATCCGTTCCGTATAAAGCAAGGGCGGCATACTTATGCGAGAGAACTATGAAGCTTCTGATAAGAGCTGACTTCCTTTCCCTGCAGCCTGGAAAACAGACAGAAAAAAACGGAATAAATTGCTTTTGTAAGTGAGCCAGTCCTCACCTCTTGTCTGCTGTTTAGAAGGGGGGAGTTTAACATCTACCTTTTTTTGCTAGGCTCATTAGAGTTATTGTATGTAGTTTTTTTAAAAGCTTTTAGTTTCACTGCTGCTTTCAGTCATTTTAAAATGGTTTTAAAATAAACCACCTAGAGCCATTGCAAGGAATGGCATATAAATTTAGAACTCAATAAAATCCATTAATCAAAATAAGAATAATTACTTGCACCTATTCTTGGCTCTAGCTAACTCCGTTTCCTTTAGCTTTAGCTCCTGCGTAGTTCCCAAAAGGTTTCCCCAAAGAATACTTTCTTGCAGGAAAAAAAATGCAGTGGTATCTTGCTTCTCCTCAATCTACTTACAGACTTTTTATTTCCAAAATTCAGGAGGAGACTGGTTGCACTTTTTCCAACTAAATTTTGTTAAAAGGATAATTTTGTGCGCATCAGATGCATAGTACTTCCATAATCTTCCAGCAGTACTGATGAACTGGCAATCTTTTGGTGATTTTGCAATCTGTAGTTTCAAATCACATCGTTCCTTAGCTCAGGGGTGTCAAACTCACGGCCCGCGGGCCAGATGTCTCGCACGCTGGCCACGCCTACCCCGTTTTAGCAAAGGGGGGGGGAAGTTGTGATATGTCACGTGACGATGTGACAACGCGAGTTTGACACCCCTGCCTTAGCTCCATACTTGACAGCAAGGGGGTGAGGAAAACGATCCCCCAAATCTTCCAAATTGAAAGATCTAATCAAAAAAGAATGAATTTGCAAGTTAAGTTTGCTGGGTGTTACTGAGGCTCACCTGTGATTCCCAATAGCATGTTTTTTAGGATCTAGCTGGGTGACCCCTGCTTTAAGCCAGTAAAGCAGCAAATTGTATCCACTGACCCCTGTGCCAAGGACTGACCGCAAGAGGGCAGCCATGGAGCGAGATGCAATTCCTGTCTGTAGAATATGTGAAAACTTCACTAAAGTTGTTAACCCTCTCTTCTCACTTGAAGGATGATTTGCAGTTTACAAAAATGTGCTATTGTAACCAATAGAAAGTAGAAAAATTAAATCGTTTGAACAGCAGACTCTAGATAAACATCCTCATTTTGTCATTGTGAAACGAATGGAAGACTGCACTATGGAAAAGGACATACAAGCAGAAAAATACCGATGCTCAAAACAGGGTTATTTGTAAAAGAGATGGTCAGAAGCTAGTTTGGTTAAGAAGTGTGGGAGATAGAGAGGAACAATCGACTGGACATTAATATTTTAAAACTAAATTCATTTCTAGTGCCCAGATGCAAATAATCAAAGCCGCCCAGAGTCCTTTGGGAGTTGGGCGGCATATAAATTTAATAAAATAAATAAATAAAATAAAGGGTGTTATGATTTTATTCCTCTGCAAAAATTGTGAAGGTAAAGGCTTGTTTGAGTCAAGTCTGAATACATGGCTGTATCATTATAAGTTTATTGGCAACAGTGCAGAAATGGTTTGTCATTGCTTTCTTTGGAGGATAATATGTCAGTTTCCTAGTGTAATCTATAGCTCTGGGTATTTCCTGAGTTTCTCACATCCGAGAAGCAATTAGGCCAAAATTTGCTTAGTTTCTGAGCTCCAACAAGGTCTGTTAGATGCTGTCATGTTTCAAAAGTAGGACATATAATTAAAAGATGGAAGGAACATGGAAATAAAGAACATTGGCAGTAATGAGAGTTCTTCAGTACATTTGAAGAGGGGAACGCACATGTGATTTTTCTAACACAATCTACTTCCTTTTAAATGACACTCCTGAGCTTCACATGAGGTCATGCTGATAAACCAGGAGATGCAGCACGTTCACTGAACCATAGCTACATTTGGATAACTGCTGTCCTCAGTGTCTCAAAGGCAAAGATTTCTTTGTAGACCCAGCCTTAGTCTTGTGATGGAAACTCTGTAACTTACGCTGGGGACCCAAAAACACCTTCCTTCATCAAATCAACATTTTAGATGCTGGAGGGTTCAGGACCTACGCTTGCTGAAGAGGCAAATGAGGAAGGAAAAACAGAACACACTGGATATAGCTTCAAACTTCTCACCCATCCATTGTGTAATTTAGTCCAATTTGAGGGGATGCCATAAAGAAAAGGGGGTCAATCTATTTTCCAAAGCACCAGGGGGGAAAAAAACAAATAACAATGGACGGAAACTAATCAATGAGAGAAGCAAACCTAGAACTAAGGAGAAATTTCTTGACAGAACAATTAGCCAGTGGAACGGCTTGCCTTCAGAAGTTGTGGGTGCTTCATCACTGGAGGCTTTTAAGAAAAGACTGGAGAGTCACTTGTCTGAAATCACATATGGTCTCCTGCTTGAGCAGGGGATTGGACTACAAGACTTCCAAGTTCCCTTCCAACTCTGTTATTCTGTAAATAAATATCAAGTTCTCAGAAAAGATTTGATTCTAGACTAGAAAATCAGCTGTACTTATCAACTTAACCATAAGGCTTGACCTTCAATTTGACCCTTGCCATGATGAAAAATTTATGCTGGTTGCAACAAATGTTGAATCCAACATATCAAGAAGACCAAGCCTTACCTTAAGAGTGATTTTTTAAAAATAATATGGAAATCTGTGTTTCTAATTCCTGATTAGTCCATGAATAAATTCAGAGGTACAATGGAGACAAGAATTATTTAGCAATCAGCTATGAAGGAGGGTGGAAAAAAGACAACAGTTGTGGCTATAGTTATGGCCGTTTCATATTCATCACTGTTGAGATAAGAATTACTCTTATCAGAGGCGAAATGAATCTTTTCCTGAAACTCTGACATTGCCAAAATAAACCGCATTATAATTCTAATGTATAAGATATTTATTTTGATTCAAAAATAATAAGATCACATACTAGCTATATAAAAGAGATGTTGCTTCGTCATGAAGCAGAGAACAAAAGGAATGAATCAAAAGAAAGGAATGTACACATGCGTACTAGGAACATTAATCACGTGCTCAGGAATGAACCATTATATTTGATAGGGATGCATCTCCCTGCATATACATGTAACAGGCAATATAAAATCACTGCGTGACAATCACCAACACTCAGCTGAGTGTTTGGAGAGCTCCAAATGGGGTGAGAACAGGCTTGGTAAGTGCAGCTCTTTCCAACCTCCCATCTTCAAGTGGCAGCTCTGGTTTTACTTATGCTTGCTTGTCTCTGAACACTAACAAAGCAGAGCCCCAGATTGTAGCCACAGCTCACTGCTTTCATATTCAGGCATGTAGAAGTCTTAGGCTCTCCATATATCCTGCTAATCATGGCATGGAGACACCCCTCTAATCACATTTATAATGATTTTATTAAAATGTTTTCTCAGATATAAAAGATAAGATGAAATTTAAAGAAGAAAACAATTCAGCGAAAAAAGTATTAGAAGCAAGAAGAGTATGCAAAGAAGCAATTCCTGATCTCCTCTACAGCAGTTAGAATCAATCTTCACACCTCCCTCTTTCAAATTACATATTTCTCTTCTTCCCATTATTCAGCCCTTTTTAATCAGAAAATCCATAAATCACCAAATCACTTCAGTAAAAAGTCCACAAAAGGTTTCAAATCTTTAATAACAGTGTACATTATCTTGTCCCCGATCAAACAGTTCAGTTTTGTCATTTCTACTCATTCCATTATCTTCACAGGTCCATTCCTCTATTGTGGGTATTTCGGTGTTTTTCCATTTTGTGCATGCAACAGTCTTGCTGCATTTATTATATACAAAACCAACCTTCCATGGCTCCTTTTTAATTGGCTATCCATAAGTCTCAATCAAAAAAAGTTCCAGTTAATATTCATCTTTAACATTCTATCATTATGTGTGTTTATATCCAATAATTCATTTCTTGCACACCATGCATGGTTAAAATGATCATGTTTTCCATATTTCCAACAAAGATTGGACCCACTAATCAAATTTAGAGGATGTAGCCTCCATATCATCCTCATTTCACCATGGGTACAGCCATTTATATTCAAAAACAGTAGCATTTCCTTCTTCTCCTCATACAAGGCTCGGTGCACAAATGATGTGTAACTTCTCAATCATAATCCTGGTGATTACATAATCAGAGATTGGATTGTGTGAACTCCTATACGTTAGTTGAGATTGCTGCAAGCATAACTCTGTCTCTCCAATGAACATGACCCACCACGATCATTTTAGCATTAGTTGTAAGAGAAACTTGATTTCTATTGAGAAACCTGCCTACTTTCTTCCTTGTTTTGCTACCTTGGAGCATGTATCACTTTTGAATATTTGGAAGCTAGGATAAAATTGACTAAGATATTCCAGCTCCAGTGATAGGAAGAAAGAATATGTCTGCTAGGCAGGGGTCTCCAACCTTGGCAACTTTAAGACTTGTGGACTTCAACTCCCAGAATTCCCCACCAGCATCGCCCAAAATGCATAGCTGGCTGAGGAATTCTGGGAGTTGAAGTCCACGAGTCTTAAAGTTGCCAAGGTTGGAGACCCCTGTGCTAGAGGACTGGTAAAACTTTGCCCAGCTGACAGGACAAAGTGGGAAGGAAACTCTTAAAATGGAATGCCTCCCACTTCATCCTTCACCCCACCTCCAATCTATCAGCTGGACTACATTTAGACAGAGATTTACCAGTCTTTCAGAAGACTGGTACACTGGTTTATTCTTCTTTCTTCAGAAGAAGAAAACTATGTGAGAACTTACAGGGGTGAAGCACCTCAGAAACTAATGCTTCCATCTCATAGACACCTGTTCCCCACCCCCACCCTCCCATACACTGGCTAGGAATGCTGCCCTTAAAAATGGCCACATAATTAAGTCATGCAGACAGGATTACTTGCTTCTTTACTGAGGTAGGTTAGAGTTTTGTCATCAGGGCAGCATAAAACACACTGAGATATGCTGACAGAGAGGAGGAGGAGGAGGAGGAGTAAACATTGATGTGGCCCTGACAATAACACTTTAATGCAACCTACCATGACGGAATGAGGAACTTTCCTGAGAGAAACCACAAACGTCCATGTGCTGGCTTTGAGTGAAAAAAAAAACCCAGAATATAGATAGCATTTCTAAAGCTCTTTCTGGACGTAGTTCTTGTTTGCACTGTTTATATATTATTGATGCATGAATGAAGTCCTGATGCTCTGGAGTTTACTGACAGAAAAATGGCAGGTAAGTTGTTATCAGTTTCCACTACATTGGACATTGCACTTAGAGGTCTGGCAGGATTTGTTAAGCAAAGGCAGAAAGTTTAATATCTACTTATCTGGGAATAAGCTGTACTGTACACAATGGGATTTATTCAGGCATTAAATTTGCCTGGGATTGTGCTGTAAATTACACCGTTTTGAGGGAACACATGAATTAGCTGAGCAACCTGGTACACTGAAGCAGGTTTCAGCCTATTAAATGCTAATGCTGATTTTACATGGGCCAAACTCTTTATATTATTACCGGGCTTAAGATTTGTGTGACAGCTCTGGCCCTACTATAAAATGGAAATAGTTCGCAAACTGATGTTCAGCAGATGACTTGTATGTACCCCTCTGGCAAGCAGAGGGTGAAAGCTGGATAATCAGGCCTGGCCCAGTTAAAAGGAAACAGTTTTGAGATTTTAACTATTCTAGGGTGATTCTTTCTAAGAGCCGAGGTGGCGCAGCGGTTAGAGGCAGGTACTGCAGGCCACTTTAGCTGGCACTGATCCGCAGGTCAGCAGTTCAAATCTCACCGGCTCAAGGTTGACTCAGCCTTCCATCCTTCCGAGGTAGGTAAAATGAGGACCCAGATTGTTGGGGGCAATGTAAATATATACATTGCTTACTGGTGTAAACTGCTTAAAGAGTGCTTGCAATGTGAGGCGGTATATAAATCTCACAAAATAAATAAATAAATAAATAAATAAATAAATAAATAAATAAATAAATAAATAAATAAATAAATAAGAGATTATTGACTTAAAACCATTAAGGCATCATGGGGAATTCTTCAAAGATTTGAATCTGGTGTTGCTTCATGATCTACCCTCATCCCCACCTATCAGTGGGCCCTGCCCTTTGCCCTTCGAAAGCAGTTTGACTTGGTAATAAGAAGCCTCATCTCAAGCTATTCTCAATGTCATGAAAAGCTGGATCTGCTGGCTTCTCTTTCAGGCCAATATTAATGTTACGTGAACACATAAGGATGGTGGGTTTAAAAGGCTCTCCGAAAGAAAATAATTGCAAAGCACAAACCGTTTTCATCAGGAGGAGGAGGAGAAGTCAGAGCTCTAAAAGCAAACACACTTCAAACAGTCTCTCTAGGATGGATCCTGTTTACCGTTCATGATTCTTGAGTAGCAGGAATTGAAAGGGAAATATTTTGAAATGAAGAGCTCAGGACGGAAGCTAAGTGAAGTAGCTGTGCCCAGAAGCTCTTCACATTTTATTGCAGGCCCCGCTGGTAGATTAATGTAATCAACTGATTATGCCGTAAACTTCCAAGGAGTCCAAGTCCACTTCATCAGAAAAATAATGGGTTTATTACTGTGCATTTGATTAAGTGAGTAATAAGTCACAGAAGCATTAAAAAGGTTGGCTTTTAAGGTGACATAAGGTTCTTGGCTATTTTTGCAGCATTACCATGGCTTCTCTGGCAACCATCCCACGGGAAAGTCCTTTTGGAGCCAATGGGGTGCTACCAATCAGCTGATTTATAATTAAGTTAGCAAATCCCAAGCACTCCCCAAACCTTATGGCCTATTTCAAAACATCTTTGAAACCAAGAGAGCCTAAATCTAAAGCCCAGTGCCTAAACTGGGAACCATCTTGGATTCACGTGTAAACTGCCTTTACCTCTACCTATCCTAAACTTGGATAGTTAGTTTCTCCCTCACTCATTCAGCCATTTTTAATAACTTTCACCAAAAGAAAAATAAGATTGGTCAACTCTTTATCAAGCAAGATCCTTGTGGACTTTAATGAAGAATGGGAGAGCCATTTAATAAATCCTTTGCTTTCCTAATCTTCTTTTGCCTGATTGCCTGTTGTAAAATGGTTCCCAGGTACAAGGCCCAGAATATTGATTTGGGAACTACTTGAGATAATCACATTATATCACACTTGACAGCAAACAATACATGGAAAACGAAAGGCAGGACAGTCTTGTGGACAAATTGTTTCTTTACTCTTACCAGCATCACCTGAATATGAATGCAAAATAGTAATTTCTTACTTGAACTTTCTGGCTAAGAGTGGCACATTGGCCTTAAATGCATAGCTTGTTTTAACAAGACTTCATTCTACAAACACAACCCTTGAAATTTATAGAATATAAATTGGCTTGTGGTTCTAGTTTCAAGCAGAAGCAGATCCTGTAATGCATCTCTCCAGCCCCAGAAACAGAGCTAGGCTGAAAAAGAGGTTGATGATGGTCCCAGTTTCTCCTACCTGTTGCCATACCAATCTTATTTTTAGTTTTGGTTGAGTATTGACATGGCTCTGCTCACCTAATTTGGCAGGGGGGAAAAAGAAAACAATTGCAGGTAAGATGGTAATTTATATCATCCTGAAGTCTGATATATTATCCAGCCCAACAGGCAGAGATAGAAACTCATCTATTCTTATTTGGACAGTGGAAAAATATTTTGTGTGTGTGTGTGTGTGTGTGTGTGTGTGTGTGTGTGTGTGTGTGTGTGTGTGTGTGTGTGTGTGTGTTATTTGTATTACATCAACCAGCTGCTGGCCTTGGATTTACAGCTCTCACTCTACCCCAGTTAAGGTTATAAATTAAGTTATAAGACCAGAGAGATTAGCTAAACTCATGCAGACTTCAACTTTCACATACACTGTGACCTGTGTATGTGGCTTCCCCCCCCCCCAAATCCTTAATTTTAAATAAGCAACAAAATCAAGGCAGCATTTTGCTCCAGTAAACAGATTCTCTTGCATTTGACATCAAACATTAATCAAGGAAAGCAAAAACAAAACAAAAATTTATGGAAGAGGAATGATTTTTATACTATACAGAGATACAGGGAAATGAGCCATAATTAGAAAACAATTCCAGAAATGAAACACTATTATCAGTAAGTTGTTAATTAATCATGATTATTGAAAACCCTGATTGGCTCAATTTCTGGAGTAAATTGAGTATAGGATATTATCCTTGTGTGCTTTCAACTGCTGCATTAGGTACCACTCCTTACCACATGCCCTGGCCAAAAGAAAGCGAATCTCACAGGCTGGCTGCTACAACAGCTTTCAATTATTCCTCTTCCCACACTTTGAAACCTCCAAAGCACGAAGCAAGAGGTATTGGGTCTTGCCTCCTAAGCCCTTTCTTGCAGTGGCAATCCAGGAATGTCTTTACCAAAAAACGAGAGAAGACGATGGAGCAACAGAAATGTTTCTCTCCACTCGTAGCAAAGCAGTTTCTTGAAAAGAGGACAGAGGAACTGCCCCACAAAAGGACGTTCACTTGTAATCAAATTAGGAATTAAAATACTCTATGCAAGCTTAAGACTATAGTCCTGATAGGACATAGTCTGGAATAGTTCAATCAGCATCCAACATGATTTCTCTGAAGAGAGCCAGTGGAGATTATAGGGATTAATGGTTTTAGATGTTTAACTTCAGCTACCTTAAGAGTTAATGGACCTACAGTACAGCTATGCATCACACTGTCCCCCTTTTCCAGTGTGGCACCTGACGTATTACATCCTTGTCCTGTGCATACATTCTCTTTACATATAGATATGTGTATGTGTCTTCTACTACAGATCCAACAGAGACACCAAATTCATTTTGGATTCACATCCACAAGCTAGCTTAAGCTATTTATAGAGGGTATATGAAAATGTCTCATCCTCCTCTTTAAATACAACTGCTTCTCCAAAATAGTGCAGGCAGAATGATCAGGCCATGTGTTTGCCCTTTCAGGTGACGCAGAGCAAGACGACAAGATCTTGCATCTACATTTCCAAGCAAAGGGAGGGGGAAGAGAAGAAGGGCAAGGAAATGTTATCTAGGGGACAGGAATGCGTAGGAGAAGGGGAAGGGGAGGCATGATCTGGCCAGGTGTTCCAATATTGCCCTTACATCACCTCCCTGCTGGGGGGTTTGGGGTGCTTCACAGATTGCTAAAGAGTTCGTTTTTCTTGCTCCAGTCCATTTGGGGTGCCCGTTTGCTGGTACGTTTCTGATGGGCGCGCTCTTTGGCTACTGCCAGTGGGATATCCAAGTCAAGAATGGGATCGGATGTGGTGCTGAGTTTGTCCTCCTTCTCATGAGAGTACAGCTGTAAGAACGAAAGGGTGCAAAAACAGACAATAGAGTACCCAACAGTTATCAGCTATTCTGCTGAAACGACCTCTGTCTTATGCATGACCCAAAGCCCACACACTTATTACTGGGTGCATTGACATGACCACAACTCTCTATAGTTTGGATGTAGCCATGAGTATAAGGCACCCATGAAGACACCTAGCAGACAGATTATTTTCGTCTCCTGGTATTAAAGGGCCTGGAATATTTTGATTTACTGCAGGATGGGAAAATATTAACCTTAAAAAGGTTACTTTTTAAATTTTTATTCTACAGAACTTATTGTGAACTTATGAAAAAAAAGGAGCAACCAAGTGACAATGGAAACCTGGCAGCAGAAGCAGTTGTGCTTGCGGTCTCTTTCTGTTGTCTTGTTCTGTGACCACAGGTTGGAGGGTCAGAGAGCAGTGAGGTGGGTCACTGTTCTTTAATTTCCTGTCTGGGTTCAGGAACTCACACAGCCACGACTATAAGCCATGATTCTAGACTAGTTAACGCTCTCTATCTTAATACCCACACATCCTTTAAAAGGTCACTATAACCCTAATTCATGTTTCATTTAACATGCAAACACATCTATTGATTGCTATTAAACTGTTAATTTTTGTTGTTGTGTTTTAAAATTACTTTAAACACAGGTAGCTTTAGGCTGATCAAAGGAAATCAAAGGAAAGGTCAGTTCGGTCTTAGTGTTTAAGCCACACAGCAATGCCAAGTTGTTCTGCAAGATCACAACAGCACCATAAATTTGCAAAAAGGATCTAATCCACTTTGGGAGCCTGCAGAAAAAGCCTGTAAGGCTAGGCTAAACAACTCTCTTTTCACAGAATTCAGCCTCATCCACTTTCGGGATCACAAAAACCACACTCACAGAGTATTAAAATATGCCACATTTGAGGTTTTCCACTGGATATATGCAGAAATGGCTGGGGTGACTCTGCCTAATATCAAATTTGCTTTATGGCCAAAGGGGATATTAGTCCCCCTTTTTTTAATAATAACTCTCCCTGGACACAACTAGATCCTTATATTAGTGTTGGGTACAAATAACAAATCAACTCCCTTCAACTGTTTTCAGCAGGAATATTTTACAGTTCCTAATCTGTTACCAAATCTCCAATAGCTATTTCTCACCAAATAAAAAGTAGAAGTATTTAACAACCCTCTATTTTTTTAAAAAAAGTATGGGCAATGTAATCTTTCCAAGCAGCCACAAAAGGAAACTGCAGAAGTTTGGTTATCACTGAGCCATGGTGGTGCGATGGTTAGAATGCAGTATTGCAGGCTGACTCTGCCCACTACTAGGAGTTCGATCCTAACCAGTTCAAAGTTGACTCAGCCTTCCATCTTTCCAAGGTGGGTAAAATGAGGACCCAGATTGTTGGGGGACGATATGCTGACTCTGTAAACCGCTTAGAGAGGGCTGTAAAACACTTTATAAGTGCTATTGTTATTGCTATCTTATTAAGAGAAAAATGTTTCTTCTACCAAACAAACTGGGACCTAGCTTCTCCATCACTGCAAAATAGTACCATAGGCATCCTTTGAGACAGTCAAAGAAATATTTACCTACATCTCTCATTGGATGATCCACCTCACTCATCACTCCTATTTGCCTACTACACCCAGACTGTGTTCATACCTCAATGGAAGGTTCACTTAGAGTTGAAGAAGGAGACATGGTCACAGGGCTAGAAGGGCTTTCAGGATTAATCTCTGTTTGTTCATCTCCAAGATTCCCCTAGAAATAAAGAAGAAAAAACTTAAAATTTAATGGCAGGAGAGGGCTCTTTAAGTAGCAGGCACAGCATTATTTCAAATTAAAGGCAGTGGAACTGAACACATTTTATTGCAATGCTTTCTTTCTTTCTAACCAGTCATGATGATCTCATAGACCTATTTCCCAACTGAATTGTTAACTGCTATCCCACCGTAGCTTCCCATAAGGGACGGTCAGTCTGTCTGTCTAATAAACACACTGTGTCCATTCAAGACCATTGTTTGCTGTATCAAGGTTCATTTAAATTCTCCCCTGAGCTGCTGGCAACAAGGCCAGAAAAAGTCTTGTTAACATACAATACAAGGATAACAAGTTGATTCAAAAGATTTTTTTCTTGTACAATTCTGAGCTGTGGGGGAAAATAGCAAATCCACACTTTCCCTGGGAATTTTTAGTAGGGGGAATGTTTCTTTGACAAGGAAGCTGTGTGGGCTATATTTTCTGTTTTGACCAATCACTTGGAGGGCATTAGAAACAATATAGAATTAGAAAGTGAAACAGAATGGATGCCACAGAAATTATTCTTGAAAAGGGGTGACAATCCCATGAGTCCACGCCCAGCAGCTATTCTTTTACTTCATCTGCTAACTTCATCTCTCTTTTTTAAACCAATTGGCCAGTTCAGCTTTTTGGAAAGAAGCAAATAAACCACCAGCAGCACAATTCCTCAAGCTAAGTCAGAGCAAATTCCCCTTTCGTGTTGCTTGCCTTTGGACCAATAAATTTGTTATCCACATGGCAGAGCATTTTCTTCAGTTGTTCTTACACCAGTGACTGTATTCAGATGCTAAACATGACCACGTATTATTACAATGAGCCACTCCCTATCCAGTTCTTCTGCTTCCCCTACTTTTTAGAGTTTATCATGCCACCATAAACTCTAAGCTAGGATTCATGATTAGAAAAAGCAAGCCAGTTTGATAACTTCTGGCTAAAGTCTTGCTTGGTTCCACTAAAATATAGTTAAGACTAACCACAATTTGTCCAGATTTGAATGATAAGCAAATAGTTCATTAAAAACTCCTTGCAGCAGCCTTAGCTCCAAATTTCAGCTTATGTACACAATTTAACCAGTCTGTTTTTGGTAAAATGCTATGCATGTATTGAGGTTTTACTAAACTTTGAAATTTTTGGGAAAGAGATAAGCTGGACAAATTGGGAGAGGAATTTCTGGGAAAGAGGAAAACTGAAAGAATGAAAGATCTTGAATCTTGAATTCTGTTGAAATGTTGCCCCAAGGAATATTTGCATTTCAGAGTCTTTTAAAACAAGAGAGTCTCTCTCTGAGTGAGATGGGTGGTTCAAAATTGTGAGATATAAATAAATGAATATAAATATAAATATATATACTTCTATATTCGTTCTATAGAGGTATATGAAATGATTCTGAAAGTGATTATTGCATTACATCATATGGCTGACTTATTCATCTGTGATGCAGAACAACAACTATTGGCTTGCAATTAACATTCAGACCAACTAGGGAAAAAATGACATTGTATGACATATCTATCCTGTTTACCCATCGTCTGGCAACATCTTCATTCTGTTTCTGAATTGTATATTCAAATGTTTTTAAAAAAGCCCAGCCCTTTAAAAAAAAAGTTTCTAATGAGGTTTTCTTTCTTCTCCGACTTTAATTAGGCTTTGTTTTTTCAAAGCAGACTGGAAGTAACTTGGCCTTTTAAAAGATGTGAGATTCCACCCATCTGCTGAAGAATGGGCCATTCTATTCAGTGACAAGAGGCAGGCTCTGAAATGAGTGACAGGCCTTCCAAGGCATCGGTCCTCCCCAGGGGTGGGTTCCAACTTACCTCGCTGCCGGTTCGCTCCCTCCTGCGCTGCATGGGTGCGCCTTATGGACACGCGTGCGCTTTGCGCGCATGCACAGTAACAAAAAATCCAATAATAATAAAACAAAACAAAAACAAAAAAAAGAAGACACCCGCATGCACAGTGCGGAACTCGACTTCTGTGCATGCTGAGAAGGAAAAAAAAATTAAAAATAAATTTAAAAAAATAAATTTAAAAAATTTAAAAAAGAAAAAAAAAGATGGTGGCGCCTACGGACTAGCACCGACTGATCTGGTTCAGTGACATCATCATGACATCACCAACAGGTCGCTACCGGTTCAGGCGAATCGGTCCGAACCGGGAGGAACCCACCCCTGATCCTCCCTCTCCTTAGACTGCTTTTCTCTACAGGAACATCAAGAGCAATGATTTCACAGCCCACCTTCCTTTACCAATTTAGGAAGAGTTCACCCTTTTGATCTGGCAGCTAGCCAAGGGCTGCTCTGAGCATTTTGTACAGAGAAGGTTTAAAAAAAAACAGGGAGAAAGAAAATATCTTACAACTATTTGAAGACAATCTTGGCACGCTCAACGCTTCTGTATTATCTCTTGGGAAACTAGGGCCACTTAAAATTTCCTAACAATGTAGACTCAGAAGGCATGAGAGTTGTTAAGTAATCTGTTGATGCTCCCCACCACCACCAATAACAACATGTGTAGAGCAAAGGAAACTGCAATGTTGAATGTTGGCTCTAACACATCTATCAAGGAACCATGTGATTGGCAGTAATTTTTACCTTCTCCACATCACCATTGGCAACTGGTTCTGGTAAAAGACCTAAGGAGGAGAAAGAACAGAACAAACAAAAAAGGAAGTGAATACGTTTTATTTCTTCTAGCAGGATTTCTACAACCCATTGCAATACTACTTAGCATATCCCATAACCACTAACAGGTTGACTCAAGGATCATTGCTTCCTCTGGGATCTCCCAATTTTGCTACATAAATATATCCCATCATCAGATGGCCCCCCTCTCTCACACACACACAGACACGCACACAGACACACACATGCGTACATAAAGAAACACACCCTTCTCTGCAGTCACTTCCAAAGAGCAAATCCAATACATGGCAAAAATTGACAACTTTTTTGTCTTTGGGAATTGGTTAAGGAGCAGGACAGATAATATTTGACATCACCAGATTGGGTAGGTGATCACTGTTATACAATTTATTGCATGTATGTATGTATGTATGTATGTATGTATGTATGTATGTATGTATACGTACATATGTACTGGACGGATGGACAGTTATATTCCCCTGCACACTTTTATCCAGGGACCCAAGGTACCTTACATGGGGACTATTAGGGGTTAAGGGGTCAAATTAATGCCTTCCAGTTGCTTACAACATCCATTTGGTCCTTAGATCCCTCCAAAACTGGCCCAGTGTGTATGGTTTTCAGTGAGTGCCTTGCACCATTACAATCTCTCAGAATTTTGTGTTAGGCAAATAGTACCAGCACCGCCTCTGGCCTACATGCCATACAGGTAGGCGTGAATTGCAAAACCATCAAGGCAGTATCAGCCACAGGTATTTTCTCAATCGCCCAATAGGCAAGTGATCAGATTGAAACACCGATGCAATTATTCCTGCCTACATACAGAGATTTGCTACATTTTCAATTATAGCACAAGGAGCCTTCAAGGAGAACTGGGAACAAGTGTGGTTTTACTCCTGCCTTTGTGTTATTTCCCTAGAAACTTTGGAAAGCAAGCTGCGGTGAGAGAGGTCACTGAGATCACCCAGTGAACATTGTAGCAAATCCATATCCCCCCAACCTAACATGGAATAGACTCTCCCATTTCACGTGTCCAACGCACTCAAATTTCTGGAGTGTATGATTGCACACTGCAATTTTAACCAACTGTAACAAATAAATGCATGGAATTTCATGGATTTTATGCAGAACTTTTTCTATAATTTTATAGAAAACATCTGGGGCAGGGCACAAACTGAAGAAGTATATCATGAGCCATGGAATGTAGACCAAGCACAATTCTCCCTAGCACAATCTCACCTTGCTATCACTGTGCCATGGGGTGCCCCAAAAGTGAGAACAGGAAGAGCTGCTTTAATGCAGTGACAGGTGAGTGAATGGCATTCTGCCGTGGAGCAATAGCAGCAACATATTAATTTCTATCCATTTTCCCAAGCTTTCTTGGGGTTGATAGCAGCCATCTAAAAGGCTAAGGTGTAGGGCAATGATTTGGGATGGGCAGGTGTTCATACCTGGCAAACCTTTTTCACAAGACCTGCATGCCTGAAGATTTGGATTTCGGCTTTTTTACCAAGGCTATTTTGACGAGAAATGACTGTCTGCCAGCAGTTCTAAAACTCAACCGCGTAGTTGTTAATAATGCAACGATGAAACAGAACCTACAATTGCAGATTATTTTATTTCTGCAAATTGTGTTTCGCTTTGGTTTCGCCCCCCCCCGAATAAACTTCAAAAGGTTCATGAATATAAGCCAACCTTATGTAAGAATAGGAGCTATTTACATACACCATAAAGATCTTCTCAGTCATCTTTTCAGTTCTTCTAAGTAACTGCTGATGCCAAATCCTCTGTGCCTGCCCCAAGATTTTTCTTGCTTAACTCTGTCTAGTCTTTTATCAGATATGCTGTTCTAACCTAAATCTCCCTCTGAACATCCTCTATGCGCTTGCAGAGTTAGTATTCCTTTACAGCATTAATATTTTTCTCTTCTTTTGCATCTGATTCAAATGTCTGAGATTTAACGTTTGACACTTTTCAACCGCTGGCCTTATTATTTTATGGGATGAAATCAAAAGAAAAACCGAGGCGGAATAATTAGCTGTTTCACAAACGTTGAATTGAGTTCAACTCTTGGAAAGTCGTTAGAGGAAGTGACTCAGGGTCTAAAGCTGCAAGTCTGGGGTGCAACACTCACTTTGCATGCTGGAGGATTCAGGTACTGTTCCTGGCATTTCCAGGAAAACGGTGAAATAGCAAAGGATGGAGAATTCTGCATGGAGAGCCACTACTAAGGAGGACAGTTACTCTTCATCAGATTGAGGCTCGATCTGGTTTAAAGCAACTTTTCTGTGCATTCTTGAATGCTAACTGGGTAGTGGGGAAAAGAACACATTCACAAACCCAATAATCTGCAAAACAATCTGAAAAATTCAGAATGGTACCTTAATGGAAAGTTTGAAAACTGCAAAAGCAAGTTGTTGAATTAAATTTGTGATATATTCAAAGGAGCCTGTTAAGACCTGGTTGCTATGAAACCAAACACAGTAGCCAGATTTACATATTACACTACAGGCTGTCCCTCTTTTGCATTTAACCAGGGCACAAACAGAGGAATACACAGGACCTGATCCAGAATCACGACATAAACCACATCCCTTTTTGTGTGCGTGATGTCACAGCAGACATACGAAAGGGATGGCACTTGCATGGCAACAGCGAAATGCTTGTTATTTAGGTCCTCCCCCTGACCGACATCTGGCAGGGGAATCAGATCAGATTCAAAGCCAGGACACAGAGCGGAAGTGGGAGCCACCATTTTACGTGACCATAAGTTACCACAAGTCAAGACAGGAAGAGAAAAATGTTAGCTCAGCAGTGGGGAAAATCACAATGAGCTGCATTTCGTTTGGTTTAAAAGTAAAGTATGAACCATGAGGGCTTCTGCAGTAATCCTCCTGTGGCATCACCTGAAAGTTCAGCCAAGGTGCCCCAGTTGTTCAACTGGTTTCCACAAGTCTCCAGATTCTGTCAATAAATCTTCACCAGTGACAAAGTGAAAATTATGTACTCAGTCCAAGAACTGAAGAAAGTCTCTTGTTTGTGCTCATCTACTTCGGATCCAGATATCTGCTTCCTGATCTACTTCCTCTCCCTTTCTAAAAATCCACATTCCCCTCCCCCAATGCAACAACTTTCACTCAAGGCCAGCTCTAAGTCTCAACCATGTTCGCTGAAAAATTAAATAAGAGCAGCAGGCAGAATCCATTTATTTCTGGCTTGGATACTGTGTTGTCGTCAAAGAAAAAGAAAAGGCAGTTAGCTGGCGTTGAAGTTGTGGTTTAGCAACAATCACAGAGATAATTCTGAGGTGTATTTGCCAAAGACACAAACAATGCACAAGGACTGGAGGAAATGGCAGTTGGTGCCTGGTGCCACAACAATGAATCTTTTGTTATAGGGCAGGAGAGAAAAAACATGTCCCCATGTTGCCTTAAACAAAAAACTAGACCGAGCTGGAAGCCTGCCTAACTCTTTAGGCCCTGGCTCCCCTTCCAATTATAGCACGTTGCACATAATTGCAAAATATCAGGACACCTTTAAGTAAAACAAATGGCCATCTTTCATAATCCAAGTATAGTTTTAGCTCTGGTTTAGGTGAGACAAAGAGCCAAACTAGAAGGGCAGACGGTCTCCATCCAGAATAGGCAAGTTCTCAAGGGGTGTGCATAAGCGCACCACTGTGCCTACCGTCCCTGTCTTACTGTCCTATTGTCCTCATTTAACTGTACTTCTTTGCTTATGTAATGTTTATACAAATACCTACTATCTTGTACTTGTTTGACAAACAATAAAATAAAATAAAATAAATAAAAGAGAACGTCAGCTGGACACAGGGTTGCTATCAGCTAAGAGAGAATGTAATTCCTTTCCACCTCCTTGGGTCTTGCATGTCCCACTGCAATATCATCAAGAGTCATTGTGGCACAAGCCAGAGAAACAGCAGCAATAATATTGTCACCTCTGTAGGTTCATTCCTCAGATGTCAAGCCGCATAGTCTCACCTCAGTGAGATGGGCAGCATAGACGTTTGAAAGAAGAGAGAGAGGGGGGTGGGTGGGAGAGGGAGAGAGAGAGGGATAGAGAGAAGAAAAAGAAAGAAAGAAAGAAAGAAAGAAAGAAAGAAAGAAAGAAAGAAAGAAAGAAAGAAAGAAAGAAAGAAAGAAAGAAAGAAAGAAAGGAAAGGTCAATATAAGCTGCTGCAAATGCAGCGGTCCTACATCAGAAGGCATGAATGTGTGAACCTGGAATGTGATCCAAATATGGATAGCTTGAGAAGGGCTCCTTCCACTGAGAGGAACAAGGCACTAAGATTAGGAACAAGGTGTCTATGAAGATTCTCAATTATTTAGGTCATGGTTGTCCCAAGGGTGCTTTTTCCAGAAAGCAACTGGACTTTCTTGTTTTTTTTTCTTTGAAAATGTTTCACTTCTTATCAAAGTAGCTTCTTCAGTTTTGACTGGAGAACTGAATAAGCTTCTTGGATGAGAAGTGAAATATTTTCAAAGATAAAAAACCCCCCAAGAAAGTCTAGTTGCCTTTTGGAAAAAGCACCTTTGGGACATGAAGAACAAGGTTTGCAGTGGACACAGAGCTTAAACACTCTATGCCCCTGGAAAAAGGGGAAACAAAAAAAAAACCTTTGGGAAGGATCCAGAACTTTCAGAAGCTCACTCAGGTTGCTCCTTAGCAATCTGTTGCTTGAGCTCTGGGAAATTGGCAAGCACAGCCTAAGGCTACAGACAATATCCTTGCAGCCCATCCCGTCCATCTCCAGAGCAGTAGGATGGAACTAGGAAGGGAATTTCATCATCACCATGTGTACTCTCTTCTGTGCTTGACTTGAGTTTATTCCATCTGGCACCACCGATACTTTTCAAATAGGTTTTGCTGCTTTACGCATTAGAAATTGCTCTATGGATATTGTGTCTGAAGATGAAAACTTCTCTTTAATTATTTAGAATACTTTAGATACTTTTCCAAATGCTAATACATTATATTTATATCCATCTGTCCTATAGTAGAGACTACCTGCAGCTCAGGGTTGAACTGTGTAATCCTTGGCGCTCTCTGAGCTGGATTCTTTGCTTGCAGGCATTTCGTTACCCAACTAGAGAACATCATCATGCTGGTGAGTGTGAGGTTTGCTCCCTGTTTATATGCGGGAGTTTTGTCCTGCCAGTGTTGCTAGGTGCGTGTTTTTCTCCCTGGTAGTTTCTTGATTAGGCTGTTGTTTACTGCTTGATTGTTTGTCTAGTGCTATTCCCTCTTCATCTGAGTGTTGGTTGCTGGAAGAAATGTGTTGTAGACTTGTTTCCTTCTTAGCTTTTTGTTGTCTCTTTTGAATATGTGTAAATATGGTTTATTTCTATGGTCTACTGACTTAGGGAGTCAAGGGAGACACTTAGGGACAGCATCCAAGCAGTTGTCTTGGCAATCTTATGGCAATCTTGCCTTTTTCTAGGATAATTCTTTAACTGAGGAGAAACTTTCTGACGGTGAGAGCGATCAACCAGTGGAACAGCTTGCCAGCGGAGGTTGTGAGAGCCCCAACACTTGCGACCTTCAAGGGGAGACTGGACTGCCATCTGTCTCGAATGGTGTAGGAACTCCTGCTTGAGCAGGGGGTTGGACTAGATGACCTACAAGGTCCCTTCCAACTCTAATAATAAATCTAAAATCTAAACTTCTTGGCCTAGGGATTTCCTGGTGGTTATTTAGCCAAGGACCAACCATGATCAAACCTTGCTTACCTTGTTAGAACAATCAAAATCAACTAGGTGCTGCCACCTAACAAGCAACAAATTCCATTTAGAAGAGGAATGCTTAAATGGATTAAGAGATTCCAAAGAGCACTGTTCCTCTTTCTTAGGTAACTGATCCTTGTCCCACTGATGCTCCAGAAAGGTTTCCCTCCATCTGCCACCCATAACTATGCCTTCATGGGATCCCAAAGCAGGCAATCCAAATCCAAAAAGATGTTGTATAAGAGATGTCGGTTTGGGAATGCATCATGTGGAGAGAGATCAATACAGAGCAACAACATCTCCAGCTCTGTAGTGCGCTAAAGCAAGTGAGTGAATTGTGTAATACAGGTTAGCCTTGATCCAGGGAATCATAAAATAGGAAGGTCTTCTTTCTTGGAAGGTCTTCTTATAAATCTTCCCCAATCTGGATTCTCAATGAGAACTTTCTTGCCGAGAGACAATGTTTAATGTGACGATTGGTCATTAATTAGATCCCAGTACAAATCAGAAGTGAAATACATGTCCCATATGTTAAATGGGAAGATAGTTCTACATACCGACTCAGTGCTAGACAGGCATGCAAACTAAGAGGTGTAGAACTGCTCAGGTTCTTAAAAACCAATAATTAGCCTTTGAAAATCGTTTAAATAATTTAGTAATTAGATGACTCAGTGCTGTTGTGCCTTTTCATCTCTATTGAGCAAAACAGAACATTTTATTTGGCAAAAGGCTGCTTGTTGGAAGGTCCCTGAAGGTCAGATGTCAATACCGTAACGCATAGCTTTTTCCCCCCCCATGCCTCACTCCTCTGATTCAATGATCTGGCATCGGAGGACTCTTCTCTTTGGTCTCTTCCCTCTTGCAAAACAATAGCAATAGCAATAGCAATAGCACTTAGACTTATATACCGCTTCATAGTGCTTTACAGCCCTCTCTAAGCGGTTTACAGAGTTCAGCATATTGCCCCCAACAATCTGGGTCCTCATTTTACCCACCTCGGAAGGATGGAAGGCTGAGTCAACCTTGAGCCTGGTGAGATTTGAACAGCTGAACTGCTGAACTAGCAATCAGCTGAAGGTCACAGTGCTGCTTTTAACCACTGCACCACCTCGGCTCCTACTCTGTACTCCTCTCTCTATGGAGCAGAGGGACTTGGGATGGTCCTTTCCTTGAGCCTTGTGAAGTGGAATAATGAATGATGGTGTCTTATACCTGCCCTACTAGAGATAGTTCTTAAATCCTGACATTTCCAGAGTGATTGGATTGCTGATCCAGTTCCTTTCTTCCCAACACAGAGCATGCACAAGAGACTCTTCCATCAAGCCCAGGACAGATGCTTTCCCCCAGATGTTCCTTTTTAAAAAAACTAGATTACTGTGATCATAAAAATTATGTTTAACCTAGAAACCTACTTTTTCCAAGTACCAGAAAATAGTTTCAACTTATATATGGATGCCAAACTATTTGACCCCGGCCACATTCCTAAGAAGGATTTAATTGTTTCTAATAATGCATTTGTAAGAAAATGGATTGGGCGATGTGTTAAAATAAGTCATTCCTAGCCACTCTTCAAGATCCAAGTATCTCCCTCATTATGCATTGTGGTAGCTGTTACTATTTAGTTAATGGCAAGGCCCATCTATTATGGCATTATTTAATCACCATTAAAAAGATCTCGTCCCCTGAATTACTTCTTCCTGCCCAATTAACTTTGAAGTAGAATATACAATGACTACATAGAACATAATGGCTATATGGATTCTTTTTGCATTATGCAACTATTCCTACTGACCCTTCCATAAATGAAGTCTCCTGCAGACAAAAACACAAAACCATCTATGTGGGTTGATAAGAGGAAGAATGTGGTCTTGCTAGGTAAAGCGCCCTCACACAGGAGGAATAAGGGCCGGAACTCATGGTGCAGTTAAAGTGGACAGCAATCTCTTCTGCCGCCGCACACACATATAGCCCCAATTTGTTCTCCAGTGCGCTGCTAAGGAGATTCCAACATGGGTAATAACTCTGGTCTAATTGGTAGGGTCTGAGTTTAATTTTTTTGAAATACACCCTCTAGCTGCCCATTTGGCCAGTTTTATAAACTCAGTCGTAGTGTAGGGACGTTTATTTCTTCTCTCCTGACTAGCACTATATTAATTCTGTTGGACTCTCCTGTAGCAGATTAAATAGCATTAAATAGCAGCGCACAGAGAAGACTGTTCAGGTAAGTCAACGGTACTTCACACAAGAACAAAAATCCTTCCCAAGGTCAATCGATCCATTTGTATAAGGTAGTCCTCGATTTACAACAGTTCATTTGGGGAAACCATTCAAATTTACAAGGGCATTGAGTAAAGGACTGTCAAAAGTGACTTATGACCATTTTTCACACTTACGACTGTTGCAGCAACCCTGGGATCACGTGATCAAAATTCAGCCGCTTGGCAACTGACTCATATTGATGACAGTTGCAGTGTCCCGGGGGGAGGGGTTTGCAATTTCCGGCAAGCAAAGTCAATGGGGAAGCCAAATTCACTTAACAACCATGTTACTAATTTAACAACAGCAGTGATTCACTTAACAACTTTGACAAGAAAGGTCATAAAATGGGGCAAAACTCACTTAACAAATGTCTTGCTTAGCCACAGAGATTTTGGGCTCAGTTGTTGTCGTAAATTGAGGACTACCTATAAGAGATTTTCATACAAGGATCCTCCCTTAGAAAAACTTCCTTCCTTCCTTCCTTCCTTCCTTTCCTTCCTTCCTTCCTTCCTTCCTTCCTTCCTTCCTTCCTTCTTTTCCTTTCCTTTCCTTCCTTTCCTTTCCTTCCACAGGTTTTTAATCCAAGAATTACACTGTGTAGAGAGAAACAGAGACTGTCCAGATATTCTGTCCATATATTCTGGACAGAAGCCTAAGCAAGTAATTGCCAGAATCAAAGTTCCATCACTGTATCCATCTGTGATCCCCGTCTGTAAATCTGTCTGAATGACACACATGATGCCTTGGACATCTTTTAAAGGTGCAGATTCCACCACAGTCATCACTCATCTTAATCCTGTTCAGGAGATAAAGGGAATTCCCCCTCCAGGACATAGACGATTTGGGAAGCCCTCACTATATGCCAGGCATGAACTTTATAGAGCCGAGGTGGCGCAGTGGTTAGAGTGCAGCACTGCAGGCTATTTCAGCTGACTGCTAGCTGCAGTTCGGCTATTCAAATCTCACTGGCTCAAGGTTGACTCAGCCTTCCATTCTTCTGAGGTGGGTAAAATGAGGACCCAGATTGTTTGGGGCAATATGCTGACTCTGTAAACCGCTTAGAGAGGGCTGTAAAGCACTATGAAGCGGTATATAAGTCTAAGCGCTATTGCTATTGCTAAGGCCAAATTTCAAAGGCCAGAATCTAGAGCAGGGATGGGCAACCTGCAGGTCATATGTACTCTCCATGCCCATGAATGCACTGCTAATGTTGGCAGTGTGACATTTGCTGCTGCTGCTTTGATGAAAGAGAGATTAAAACTGGGGTACAATGACTCTGCCAGCTTAATCCAGAAATGGTTGACCCCCAAAAAACACAAATCAAAAATCCTGGCAGCAACATTCCCTGAGCCTCCCAGTTTTTATCAACGTTCAAAGAGTAAGACTGCAAAGTACAGCAGCCCCTGCCTCAAACCTGTTGTCTGTAGATCTCAACAACAATACAAGCTCTAATTTGACATCTGAGCGCCAAGAGCATGTGAAAAGGGTGAGCTGGCATGTGTCTCTCGCCTTCTTGGTTTTTTTATCCTTCCATTGCTGGGATGCTGGGGACCCCATGCAAGGGTACAGAGCTTAATGTGCCTCGAATGTGCTTTGTGCTAGTTCATCACAATCATTTAAACCAGCATGGCTTAAATGCCTTTCTAGTTTTTAGGAAAATTCTATTTTGTATCTGGGTGTAGACAGCAAGGAGGCTAGAGAAAGACTCTTATTTAGATGTTCTACAGATGGTATTTCCCACCCACGAGGTTAGCCAAAATGGGCTCAAATCTTTCACCTATGTGTTGGAAATGCAAAATAGCACCAGGGACCTATTACCACATGTGGTGGGAGTGTTCTAAAGCCCGTGATTTTTGGAATATGATAAGACAATGGTTGGAATAAATATTAATGTTGGAGATAGAGCCAAAACCTGAACTTTTCCTATTGGGTATAACCATAGATAAATATGACAAGGGAATAGTTTATTTGATGTTGCATATATTGACAGCTGCTAGATTGGCTTTTGCACACAAATGGAAGAACAAAGACACTCCCACAGAGGAAGAGATATTACATAAAATACTGTCTTGTGCCGAAATGGACAGGCTTACGATGGAATTGAAAGACAAGAGCGAATCAGAATATTTTGAAATCTGGGATAAATTGTACCATTGGTGTGAATCGAGGAGGACTGTTGGGATTATGAATCAGTGACAAGTTGGAGATATAGATATTCTTATGTTAGCAAATAGGAAAAATTGATTTAGTATTGTATATAAAGTTTGTATATATTTATATAAAGATAAAGAATTGTATTTAGGAGGAGAAATAACTTGTTGGAAATGTTCAAACTGGAATGTTATGTCATGTCCAATGTTTTTTCTTTCTTTTTTTAATTGTATTATAAATATAACACTTTAAAAAAAAGACTCTTATTTGTATGGAAAGCAGCGAGGTATTCCCAAGATTAGCTCCCAGTTACCAATACATGCTTTTCAAGGACAGGCCTACTGGCTTATATATCCAATATTTAATTTCATTGATATGAAATTGTCACGATGTGAATTTTGATTGTCAGCTGTGCTCACATACTGTACTCTATGATATTCTGAGATTCCTAGCAAAGCAAAGCAGGCACGTGATATGTGATCTGCGCATGTACAACATTCCTTTGTAACTTTCTTTTTCTTCTGCTAATGGTCCTCTGAGAGGGAGGACGTGTCTTCTTAGATTGCAGAGATGTAGCCATTAAGATCTATGTTTTTTATATTCTTTTCTACTGAAATAAATATTTTGTTATTTTAGACTTTATAATCGGGTTTCATTTGTTAAGGATTGGTTTCCAAGGAAAAAGATCTCATCACCTCTAAGCCGCAAATTCTTATCTCGACAGAAATTTAACATTCATTTAGCAGTCATTTATCTGTAGAACCAGGCCAGCATTTGAAAACATTAACCAGATTCGGGGTGTGTGTGTGTTTGTTGTTGTCTTTGTTCTACTATTGAGGGAAAATATACCCCTCAATAGTACAGCACATGCTTTGAATACAGGAAAAAAAAAATCTAACTTCAGTCCCTTCAGGACTGTCCTGAGGGAGGGCTGGGCAAACTGTACTGAACCATGGACAGCAGATACCAGTCCGTACCCATAATTCTGGGCTCAATAAACCAAGAGGGCGATTCAAAACTAAGCAGCTTCTTACACTTCTTTTTAGTTCTTTTATGCCAAATACCCCAACTATTGAGGATGTTCACATAGCACGTTGCTCCTTGTCACATAGTGAATATTGTCAGTTGTATGTCTATGCAGGGTGATGCACCCCTATCTAATATTATGGTACATTCCAACATAAGCAGAACACGTGATATGATGAGTACGCATGTGTGCATTCCTAAACCACCATTAATTCTCTTCTGCCTTAGCTGTTGACCTGAACGGTCGTGTTTTCTTAGCAAAGATGTAATTACTCAGGATTTATTGTTTTTGTACCGAAATAAATATTTTCTATTAGACTTTTAATCTCGGCTTTATTTCTAACTGTCTGAATTCCAAGAAAAGATCTAAATCGCCTCTATGAGATATTATTCTCACCCCAACACTCCTGGCCATTCTACATTACTGGGATTTATTTAATGTTTAAAGGGACTGCTAATTCCTGTCTTGTTTCTGGTGAGATTAGTTATTTCCACTCAAGACTGAGGCATAGCTAAACCGCACTGTTCTCCTCCAACAGAAGGTACAGGACTCTAAGGCAGAAAATGAGAAGTGTCAGGGGCTCTTTGCTAGCCTATCCAGTAGGCCCATGCTCGCCTCACACTTGCATTCAAACACACTCACAGCATCTCTGTCTAGGAAGGAGTTGTTCTTTAAATCTCACCCAAACCACAATAATATCTTCTTTAGCAAACGGATGCCATACCTTTCAGATGTGCTTCAGAGGGGATGACTTTGCACTTTTTGAAGAATTCATCTGTTAAACTATCCACTACCAGCAGCTTGGTCTCATCTCCACCAGACTTTATGGCTGAAACAACATCTGAGTGCTGCTTGCCTTCCATACATTGCCCATTCACCTGCCAGGAAAGAAACAAGTTTCTAAGCCCAAACAAAGAAACACATATTCAGGCAGGCACCGAAACAATATTGAGACTTTAGAAATGTTGGTGTCCACCCCACAACAATCAGTAGTACCCCACAACAACAGCAAGTACCGGACTATATGGTATCTTATGATCTGTCTCCCACAAAAGCAATAGGAATCATCACAGCTGAGTCTTTTGCCAATGTCATAAGATATTTAAAACTGTCGCACACTATCGTTTGAAATGTTTATCTATCTAAATTACATATCTTTGTTTATCTATCTAAATTACATATACCGTATTTCCCTTAAAACAAGACCCACCCTGAAAAGAAGCCCTATCATGTTTTTGAACATATGTGCTCAAATCAAGCCCTACCCCCAAAATTAGCCCTAATTAAGACTCCGCCCACCCCAGGGTGCAGAGGGTGGGGTGAGGTAAAAATTAAGCTAGGGTGTGGATGGTGGGATGGAGCTGCCCTACTTACCAGACCTCGCACACCCTGACACCTGCCTCACCTTCTTCTGCAGTCGCTTCTTCGGCAGCCCACTTCTTCTGCGTCCGCTTGCACGCATGCAATGCCCCCGGACTCCATTTCGCCATCAGAGCCTTCTGGAAAGCCGTCTGGAAACGAGGCCCAGATTGACGCGTGTGTTGCCCCCAACCTCCATTTTACCGTCAGAGCCTTCCGGAAAGCCCTCTGCATTGGCTGCAGAGGGGTTTCCGGAAGGCCTCTGATGGCGAAACGGAAGCCGGGCGGGGGGGTTCCACGCATGTCAATCCGGAGCCCGTTTCTCAGCTGCAGAGGGTTTTCTGAAAGGCTCTGACTGCGAAATGGAGGCTGGAGGCGACACGTGCGAGCGGCGGCAAGCGGCTGCAGAAATGGGCTGGCAGCGGACTCCTGCTGGACAGGGCTGTTGGTGCCGCCACGGCGAGGTGAGTCAATAATTAGACCCACCCGAAAAGAAGCCCTAGCTGTTTTTTCGGGGGTCAAAAGAAAATAAGACCGGGTCTTCTTTTCAGGGAAACACGAGTAGTAAAGGCCTTTCTTTTCTTTGGTGACATAAATGTCCCTCAAACAATCTTCCTCAATCTTGTACCCTCCAAATGTATCAAGCCATAATTCTCAACATCCTTAACCAGCATGTTTTAATGTTTAACATTTTCTGTGAACAAGGATATTTGGGTTATGACACTGCCTTTTGAGCAAAATAATGCCAAGTTGAAAGGCTGCTTTAGAGCTTCACTGCCTTTCCAAATTTAGCACTCCATGTGAACATGAAGTAGTTGGATCTAAACCATGGCTCTGCTCCATCTTCAAGGGGACTGCATTTCTATTAAAACCCAGTTCCTTATACCTGGCATTAATCCCTCACATACATTGCAAAAGATCATGGAGCATAATCCTTGAAGACAAGGTTACTTTTGATGGACAAACAGATTTGTACCAAAAGTTGTCCAATAATACAAGGTTTCCTATTGAAAATTCTCCCATAGGTTTCCAAGGAAGTGCAAGGGTCCACATAAGAGGGTGAGAACATCAGAACAACAGATGCAGTCTATCAAACCCAGTGCCCATGTAGTGTCATTCAAGAGCAGCTCTATGATCTTAGGATACCTATCTTTATGAGGGCTATTACCTCTGGCGATAGGCCTTTCAGTAGGAACCATCAATGATTCCTTACCATTTCCACAAAACTAAAAATGGTCACTGGATTACTTTAAATTTCAGGTAAGCCATTGCTCAGAAAGTCAGCCTAGCAAAAACACAACACTGCTCTGTATTTAGATGAGCCCAATTTTGCCCTATCTGAAGGTTCAAAGAAGGAAGGAAATATGGCCATTAAATATTGCTGCAGATTATATTATCATTTAAAAATGCCATGTTTGTGGTTTCTGAATTTCTTAACAAATATGGTCAGGGACTGTTTTGACCAAGAATATAAGGCCACATTGTGGTTGTTATCTTAAAAGGGAAATGCCTTGTGTAACACAGCAAACAGGCCAGGAATGGCTATGGCTAGATTGCAGCAACAGCAGTATAAGCCTGACTTGTACCCAGAGCTTAATGAGCACCCATGTGCTGAAAGGCAATCTATAAATCATAAAAAATAAATTACAACATGTATCAGAATTTTAATTAGACTGAAAGTGGATACTCCCAGCTCTGACCTTTTAGTTGATGCCATTACTCTTGCTCACTATTCTTAAGTCATTCTTATTAGTCAGTATGACTTAACAGCAGAGAATAAGAAACTCGGCTGTATTTATTTATTCATTTTTACTTTTATCCCACCTTTATTATCTTTATAAATAATTTTACACTCAAGGTAGCTTTAAAAGGAAGTACAAAATGCACCCACAGAGGCTATATGGATATATCACTTGCATATTATAACCCTTACATTAATTTCACTTTGAGCTAAAAGGTTTCCTGTTTTGTTTCCCACAAAATAGGCATCTATAGCAGCGGTTCCCCATCTTTCTGGCTTTGCAGACCGGCAGGAGGGGTGGGGGGAAAGAAGGCATGGTTCCCCACAAGTGGCAAGTGCGCGTGCAGCTCCATTTGCGTGGGGGGCGGGCACACACGCCTGCCGCTCACGCAAATGGAGCTGCACGCATGTACTCGCCTGCTGCCAGTGCAAGCGAAAATGTGCGCGCATGCTTGCTCACCGCTTCCGTGGCCCGGTTCCAAACGGCCCACGGCCCGGTACTAGGATGTGGCCTGGGGGTTTGGGACCCCCTGATCTATAGCAACTCGATGCTTTTTTCAGAATGAAGATGACCTTCCCCCTTTGGGAGCATACAGCACATGCAACATTGCAATGCATGGAGAAAAGGGATGGGGCTCACATCGTCATGTGGCAGCACTGCTCTGCCCAGCCCGACTTCCCTTGCCCTCCCCACCCACCCCCGTTCATTTACAAAGCTGGCTTGATAATTCAATTCAGGGTCAGCAATATAGAGTTTGTGAGCACCAGCATCTTTCTGACACCTCCCTCTGTGTTGGCAAACTTCTTATTTTGCTTTAAAGGATCTTTTAATTAAAACATAATAGAAGCATAGCTGGCATGCTGCACAGCAAGTACCAACTCTATCATCATCTTTATTTACCAGAATGCCTTTAGGGCCTCAAAGGCTTTATGACTGGGCACATGCAAAACAACGCATGTAACACAAAAAACACACCCAGGGCTCCCACAACACCGACCAATCAAGACTGCCCAAACCTGGTTTCGTGACATACTGAAGTAACAAATAACCTAGTTGCTAGATCTCCTTTCAGGGCAGTTGATCCGTAGAAGCCTAAACTAAGCACACTTCAGGGGTAAAAATAATATGCATAAAAACAATGAGCTATGGAACCTTTGACCTTAGGCTTATCTTTTTATAGGAGTGAAATACTAATGGGTCTGTAAATTTACACACAGTAGAAGCTGTATATGTTTATCTCTCTCCTTTTCCTAGCTTATACATTGGCACAATATAGAGAATTGCCTTCTTAGCCTTCACCTTCCATTCCGTTTGGCTAAACTCATATCCTCCAAAAAGTGCCATTCGTGCTCATTTCTCCCTAAAGACTGGAACAGAATTTCATGCTGAGAAGGCATCTATGCAAGTGGGTAGTTAGGAGTCTGTATAAAATGTCACATATCTACAGTGTTGCATAGCCTCATCTCTAGCCATGCATGTCTGACAGCTTTGATCAGGGGTCCTCAAACTTGACAACTTTAAGACTTGTGGACTTCAACTCCCAGAATTCTCCAGCCAGCATAGCTGGCTGGAGAATTCTGGGACTTGAAGTCCACAAGTCTTAAAGTTGCCAAGTTTGAAGACCTCTGGCTTTGATTGTGCAATCCAACGGTGATTGCTTCAGAAAAATCTCACTCCTTGGACAGTCCTTGGACAGTGCAAATCTCACTCCTTGGACAGTGCAGAGAAATTACCTTTGTTTAACTTAGCCCTTCCAAAGCCTTTCTGTGAAATGACCCAGTGCGGAAGATCTATTTGTCTTTGGTTCCCAGACTTGGTCATAACTTCCCTACCATTGGCATTTCCCCTCTGATCTTTAAAAGAGGCTATTTGGCATGAAACTGAGCCTGGGTTATCAACATCCAATCCAGCGGTAAAATCTACTTACCTTCTCTACAGGTTCGGAAGCTGCGCAATTTGCGTGCCACCGCCGCACACGCTTTTTCACCCTCTGCGCATGCGCAGAAGGCTTTGCACATCCGCAGAGGGTTAAAAAACAAAAATGGCGGCATCTGGGCAGGTGGGCGGAGCCTTGCACTGCCGTTGCTACCAGTTCTCTGAACCACCGGCCGCCGCCGCTACCAGTATGCCCGAACCGGACCGAACCCGTAGCATTTCACCCCTGATCCAATTTATTCTATTGTGCTTATGACACTGTCCATCAAGACGTTCAGCCTTAAGCTCATGCTGAAACCAATGTTAAGACTCAAGGATACTCTTTTAAATCATATGCCTATTCTTCCCCTCCTACCTTTGCCCCCAACATTTTCTTTTTATTGCTTTTCCATGCTCCAATTTAATTGGCAAATTCCTCAGGGCAGGGACATGCCTTGCTGGATGGGTGTTGCAATTAGTGATGACAATTTGAAGAATCTAAACAAGCATTACGGAGGTGGATCCACTGAGCTCCCATGCAAAAAGTATCCAGGTGAATCCTGCTGCCAGGTGAGATTGCAATCGTGATAGGAGCCCAAGAACGAAGATCTTAATTTATGTTAAAATAGTCTACACGGATTTTGGAGGAAATGGTCTCAGACAAGAAAGAGAATTCTACTTATTTGCAAGGTAAAGGCATTTGGGAAAGACAGAGTTACATGCTTTATGGCAGGGTATAGAAATACTATATAATAATAATTACTCTCAAATCAGACAATGGGTATTTTAATTCCCCAAGTTCACTGGCAAATTTATTTGGCTTAAAAACAAGCGAGGTGTACAAGGTGATGTCGAAAAGCCCAGGAATGCCTAAGCTGGCACAACTCTTGGATCACAACTTCCATTTAATCAGTTCTCTTTGAGAAGGCAGCGTCTAGGTTAGTCAAATGTTAATTAATGTGCAACAAACAGTGCACCCACCCACCCACCCCAATACGTACCTCAATGATACGGTCTTGAGGCCACAGCCCTGAAGCTTCAGCTGGAGAATCTGGATCCACAGCCCGGACGTATTGGCCTGGTTTTGTCTTATCACTGTGGAGGTTGAACCCGTATCCATTGGGGCCCTTCTTCATCTGGCAGAGACGAGGTCTCAACTCTTTCTAAATCAGAGAAACAATAAAAGGCATTTGGGACATCAGTTTTCAGTTATTGTCACTGAATCAATTTCTTTTTGATCAGCATCTGTTTAGATCTGAGTCTTGCCACCAGCAGTCCTAATATCCAATAATGCAAACGTGGGCTCTCTAGAGGAGTGGGTTATGTCCTTGACAGGCTAGCTTTCATAACTTGGAGCTCACTCCCAGAAATATTAGCAATACAACCACTTATGAAGTCTGCCTAACAAGCCAACATCAAAAACAGTAGAGAAGGAGGAAAGAATTATCTGCTACTATGGATTGATATGCCCTTCTAGTTTATTATACCTTTCTCGTTGCCTGCAGGTGATATTTATGGAGGAAGGAAAAAAAACCAGCCAAAGGCCAGGGCTGTTGAATTACTTCTCAAATTCTTTCTTCAAGGCTGAGGGCATTTTTGTCCCTTAACCTTCTCTCCACCCATTCCCTGGGTGCTCCTGGAACTGAATGTTCCGGTGTATATATATACAGTATATTTCATGGTAGCACATAAGAGTTCTAATTAACAAAAGCTGGATTTGTACAGAACTGCATTACATAAAATGCTTATGTGCGTTTACATAAAATAAGCACATAATTCAAACCAGAGAGAGCATTCATTTTTCAGCAAGGCCTTTCTGAAAAAGTGTAACATACATGCCAACAGGAACAAAGAACAATAATTCAGGCAGGTGAACATCAGAAGTCAGTAGAAGGTCATTGAAAAGTGACTTTCCCTTGGAATGTTTATAAGGGGAAGCAATTTGGTCTTTTGGGCTAATTAAGACTTCTCAAGAACAGCGCCAGTTGAATGTTTACTAACAGTTCCAATAACATTTGCAGGAACACATATTAATAATAATAATAATAATAATAATAATAATAATAATAATAATAATAATAATAACAACAACAACAACAACAACAACAACAACAACAACAACAACAACAGAGTTGGAAGGGACCTTGGAGGTCTTCTAGTCCAACCCCCTGCTTACGCAGGAAACCCTACACTACTTCAGACAAATGGTTATCCAACATCTTCTTAAAAATGTCTAGTGTTGGAGCATTCACAACTTCTGGAGGTAAGATGTTCCACTGATTAATTGTTCTAACTGTCAGGAAATTTCTCCTTAGTTCTAAGTTGCTTCTCTCCTTGTTTAATTTCCACCCATTGCTTCTTGTTCTACCCCCAGGTGCCTTGGAGAAAACTTTGACTCTCTCTTCTTTGTGGCGACCCCTGAGATATTGGAACACTGCTATCATGTCACCCCTATTGTATTGTAAGCAGCCTTCCCCTTACAGCCTTCCTCTATTTGACTGGGTCACTTCCAGGTGTTTATTCTGTTCCAGGTTTCTTTCTTGACCACAGGCAGGACAGTGGAGGATAGAACATGGCAGTAGGAGCTCTTATCACATGCTAAAGGTGTCCAAAAGAAAGAAGAAGCTGGCACACCCAACTTCCCACACAGCAATTTCAACTTCATCAGATACTGAAGCCAAACTTAATGATGGAATAGGTGAGGTTTCTGGAAAAGCAAACACTCAGAAAATTCCACCAGCAACAAGATTGTGCCCAGATCCTGCCAGAGCTATCTCACGCATCAACATAGTGTGGCTTATTTACATCAAATTTTGCATCTCACGGAAGTGTCTCCCAGAGAAGAATAAAGCCAAAGTGTATCAGATGTCATGTAACAACAATTCCCCCCTCCCCTGCTTATGGGATCAGATTTATTTACCTAGTTCTGCTATTCTCTGATTTGCAAAGATAATCTCCTTCAGGTGGCGTTCAAGTGATTTCATGGACACAGCCACATAGATTTCTTAGCAGCAATGCAAATGTTTTTATGCATTAAAATGCCCAATTTAGCCTACAACCCAATTATTCCCTGGAGATTGCCTAGCCAACCACTAACCAGGTCTGACCCTGCTTAGTTTCCAATAGCAATAGCACTTAGACTTATATACCGCTTCATAGTACTTTACAGCCCTCTCTAAGCGGTTTACAGAGTTCAGCATATTTCCCCCAACAATCTGGGTCCTCATTTTACCCACCTCGGAAGGATGGAAGGCTGAGTCAACCTTGAGCCGGTGAGATTTGAACAGCTGAACTGCTGAACTAGCAGTCAGCCTGCAGTCGCAGCATTTAACCACTGCACCACCTCAGCTTGCCTTATCTTAATTATAGAACTGTTAAGAAAAAAATGAAGCACTTTCTCTCGAAGATAGCATAAACCACCAGCGGTTATTTGAGCTGGATGACATAAAAATATTGCCTGGCAATCCTACCTACTAACGATCTTCCTGAAAAAGAAAGAGAAAGCAAAGGCCGCAAAACCTCATTATTGGGGAAAGAAGTTTCCAGGAAAATGCCAGTTCTGGGATTTTCCCCATGGGTAGATTTGGTGTTTAATATTGGAGAAAGGAGGACATGAATTACACATATAAAACAAGGCATGAAAGTCTGAGGAATTTGGTTCCTTCCAGAGCCGCTTTGGCGAGATAGGCGGCATAGAAGTCAAAGTAAGTAAGTAAGTAAGTAAGTAAGTAAGTAAGTAAGTAAGTAAGTAAGTAAGTAAGTAAATACAATTGTGTTGGCTACAACTCCTATTATCTCCACTTCACATAGCCACGTTTTCCAGCCTGAGGAATCCTCAAATGCCATACCTGGAAAAACTCTCAGCAATTCAGACAACCTGATCTAAGGCAGGCTGGGGCAGACCATTCATGATATCTTTTCATGCATGACAGATCAGAGTTACACGTGCACAAATATTTGGGAAATATTTCCCCCCCTCTGTAGAGGGATGAATACATTTGGAATTAATCTGTTTAACAGTTGTATGCCAGTAGAAGAGACAGTTGAATGTAGCCTCGGTCTAAGCCACTGTCAAAAGGTTCTGGGATTACCCATGTTGTCTTTTCTGTCTGCCATGTGGGAATCAGCCTGCCACGTCAGAGACCTGGATAGATACTTGCTCTCTAACTCTTATTCTTATGCATGGACTGTGTGCTCTTTTCCATAACAGCCTCTTCTGCATTCAAGAAGTCTACAGCTATGACACATCTCTTCAGTGTAACCTCCTCCTTGCCCTAAATGCTCTTCTTACGCAGTTATTACACAAGGCAATCTGTATGATCTTTTATTAGAAACTATGTTCTGATTTGCTAAGCACGCTAATGGACTCGCCGTCCTTCCCACCATGAGGAACGACCTATTTAACATTCGGTAGTTACCGTAATTATGGCTTCAAGCAAAACCAAATATTTAAGAAAAGCAGCATCATGATCGTCATCACCTTAGTTGTTATTAAAGGATACAGACAAATGTTCAGAAGGGCCCGATGGAAAAATAGGCAACAGGAATACGACTGCTGCAAGCACACATAATCACAGGATTCGAGCTGAATATTAAGAATCCTGATCATCCCATAAGAAAAGGAAAAGTTATACTGGGAGCTCCAATACATTAGGGGGGGGGGGAGTAAAATCTTTATAGGGGCTTTTGTCCCACATTATATTAAGGGACGAAGCTCAAGTACTTTGGCCACCAAATGAGAAGAGAGGACTCACTGGAAAAGACCCTGATTCTGGGAAAGGTTGAAGGCAAACAGAGAAGGGGACAGCAGAGGATGATGATGGTTAGATTTATTTATTTATTTATTTATGGTTTCTTATATGCCGCCCCACTCCCGAGGGACTCAGGGCGGCTTACAACACAGGAAAAATACAAGAAAACCAATAAATGCAATTAAAATCAAAATATAAAAATTAAAAATTACAATATAAAAAAACCATTCAACCACCAGACATACCCGGGGGAGAGTGCAGATGGAGTTAAGCTCTACCCCCTGCCTGCAGGAAGAGCCATGTCTTAACGGCTTTTCGGAAGGCCAGCAGGGTGGGGATGGTTCGGGTCTCTGGAGGGAGTTGGTTCCAGAGCGCGGGGCCGGCCACAGAGAAGGCTCTCCCCCTAGGACCCGCCAGCCGGCATTGCTTGGCTGACGGGAGCTGGAGGAGGCCAACTCTGTGGGCCCTAACCAGTCGGAGGGAAGTATGAGGCAGAATGCGGTCCCGGAGATAACCTGGTCCTAAGCCATGAAGGGCTTAGGACCAGGACCAGATAACCTGGTCCTAAGCCATGAAGGGCTTAGGACTCATCCACGCAGTGGAGTAAGTTTGGACAGACTCAGGGAGACGGTGCAGGACAGGGAAGTCTGGCGTGCTACGGTCCATGGCGTCACAAAGAGACAGGCACAGTGACTAAACAACAACAATATTAAAGGGCACACTATGCCTTCTTTGCCTTTTCAACAGACAGCTGTTCTAGCTACCCAGTAATCTGGATCTGGAATCCTTTTTAAAAAAAAATTCTCAAAAATCAGATGCACCTTCTAAAATATGCTGGCAGGTACAAGAAAACAACGCCCATTATAGGAACATTTTACACGAACCAAAGAATACCCAACGACAGAAGGGGCTTTCTCTGAGATTCCAACTCTTCCCACAGCTTTTTAAATGTAGGAATCAAAGGACTAGCAATATAGGGTCTCAGCTTCATTTTCCATATATCTGGCATATCTGTTACTTTTTTTTTTCAACCCAGCAGGATGAAAAGGGAAGAAGAACAAGAAAACTGTCTTGGGGGATATATTTGGATTGCTTCCATCTCTCTGGAATGATTGCTGGGAACGAAGACATGGACGTAGGGTAATTGGTCTTCACCACCCAAACTTCTCTGAGCAGGCGCGCTTCGACTCTCAGAAACAAAAAAGCTTTATGTTGTCAAAGGTCAATTATACATGGGTGAATATTATTTTTTGTTTGTTTGCTTGTTAGACACATACAAGGAAAGTCTTCTTTTTTTCCAAAATGGCATTAAAGTTAAAAAAAATTCTGTTTAGGTTTTTTGTTGACAAGTATTGGTAAAAGAATAGGCCTCTGTTCTGATAATAGTTACGGTAGCAGCTGCCAGTCATTCCTTCTAAAATGCACCCACCCCTTGTACAGGTAATCCTCGACTTACAACCGCAATTCAGCCCAACATTTCTGTTGCTAAGCGAGACATTTGTTAAGTGGAATTTTGCTCCGTTTTATGACTTTTCTTGCCACAGTTGTTAAGTGAATCTGGCTTCCCCGTTGACTTTGCTTATCAGAAGGTCGCAAAAGGTGATCACACGACCCCAGGACACTGAAACTGTCATAAATAGGAACCCCTTGCCAAGCATCTCAGTTCTGATTACGTGACCATGGTTGTAAGTTTGAAAAACGGCCGTAAGTCACTTCTTTAAGTGCTGTTGTAACTTTGAACAGTCATTAAATGACCTTGTAAGTCGAGGACTACCTGTACACCAAAGAAAAATGGCAACTATCACAACAAACACACAAAATGCTCATTACTCATTTTGTCAAGCAATAACAATTTTGCTTGGATCAGATTAAAAACAATCATTTATCACCCCACATTATTATTATTATTATTATTATTATTATTATTATTATTATTATTATTATTATTATTATTATTATTATTATTATTATTATTATTATTATTATTATTATTATTATTATTATTATTATTATTATTATTATTATATTGCATTTAAACATACCAGTTTCATTTCAATAGCCAAATTCACTAAAGATGCCTTTTAAATCCTTTTAATCCACAAACTGAAAGACACTTTCATTTTTTTTTAAATAGTTTTTAAGTTATTTTAAAATATACAAAAAAAACATAATACAAAAAGAAAACATACAAAAAAGACATACAAAATAAATAAATAAATAAATAAATATATATATATATATATATATATATATATATATATATAGAGAGAGAGAGAGAGAGAGAGAGAGAGAGAGAGAGAGACTATCTATAATAGTCTCCCTTTATTTTCATTTATCAGCAAAAAATCCTACACACACACACACACAACACACACACACACACACATATATATATGTATCTATCTATCTATCTATCTATCTATCTATCTATCTATCTATCTATCTATCTATCTATCTATCTATCTATCTATCTATCTACAAATCAAACTTATATATCACTATATAATTATATAGTGACACTTTCATTTTATAATCTTCAGTAGAGAGTAGATGGGTGGCCAAGCCATGCTCCCAACCAATGGCATCCCAGCATAACTTTAGCAAATAAATAAATAAATGGCTTTGCTTTTCTCTCTCTTTCTGCAAAACTATAGTTGAGATTGGACTGGTTTCCTCAGCTCTGCTCCAACAGTTCACCTCCTCACCCATTCTCTGGGCACCTCTGTGTTTCAAAAAATTCCAGAGATTGCAGAACCTTTTTTTGTCCCAGGGAAAAAAAGCATCTGATTTTTGTTCTATCACCCAAATTTTGGGGGGGGGGGAATGAGTGGTAGTGGTGGAGGAGGAGAAACCACTGGTATTCTAAAGAGAGCGTCTTGCTCTACATTGCTTCTATGTTGATCAGAGTTATGTAATCAGGTTTTAATATTGAAACCCGAGGGTTTTTTAAATTTAAATGTGGCAAATTGTTTCTTTGAAGTACCTTTTTAGTGGCTTTCAAATGGCAGAGGCAACTAGAGTCCCCCTGTCCCCCCAAAAGCTCCAGCACTTGAAATTTGGCTTCTTTGATTCCAAATTTACTAGAATGGAGTGTGATGAACTTTTAATGCCAAAGTGAAAGTCTGGAAACTGTGACTGGTTAGAAGGCAGGGAAAATATTGTGCTGACCTCCAACAACCTTTTGAAACAGAACAATCCCAAACTCTTGCCACGCAATTCTCATACGCCCTGATCAGGTCTGATGTCTTGTGGTTGAGAAAAACATACTGGTACGCTCGGCTGTTCCAACTAAGGTTACTTACATAACTGGGATGTTAGGAAAGAAACGAGACAGAGGGACCAGTTTGCATGCAACACTAAGCCAACCACTGATGGAGCAAGAGATGATTTATCTGCTCTGGCTGTCAAGAGGAACCAAGCAGAATAATTATACACAGCAAATACCAGTTGAAGCTCACTTGCTCCTGCTAAATCAGAGCTCTGGTTTCTTGATATGAGTGACTGGCCCATTGTTCTAGCGGTAGGTGTGACCTCTTTCTGTCCAGCCTGGTATTTCTAAACTAGATTTCTAAAACGAACTACATGGAAACCACAAAAATAAGGTTTATGGCTACTCTATAGCAATAGGCTTAATATATCCAACATGTAAGACCCAGAATTTTGGAAAATAAATGGGAATGAAAGGGGAAAATGCTTTTGAGTAACTTCTGATGACCCTGCAGACACATTTCATGCAGTTTTCTAGGCAACAGTACAGAAGTGCTTTGCGTTATCTTTTTCTGCAGTGTGAAAACCAGGAGGGATTCCAGAATAGGCCAATAGACTCCCTTTCAAGTACTAAAGGTTAATCTTGTTTAGCTTCAGAGCCTAGACCAGGGGTCTCTAAACTTGGCAGCTTTAAGACTTGAGGACTTCATCTCCCAGAATTCCTCAGCCAGCTGTGCATGCTGACTAAGGAATTCTGGGAATTAAAGTCTGCAAGTATTAAATTTGTCAAGTTTGGAGACCCCTTACCTAGACTAAAAAAAAATAGATGGAAATGTAAATGGGCATAATCAGTTTGAAGTTCAGATCCCTGTCTTCAGATCCCTATGAAGTTTACAGCACTCACTGGTCTTGATACACTCTTAAAGTCTCAGCTTAGTTTACCTCATAGGGATGTTGCACTGGCAAAAAGCTACAACCTTGAGCTCCTTAGGCAAATTCAAGACATTAAATGAAAAAGCCAAAATATTCAAGAAATAAAAAAATAGCTTTGGAAATGCAAGTCAGAAAGGGAAGGGACATTCTGCAGAAGAATGGCCCATGAACAGTAACTCAGGATGACCATTCTACCACAGGTTCCCTAGTTGAGCCCCAACAGTCCCACATAGTAGAGGCCACATAAATAATATTCGGGATGAATACTATGAATACAGGAAAAGGCAGAGGCAGAAATCACCCCAATCTCTGCTCCTCTGCAAGTGTCATGAATGGTCTAGTTAGTTGGTATCAACTTTACATTAGCATCTCTCTCCCTCTCCCTCTCCCTCTCCCTCTCCCTTTCTCTCTCTCCATTTTAACAGTGCCAGCAACAAAGAAAAATCTACAAAATTGAGAGTGAGCAAGAACATTTGCAGCTAGCAATGGTACCTTTCAGATATCTTGGATTACAAATGTCATCACACTCAAACAACATATGGAAGATGCAAGATATAGTCCAACATGTATGCAAGATACTAGGTTGGGGGAAACTGGCTTATAGCTTTCGTTTATTATGAAATCAGATTGTTGCCTCATCAGCATTTTGTAGGCGTGTTACATCTGGAATTGAATATCCAAGCCAAACCCTTCCAGAGGCAGCAAGTCCAATAAACCCTTAATGATTTTAAACTGGGATTATTAAAGTAATTCCAATTTAATAACATGCCATTTTGTGCATAGCTTTTAGATCTTCATTATAGGTTTCTGTCTTAATCTCTTTGGTTGCATAAAGTTGTAAGTAGAGCAATGATCATAATTCTGTTTACATTTGTTTTCATGCAGTTTACTTATGATGATATAAATAACCAGCATGAATCAAGAAGTATAGCCTGAAGCAGTAATTTCAACAAAACTCTGGTTACCTTAACCTTTGATCGCAGAAGACATCCCAAATTCTAGCCTATTTAAACTAAAGCATTTGACATCGAAAAATCCTCAATTAAACATCATTTCAAAATAATGTGTACCATTAGATTTCTGGAAACTGAGATTGCTAAATCTCCTGTCTAGTACCTGCAGATACCTGAAGGCATCTACTCTACAATATATCCTACTTTAACCCCTGGCGTTTCCATGGGGAAAATAAAGTCATCCTCCACTTTCTCTAGTTCGCACAATGCCTTCGCTAAGCTATGCTTATTCAGTCCCCTCTGGCGTCAAGGTTCTCCACATGATGAGAAGTGATATCTTTAGAGTATGCCTACAATACTATTTGAGGGAGAAATGTATTCATACAAAAGTTTAATAATAAAGAAGGAAGAACTACCATCCTGTATTGTGGCCATATGTTAATGATAAAGCTTCTAAGACAATTTTCACCACTTGACAAATTTACTATTACTAGCCTCGAAAGACAGAAGACCATAATGATTGTACCAAACCACTTACTTTCATGCCTGCCACTCAGTGCAAAAATAAAATAAAATATCAGTATGTCACACTCTGGCTGGGCTCCCTGTAGTTGCCAGATATGAGTGTGCACATCTGTACTCTGTCCATAACTAATGACATGAAACCACTGCCGTACAAATCAACATGTATTATATGTTCCCTACTGCAAATTCCAGCTTTCAGAATGGCCTGGTGGTATGCAGTGGTCTTAAATGTCCATAATGGCATTAAAAAGGCTAGCTATGACCAAGGAACATGTAGACTCAGGAACTTTCAAACTGTGTGACCCAGTGTCAACTGCATTAATGGACATATCTCTAGCAAATAACTAAGGAACGGAGGGCACTAGCATCTGCTTCAAAGCTTAATATAATCTTGACAAAAGAGTCACAGTGTCCCATGCTGAGTGAAGTCAGTAAAACATCCCTGTCACACTAGTCAGAATCACGAAAACATGCAATGCACAAAAAATACATGTACAACATGTACATGTACAACTCTTTGGTTCCAGAGACCCGATTTGGATTTAGCAAAAATTTTCTGGGGCTTTGCTGAAAGGATGTTCCATGATTATTTATTTATTTTTATTTTTTGTATGTATGTATTAATTATATTTACATTGCCGCCCACCTCACAACAAGCGATTCTGCATGGGCTATCTACTGAAAGGCAACGAGTATGCACGGAAAGCCACTACCAATGTATTTGCTTCCTAGACTAACTTAGCATCACAAACACGTATTTTCATTGGAAGATTTTGAAAATAAAAACCTTTATTATCTTCGTTCTTGTAATCAAATAGAAATCTACAAACTACAGGCTACACTGTAAAAGTCTACAGATGTTGCATGTATGTAGAAAGTAGAGGAGAAATTTGTTTTCTTTCCCCTTCAAGGAATATGAGATTCATTAAAGAAAGGAAATATTCCTTCAGATCATATATCATTCTGGAATTTGTTATGAATATCCACCAACGTATCGCTTTCACAAGAGATGTTTATACAAATCTTCTGAGAATAAAACCCTTAAGCTAAAGATGTATTCACCTATATCAGTGATGGTGAACCTGTGGCACGTGGAGCTATATCGGAGGGCACGAAAGGCATTGCCCTATGTTAGCTCCAGCGCGCCAGCTGATTTTCGGCCTTGGGGAAGGCCGTTTCGCCCTCCGGAGGCTTCAGGGAAGCTTCCCTGAAGTCCCGGAGTGTGAAAAACGCCCAATGGGCAAACCGGAAGTTCGGAAAAGTGGACTTCCGGTTTACCTGTTGTGCTGTTTTTCGCACTCTGGGGCTTCAGGAAGCAACGGGCAAACCAGAAGTCCATTTTCCGGTTTGCCCGTTTGGGCGTTTTTCGCACTCCGGGACTTCAGGGAAGGCCTGTGCGCATGTGCAGGGGTTGTGCGCATGCGTAGGGGGCAGCACGGGGGTGGGGTGCATGCGTGGGGGGAGGGAATGGGTGTGGGCACGTGCGTGCGGGCTAGTGCGCGCACACACACCCTTTTGGCACACAAACCAAAAAAGGTTCACCATCACTGTCCTGGACCCTTCATTGTCACTACAAGTCTATGGCCTTGGTGGCATGGAGTGCCTTTTATCACCAGCCACAACTCTACCTGGACAGATAAAATTTCACAACAGTTATTCATGTTCTGGTAACTTCCCAATCAGATTATTGCAATATATTGTACAAGGAACTGCCTTCAAAATGGTCTTGGAAACTTCAGTTGTTTCAAAAGAGATCAGCTAAACCAGTGGTGGCGAACCTATGGCACGCGAGCCGTTGTCCTAACTCAGCTCCAGTGCACATGTGCACGCTGGCCAGTTGATTGTCAGCTTGCGCAGAGGCTCTGGGAGGGCGTTTTCGGCCTCCGGAGGGCCTCTGGGGGACGGGGAAAGCCATTTTCGCCCTCCCCAGGCTCCAAGAAAACCTCTGGAGCCTGGGGAGGGTGAAAAATGGGCCTACCGGGCCCACCCAAAGTCGGGAAATGGGGGAGTGGGGGGATCATGCGTGCATGCATGTGGGGCAGGGCAGCATGGGGGGATCACACGTGCATGCACAGGGGGGCATTGAATTATGGGTGTGGGCACTCACACATGCGCAATAGCGTGCACGCGCGTGCTTTTGGCACTCGAGGAAAAAAAGGTTCGCCATCACTGAGCTAAACTGTTCGCCAGGCTTGGCTGATACAAACCTATTATGCCAGTTCTTCATCATCTACAGTGACTAGCAGTCTGTTTCCAGACCCATTCAAAGTGCTTATCATTTTGGCACCAGATGAAGACCTTTTCTATTTTCCTTTGACGTTTGAACATTTTTGTTAAAAAAAATCTAAATAAATAAAGCAACCTAGAACCAAGGAGAAATTTCTTGACAGTGAAAATAATCAGTGGAATAATTTGCCTTCAGAAGTTGTGGATGCTCCAATCCTGAGTAGGGAGTTGGACCAGAAGACCTCTAAGGTTCCTTCCAACTCTGTTATTGTGTTATAATTCTGTTGCATAAATCCAAGAATTACATACTCTTATTTCCTTGTTTGAAAATACTCTTTTCACACTACATTTAAGTCAATGCATAGCTTCTTGGTTCAAAAAAAATTTAAAAAATCAAACTGGTAGAACAAAATACTGAAATAATTTCACCTTTTTTGAAAAAAATAAATAAAACATGTCTATATAAAACCTAACAGTGTGGACTTAGGAAGCGAGTCCGATGAATTTTTTACAGCTTTCCTAAATTTTGTTGCTGCCACCACCAAGTAACTTGAATATTTCATATTCGCTTCTAGCTTGATTTTGAAAGATGATGACATAGAGAATAAAGCCTCCAACGCAGGTCTAAAACCTCAAAAAAGCTGAATAAAGAGATAAGGATCTTTGTGGTTGTCGTCTCCCCAACAGGTGTTCTTCATAGACTGCTGAGACTGCAGGTCGCATAATCTTCAACGTTTGACAATCTCTCAATATTTAGCAGATGCCAGATGGGGGAAGCCTGGTGCTGACAGTTCAGACTTTAAATCTGGAAGAAGATAATCAAATGATGCTAGAATAGAGCTAGAAAGACATGTTTGAATGGTTGGCACCAGATAAAAGACCGCCTTTCATATTTCTAGCCATCTGAAGTTTCTGGCTGGCTCTAAAAGGACAGCCACATAAGCATGAGAGCATGGCAAGGGAGCATGAAAGCAACCAACACATAGATGATAGCAAGAGATGCTGCCTGCAGCTAGTAAATAAAAGCAAGCAGATAAAAGGCCTATAGATAACCCCACCACTGGAGCTTTCAGAGGAGTGTTGGATTGAGAGAGTATTCTCAAGCTACGCTACTGCTCCTTGAAAGGCAATGCAACCCCATTCAGGAGCAGGAAAAAAAAATTCTCTTCAATGATCAGAAGACCTTTTTGATAATAGACAAGGACCATTCATCTGGATTTTGCTTCATTTGGCCAACTCTTCAATTTGACATTGGTAACTTCTTGCATTTCTAACAGGTTTTCAACATGTAAAGTGGAACCGCCATTCTCTGTCAACCTTGTGCGTCTACAAGCATACTTCCTCCTCTTTTCTTCCCTTCTTAAATCTTGATGCGTATTGACTTTTGATAGCAATGTTGATTTAAAAAGAAAGGCTTTGTTGACACAGAATGGTCCAGGCAGAGTTTTGCAAAAGTGCCATTCCTTGGGAAATTCCTTGGCCATTCCATGCATTCATACTTGACTTCAGTCAAATCCCAAAGACAAACCTTCCCAACTAAGTGCTAGTGTCGGTTCCTGCATGCTGGCCGTCTGGGAGCTGCCATTCGGTGGGGAGAGGCTGCACTGGTCTCTGAGCAGCTTGGACACTAATGCAAGAAGCGATTCTCCTTTAAGAACTGCAAGCTGAAGACGGAGACTGGCTTATGGAGTAGCACGGCTCATTTCCGGACCACAGGGGAGGGTCGTGGGTGCGTGAGTGGGTGGGTGATTAATGAATATAAGGGGATGGGGAGCACGGGTGAGCAGCCCTAACAAGAGTTTCTCTTTGAGATTGTCAGTGACTGCCAGGAAAGAAGTAAAACAAGTTTGTGTTTGTTTGTGTTCCTTTCTCTTTTCTTTTCATTTTGGAACCTGATAGGTAGACTGCAACTCCCCTACGCTGCAATATGTTGACTTGTTTTGATTTATCTACAGATGTAATGCCTGTATTGTAAAACATCTAGAAGATAACCATTTGAAGAGGTCTGATAAGAATTGATTCCTGTACTGCACCTTTGTTCAAACTTTTTAATAGAATAACTTCCCTGTGTCCAGATTTTTAACATCAGCTGATCATTTTCTGATTCATACATCATTTTTATCCAGTCTTTAGTTTATTTTTGAATGTTAATAGTTCATTTAGCCAAACCTTTTATTTAAAGAGTACATAATCATTACTAATAAATTAATACAATACTACTCAAAGAGACAACACTACCACCAGTTAGACCTGGCTTAAAGCCAAATGCAATAATTAGAGCCAGAAACTTAAATGATTCCAATTTTAGAAAGAGTACTTGGCCCTATTCAGATATCCCCTTTACTCTGCAGGGGAGGGCCGAGGGGGGAAGGAGTGCATCTGCCAGAATTATAAAGGACAGAATGGATTTCTTAAAATTTGCAGGAGTTTAAGATAACTGTTTTAGTTGGGAAAGTATCTTAAACATTCTCAAAACTGGATGTGCTCAGACTTTGGCTTTACTCTCTTCTGAAGTGAAATCCTCAAAGTGCCCTGGCAAAATTTGCGAAAACTTTGAGTTGATGGAAGTTCTGATAGAAATGAAAAGTGTAGCTCATATGAAGCATGTATGCATTTTTTTATCCAAGTTCCTTTCTAACATAGCCCTCCCCTCCCCAGTTCCTCTATACATCTGGACTACATACAGAGTTAAACTCAAATTAAATTAACAGTGTGGATTACTCAACTTTACTCCCACTATTTAGGGCATTTTTTCTTATAGAGAATTCTTTTATTTGAATGTTAACATAAGCTACTTGAAAACACAGGAGCAGAAGACATCCAAACTATCGGATATCACAGTGGCCAACCTTATGGACCAAGCAAACCTAATATACCCTTTGGAATATCTGAGCAGTGGCAACAATTGTGCAAGGACAGAGAACAAGCTAGCTAGGAGAGTTGAACCTCTCTTCCAACACAAGGAATAGTTTTTCGCAGCATCACACACACACACACACACACACACACACACACACACACACACACACACATCTGTTTCTGAGTGAGTTTCTATGCACTATGAGCAACATCTGCACTTTTGCCTACACTCTGATCTCTAACTGCTGCTACAAATTTAAAGGGAAGCTCAGCATTTGAAAAGTCAACCACGTTGCCAAGCCAGATGTTCCTGCTTTCAAGATGCTAGTGCTTCCTCTGTAATCTGTCCTTCATCAGGTCTGCCCAGGGATTTCAAGAGGTGCTATTCTTTCAGACTGGCTTATTTTTTTTAAAAAAAGGATTTTGTAGAATAGGAGTGGGCAGATGTCAGACTCGTAGGATCTACTTTGTTGTTCTTGGTGGTTATGGTTTTGTTCTATTCCGGTCGAAATAGACCCAGTAATTGGAGGCTAACTCAAAAAGCCACACAACACCTAGAAGAAAATAAATCCCAAACGGAGGGATTTGTTCAGAGTAAATAAAGGCCCCAAGCCCTTACCACAAATCCCATATTTTTATTTTAATAGTATAATTTAAGAGGGAAGGTATTTTCTTGTTATGGCTATTAAACAACTGGGAATGAAAAATCTTTTGCGATATACCTCCTAGACTCACCCTATTACCTCCTTTCAAACTCAGAATCTGCTATCTGCTTTTTCACTAAATCCTCTAGCAGTGCAGATTAAAAAACCCATTGACTCTCATAGTAAAAAGAAAGGGGCTAACTGCATTGGCTTGTGGCCGCCTTTCCTAACCATGGTACACTCCAGATGTTTCAATCCAAGACCCAGAATTCCCCTGCTACCATAACCATTGTTGGGAAATCTGGTAGTTGGAACCCACAGGTCTGGACTGCATTCAGGTCGGAGAAGCCAAAGCTATGCAACCTCAAGCATAGTTGAAAGTTGGCGATGAAAGAGATTAATTGGCCCCTCAGATACTGAGGACTTAAAAAAAAGTTTGTTATGGATTCCAATGAAAATCAAGGGGCATATCCATCCTGCCTGTATTTCAACACTCCCCTCATCCTCAGAAGTCTCAGACCAATCTGCAGGCATTTCCATATCACTGTCCTGACAACTGAGCGTGATCCACTCAGAGCTTTTCCCTCCAATCAATGAAGGAATGACAAATGGTGGCCAGTTACCCTCTGAGCTGTGTCTTCCCATATGGCTGTCCACATTGGGGGGGGGGCAGTGGTGGGTTCCTACCGGTGCGGTCTTGCCTGTTCGTTGCCGCAGAGCCGAAGAAGCTGTTGGCGTTCGCGGCGCGGGGCTTCCCCTGCCCGCTTCCCCTGCCCGCCGGGACGCCGCCGTTTGCATTCTTTTGCCCTCTGCGCATGCGCAAAGCATTCTGCTTGCGCAGAGGGCAAAAGAACACAAATGGCGGCATCCTGGCGGGCAGGGAAAGCGGGCGGGGGAAGCCCCGCGGCGCGAACGCCAACAGCTTCTTCGGCGACGAACAGGCAAGACCGCACCAGTAGGAACCCACCATTGGGGGGGACACACTCTACCGTTGCTAAACCACTGAAGCCCAATGCTAGGGCACAAGGGCTGATGTTGGCTTAGCTGGATTATTCCATACAATTTAAAAGGTTCACAAAAACCAACGTTTTGCTGATTTTTGGCAGTCAACAATTATTTTAGCTTGCAGAGGTTCATGGTAGTATAGGAACAAAGGAGCGCAACCCCATTGCCCAAACTGATAGTGGGAGTAACAATGGGAATAATCATCCCCCCATTCCACAATTTAGGCTTGTTGAGCTCTGATCTGGAGACTACTTTATAACCTGGCAAATTATGAGATACGATCTAGTCTACTGAAACAGGTTTTTGGTTCCACTTGAGTTCAAAAAGTACCATTTTTGTTTGCTCTCTGTGCTAGCTATGTGTTAGATTGGTAATAGCCTCGATGCCTGCAATAGAAATGGGAAAAGACAGCATGTGAACAGGCTCAGTCCCAGAACAGGCGAGGAGTTGGCTGGCTGGCACCACTGCTGCATATTGTCTCCACCCATAAGAGCTCTAAAACCACAGGCTTTTTACTTCCAGGCTGAGGTGCATTCTACCTATAAGATGGTTTGCTAAGATCCTAATTTGTTCTAGACCTATGCAACCGGGGCGGGTTCCTAATTTTTTTACTACCACTCTGTGGGCGTGGCTTATTTTGTGGGTGTGGCTTGCCAGCCATGTGACCGGGTGGGCATGGCTTCTCGGACTGCTGAAGGGAGGGGAACCGAGATAGGTCCTGCCGCCCATTCCCCCTCCCCTCAGCAGCTCGAGAAGCCTCAAATGTGCGAAAATGCCTAGGATCATCACCACGCGTTCGTGGCTTCTCGGACTGCTGAAGGGAGGGGAATGGAGATAGCTCCTGCCGCCCGTTCTTTCAGCGTCTCACGCACTCCCTCAGCCATCCTCCCCTGCTTGGACTCACTGTGGGGTAGGAAGGCAGCACATGAGCAGTGCCGGAAACTCAACTTCTGGGCATGCGCAGAAGAATTTTTTTTTAAAAAAATAATTTTTTTAAAAAAAATGGCGGGGCCCAGGCACCGGCAACCGACCGCACCGGTACTGTGACGTCACCAGCGGGCCGCTACCGGTGCTATAGAGTGGACCGCACTGGTAGGAACCCACCACTGTAACTATTCACACAGAAGAAAGGTGAGGACCAGTGTTTAGCACTACATCTTTAGCAAAAAAAAAAAAAAATCTGTTATCATGCTTCCATTCCAGGTTCCAGATGAAAGAGGCAGAATGGAACTCTCATACATTCGGACAGATCCTCCCACGATGCCCTCATAAGGCTTTTAAATGCAACCCAACTACAGCACCAGATTCATTGCTAATAAAGTATGTGCGGTTAACGCGCCCTGTGAAGGCATCTAAAAAAAAAAGTTTCAAAGGTGGTTATTTTCATGGAGGACTTTGACTGTGAGAATGTAAATCAAACATCCATTTCATTGTGAGCACTTGGTCAGAAAGTAAAAATCAAAGGAAACTGCTTTCAGCTAGGCTACTGTATTTATTCAGTTAATGGAGGGATCCATGCCAATTTCTACAAACATCAAATGGGAGCATGCTACTTTTGTTAAGTAAAGGAGAACTGTCTGGAAGTTGAGTCATGAAACTGGACTTCTTTTCTTGCCATGACTCAACTACCAGTAAAACTCTACCTGGATCACTGAGAATCTTCATCAATATAAAGGAAGGATTGTTAAGATGTTCTCTATTGGCTCCTCATTGACAGTTCTGCCCGAGACCTTGAAGGCAAGCTGTAGTAGGAAACGGTCACGGACAGGATGCACATGCTTATTTAACTATTGTTCGCTCAATAAAATTCAATGGGTATTTTATTTAGCTTTCTGCTATATAATCCAACCAACTGGCTGAATTTTTATATCATGCTATATCTGAAATATCATGCTAAGTGCGAAATAAGGGGCACTATGGCTCAGCGGTTAAAGATAGCAATAGCAATAGCAATAGCACTTAGACTTATATACCGCTTCATAGTGCTTTACAGCCCTCTCTAAGCGGTTTACAGAGTTCAGCATATTGCCCCCAACAATCTGGGTCCTCATTTTACCCACCTCGGAAGGATGGAAGGCTGAGTCAACCTTGAGCCGGTGAGATTTGAACAGCTGAACTGCTGAACTAGCAGTAGCCTGCAGTGCTGCATTTAACCACTGCGCCATCTCGACTCTTATGTTGAGTTTGTTAGCCGGAAAGCTGACAGCCCAGGTTTGAGACCTGGGCTGCATGATGGGGTGAGCTCCTGTTACTTGCCTCAGCTTTTGCCCACCTAGCAGTTCGAAAGCATGCAAATGCGAGTAGATAAATAGGTACCCCTTCGGTGGGAAGCTAACAGCACTCCATGCACCTTGACCTATACTGGCCACATGATCATGGAAGTGTCTTCGGACAACGCTGGCTCCCTTGGCCAAGAAAGAGAGATGAGCACCGCCCCCTAGAGACAGACTTGACTGCCAGGGGAAGCCTTTACCTTTAAGTCTGAACTAATGGTTTATATGATTCATGCAAAGTACACAAAGGCAAAAACAATGCTGATGAGTTATCACAGTCCCAGGTGCTAGTGCACACAAGGTAGCTTTCAAGCGAAGAGCATTTGAAAGTCTACTCATTCTATAAACATTGTTAGAGGTGAGGTGGGTGGGTGTGCAAGAAACACCCAGGCCAGCTTTTGTGTTGATTTTTGGTCCGGATCAGCATTTCCTTAAGCTGTCTTCATTTACATCTGCTTGCAAGTGCTCTCCAGTTCTGGGCCTCTGCTTTGAATCCCAGAAGGAAAGGGCAAAAGTTCAGACATTCTAAATAAAGACTTCAACTTCTTCAGTTCTCTCTGATCTAGTTTTCAAAGGCTAGGAGGAAATTGATAGTAGATGTATTCTTATTTCCACCCATATTGCAAGCTATTCCTCCACAATGGAAACCCATCAACTGCCAACCAGACAAAGGCACAATTTAAGTATTAGGGAGCAGAGCTCAAGGTACTCAGGAAGTTGGCTGAGATGACAAAGGCAATAGAGCTGTGTTCTCATCACGGCACCTGAGCCCGGAAAGCAATATAAGAGTTGAAAAAGATGTGCTTAAGGCGGAGATCACCGGAAACCTGACCCCTAAACACCAAAATCTCCCAATGAATTCCCACACCACCACCCCAACTCTTCAAGCGGGAGAGACCAAGAAAAAGCTTTCGGTCCCCCATTGATTTGCATGAAAAAAGAGGCAGCTAGGTACCAAATGACCCATCCTTCTAAAAGTCCATTCTGAATGGGAATGGGGCAACTAGCAACCCTGAAAGAGAGCTGCCCTCCACTATTGGGGAGTGGGGAGAGAAGGAGAGAGCTGCCATCTAAGAACAAACTGTGCATGTTTAAATTGCTTGCAGGCCCCCAATCCAGTACTTTGTTAGCAGTCTTTTCCAAGATAGGTTTGACAAAAGTGCCTACAATTCTCACTTGGAAGACCTCATGATCTCTGAAACCTGTCCAGGAAGTCAGAACATTCTAACCTAGACCAGCAGTACAAATGCCACGCAGCCATTGGCAGGAAGAATATACATTCCAGTTTTCCTTTGTTTTCAATTTAAGTTATCCAGGTAGTCTTCTGCTTACGATCACAATTGAGCCCAAAATTTCTGTTGTTAAGTGAGACATTTGTTAAGTGGGTTTTGCCCCATTTTACGACCTTTCTTGACACGGTTGTTAAGTAGATCACTGCAGTTAATAAGTTAATAACCCAAATGGTTAAGTCAATCTGGCTTCCCCAGTGACTTTGCTTGTCAGAAGGTCACAAAATGGAATCACATGACCTTGGGACACTGCAAATGGTCATAAATATGAACCCGTTTCCGAGCATCTGAATTTTGATCCCATGATCATGGGGATGCTGCAAAGGTCGTAACTGTGAAAAGTGGCCATAAGTCACATTTTTTTCCGTGCTGTTGTAACTTTGAACAGTCACTAAATGAACTGTTGTAAGTCAAGGACTACCTATATTGAAGATCTCCCAGAAAAGCAGCAAAGATATCAGGCATGAAAAAGAGGAAGGTGGGTACCAAATCACCCATCGTTTCAAAGGGTCCCCTCTGAATGGGGCCCTTTGGGGTTTTAAACTGCTTTTAAAACATGGCTCCTATGCCAATGATTCATAAAGCGATACATAAAGAGATAAGAGCTATAATTTTGATGATGATGATGATTAGCTTTATATCTTAGCTTTATTTTGTACAATTGAAGGCAATATGCATAATGTTCCTGCTTCCTATTTCCCTCACAACAACATCCTTGGGAGACAAACTGGACTAAGTGAGGGTGGCTGGCCCAAAATCTCCTAGATGGCTTTCATACCTAAGTCAGGACTAGGAGTCACAGCCTCCCAGTTTCAAATCCAGGGTCTTTAAATTATACCAAACTGGCTTATTTTACCATAATAAAACTGATTTATATATTTATATATATATATATATATATATATATATATATATATATATATATATATATATATATATATATATATATATATATATATATATATATATATATATATATATATATATATATATATATATTTATATATATATATATATTTATATATTTATATTTATATTTATATTTATATATATATTTATATATATATATTTATATATATATATATATATATATATATATATATATATATATATATATATATATATATATATATATATATATATATATATATATATATATATATATATATATATATATATATATATATATATATATATATATATATATATATATATATATATAAATCTCCCATATTTGGGCACACCAGGATAACACGACAGAAAAGCATATATAACCCTTTCCTGGTGAAAGAGCTGATTGGGAACAGAGCCTATGGCCTAGTGGTTAATTTGCTGTCTTACAAGGCAGTCGGCCTGGGTTCAAATCCCAGTAAGGGGTATGGCTATCTGACGAGAGCAAAATAAGCTCGAAATAGATCTATAATAGTCTCCCTTTATTTTCATTTATCAGCAAAAAATCCTACACACACACACACACACACACACACACACACACACACACATTTATGTATATATGTATGTGTGTATGTATATGTATGTATGTATGTATGTATGTATATATGTATATATCAGTGGTGGGTTCCTACCAGTGCGGTCCACTCTATAGCACCGGTAGCGGCCCGCTGGTGACGTCACAGTACCGGTGCGGTCGGTTGCCAGTGCCTGGGTGCCGCCATTAAAAAAAATTTTTTAAAAAATTTTTTTTAAAAAAATTCTTCTGCACATGCCCAGAAGTTGAGCTTCCGGCACTGCGCATGCGCTGCCTTCCTACCCCACAGTGAGTCCAAGCAGGGGAGGATGGCTGAGGGAGCACGTGAGACACTGAAAGAATGGGCAGCAGGAGCTATCTCCATTCCCCTCCCTTCAGCAGTCCGAGAAGCCAGGAATGCATGGTGATGATCCCAGGCATTTTTGCACGTTTGAGGCTTCTCGAGCTGCTGACGGGAGGGGGAACAGGTGGCAGGAGCCTAGGATCATTGAATGGGGAGAAGCATTCAGGCCGGACGGAGCCTCCTAGAAGAACCGCTGCCGCAGTCTTGCTGCTCCCGCTGCGAGGGGCTGCGTTGCGTGTGGGCAATGCCCCTCCCGCTTCTCCAGCCACTGCCAAGCTCCCGAGGCCCACGCTCACCCGGTCACATGGCTGACAAGCCACACCCACAAAATAAGCCACGCCCACAGAGTGGTAGTAAAAAAATTAGGAACCCACCCCTTGTATATATGTATGTAGATATATATATGTATATATAATATAATACACACACACAGACACACACAGACACACACACATAATGATTGATATTTTAAAAAGAAATTGATTTGAAATAAATTTCAGTTTAGTGCAAAAACACAATTCTCTTAGAAAGTCAGTTAATGATTCTCCACAATCTATGCATACAGAATTAATTAAATTCCAGTATTTGAGGAGCTGCCACAAAGAAGAGGAGGGTCAACTTATTTTCCAAAGCACCAGAAGGCAAGACGAGAAACAACGGATGGAAACTAATCAAGGAGAGAAGCAACCTGCAATTAAGGAGAAACTGCCTAACAGTGAGTACAATTAACCAGTGGAACCGCTTGCCTTCAGAAGTTGTAGGTGCTTCGTCCCTGGAGGTTTCTAAGAAGAGACTGGGCAGTCACTTCTCTGAAATGTTTTGAGCAGGGAGCTGGAGTAGAAGACTTCCAAAGTCCCTTCCAGCTCTATTCTGATTGATTTCTGTTATTCTATTTAGAAGGAAAAATACATAAGGGTTAAAATCAATAATTATAAACAAGATCAAACCGGCTGAACTTATATCTATACTAGAAATCCATTAATTTCACAATTTCTCCTTTGTTTCTGGAAACTATAAAAAAAAAAGAACGTGGACTGTATGACTTGATGTTTCAGATTCTGCTTCTAGGTATAAAGATGTTATCTAATTGCAGCCAAAGAAGTTCAATTTTACCAATTAGTAAGCATGCTAATCAAGGATTCTACTAAATGGGAATGGATTTAAATCGGGGGGGGGGGTCTGTTTCTTCCCTATTTGCCTATTTAAAGCCACCAAGTTGGTGTAAACTGATTCTGTAAATGCCATCAATGGATGCAGAAAATGCAGTATAAGAACTAAAAGTATTTCCACTTCTACTTAAGAACTGTTTATACATTGTTGGAGTTCCAAAGATTAAAATTCCATTGGGGATTTTAAAGATTAACCCACCCTACACAAAGATAGAGTGGGATTATTCGTGGTTTTCTTTTAGTCATGACAAATCAAGATTTTATTTACAGTTTTGGTAGATGCTAAACCATTCAATCACTGTAGCACTAATTCTTACATTTTTTTAAGAAGAATTTTTTATTTTTTCACCATCTTTACATAGACATCCATACCTATACCATAGTATCAAAACATACATAATTATACATTTCTGTCCAAAATGCCATAAACAAATATCCTAAATTTGCACCTTTTGTACTTTTATCTCCCGTCTGTTTTCCTTCTATATTTCATACTACTTCCCTCCCTCTATCTCCCTCTCTTCCCTCTACCTTCTTTCTCCCTCTCTCCCTCTTTCCTACTTCCCTCCTCCCTCTTTCCCCTTCCTTTCTACTTCCTCTTCCTCCCTCTTATCCTTCCCCGAGTACCTCTAATCCATTTTATAGTTAACAGACGAGCAATTCAAAACCCTAACTTCATACTAACATCGGTGCTACTCTTAAACTTATATCTTTTCCCTTATCCATATTTAGCACTAATTCTTACATTATTGGTTTTGGGACTACATACAGTATATTCAGACAAATATATATACCAATAGTTATCTCTTCATCTCCAGATCTGATCTAGGTCTTGAGGGGAGAATAAAAAGATATGACCTACTGTAGAGTAATAAAATCTCCACATTTGATATGATGCTCCAAAATATCTCACAGAAATACTGTAATTAAATTTTTGCCTATTTTCAGTTAAGTGCAGTACAAGAAGCAAGGCTGCTGGAAATGGCAATAGCACTTAGACTCATGTGCCACTCCATAGTGCTTTACAACACTGTCTGAGAAGTTTACAAATGTCAGCATATTGCCCCCAACAATCTGGATCTTCATTTTACCGACCTCATAAAGATGAAGCCCTGTCAGAATCGAACTCCTGGCTGTGGGCAGAATTAGCCCGCAATACTGCATTCTAACCACTGCACCATCAGGGCTCATCTCATTGAAATCTCATTGAGGTGTGCAGGCTAATTGAACACAATAGCCTTGATTAATTTTGGATGTCAAATTGTGTAGACAAGACTATTGCTGGCCGGCTGAGCAAATGTTCAAATGCTTGACTGAAATATAAGTACTATATACACATTTGCTATATTTGGATAATGACTGCCTTTCCTTTCTTGAGAAAGTAAATACACCCAAATTCAAAATATAACTCTATATTTCAGTGACTTTCAAAGTCAGGTAAGGTTCCGTGCGAATTGTGACCACACAAAAACGCTGTTACTTACACAAAGAGCAAAAATGAAGAGCTCCTTAAGAGATTATTGACGCTCTAAACCGAGACAGGTTTTCATATCAAACCTCTGCTTCTCTCTTCGTAATTTTTATTTTAGCTCTCTTAACAGGAGGTGTGTGGCAGGAATTCATGGTATCCCATTTACCTGCTCATCAAGTTGTATTCTTATTGCTTTCTAATTGTCAACGTATCCTGACATTCTGCTGAGAAATTTAACCAGCTGTCAAATACTCAGAAATGTATTTCTGAGGCTGTCTCTTTTCACTTTAATGTATTTTTTGAACACAACCCCTCCCCTTCTATTTAATTCAGGCACCAGCAGCCTAGGAATTGAATACAACTCTCAAACTTCACTTGCCTCCTACACACAAACTCAGCTCTCTGATTTTCTTCTGAAAGCAGCTGCCAAAGTAATAACACAGGTTTTTGCAGACTCATAACCACCATGGTTGTTTACCAAAACTCCTTAGAGCTCTTGGTGATTTTCTTTTACATTTTTATCCTGTTCTCGTCAAGGGTTGTGGCCAGACAATTTGCCAAAAAGTGAAAGGATGACAAGTCAAATCTGGCTTGAAGGAGGCACAAATATTCATCCATCATTGGGAGAAAAGCAAATTTAGCACAGGAACCGGCAGCACTTAAAAAGACCACCAGTATCCTCCATCATCTCCCATCTCAATATGCTGATGATATTTAAAGATAAATTTTAGACACCTCATTCCATCTCTCTTGCTATTACAAAAACACACACACACACACACACACACACCACTCCAAAACCCATGAACTTTCCAAATGTGTGCCAGTCAGGACAATTCTTCATGAAACAGGGTGATGGGCTATGGCTCAAATGTCCATAAATTATGAGTGTGCCTATGGAGCCAGTTGTCTGTTGTGCCTTGGTAGAATCCACACTCCTTCTTCCAATTAGCCCTGCTGATAAATTTCATGGACCTCTCCAAGGGTTCCCATCTCACACAAATACAAATGGAGCAATGATGCAGAAATGTAGTAGTGCTATTACCTACCCCCCTAAAACCCCATCCCAAAGCACAACGTGATCCACAGAGACAGCGGAGATGGATGGATGCCTCCCAAGAAAGAAAACCCTTCCAAAATTTACTTACTCCCCCATTTCAAATTCAGCACTAAACATGCTTTGCAATGAGATGTTTGGCAAACATGGAGTAGTCCAGGGGCGGGTTCCTAATTTTTTTACTACCACTCTGTGGGCATGGCTTATTTTGTGGGTGTGGCTTGCTGGCCATGTGACCGGGTAAGCGTGGCTTCTCGGACTGCTGAAGGGAGGGGAATGGAGATAGCTCCTGCCGCCCGTTCTTTCAGCGTCTCACACGCTCCCTCAGCCATCCTCCCCTGCTTGGACTCACTGTGGGGTAGGAAGGCAGTGCATGCGCAGTGCCAGAAGCTCGGCTTCTGGGCATGTGCAGAAGAAATTTTTTAAAAAAAAAATTAATTTTTTTTTAAAAAATGGCGGCGCCCAGGCACTGGCAACCGACCGCACCGGTACTGTGATGTCACCAGCGGGCCTCGGTGCTATAGAGTGGACCACACCGGTAGGAACCCACCACTGGAGTAGTCCCCAGCATATCAGTCCCGGGAAAACTGGAAAGAGGAGCCTTGAGAGCTTCCAAAACCCGAATGCAAAAGTCGTCCATGGCTTGAGTTCCTTCATCAGCAGAGTGTGAATCACCCACTACACAACATTCTAGCAGGAGGGGGGGGAGTGCTTCAAGCTTGTTAAGCAAACAAAAGCCAAGGCTATCCCTATAAAGTAAACAGGACTCTAATACATGCAAATATTCCAGCTAGGGAGCAGGAGTTCAAAAGAATATTAGACTTTCAAGCCAGAAGAATGTGGCATGCTCCTCAGATGATACACACAGCTGTTCATCCCAACTTTACGTCTGTACCCTAGCTTTACGGCAAGCCTCAAGAATGACAGCTTCTAAAACAGGACAAAGAAAGGATCTGCAAATGCGCTTTTTCAGTATATGGACTGATGACAATCCAGCAGAAAGGATTTCAAGATTCAGAAAGCCCAGAACACAGAGAAGCAACCAGCAACTGAGTACTTCTTTCTCCAACATAGTGGCTCCCAGAAACACAGAGCAATAATGCTTCTTGCGGAATTGATAGAGAGTTTAGCCTGGGAAAAACTGAGGCATATCACAAACTTCTAATGTCAGGATTCCAAGTAACACCCCCAACGAAAGAAAACTCCGAGGCTTGAGTTTCCTCAAAGTTCCATTTTATTCGAGATGTCATATTGGCACATCTGGGAAAACCCGAATCATTAATCAAAAATTCAGAACTCTTGTCACCTACAATAAACCGATCCCCACCCCTACCCCACCCAGGTTCTGCATTTGCTCACTGGGTGAACAAATGCAATAGATTATTCCTGGAAGCTTCCTCCGAAACTGGGATTTTTCAGCACAGTATGTAACAGAGGTCCCAGAGGAAATTGCGTGGCCTAAGAGTATTCTGAATAGCAGAAGCTTTCCAAAATATAAAAAGTGAAACTGAACTGATATGTACCGAGCTGATGCAGTAAAAGTGCAAAGCAAGTCACTCACACAGGACAGTAATTCACTATTCAAACTCTCAAGTCAAGATGGGAAAACTGCTTAGGAATGCTGTTTCTGAGAACTGTCACAAAATGACACAGTAATGGACCTCACCTCACAGCCTGAGAGAGGAGGCTTCTGGCTTCTTGGACATACAGGAAGTGCGAATCTCAACTGGAGATTACCCTTTGGCATTGAAGCCTTGTAAAGTGTTGCCTGTGTTAAGTTTCAGGAAAAGAAAAACTTTCCATAAACTTCACCCCCCCCCCCTTTCCAAAAACCAAAAGCAGCTACATTCCCACAGTAAGCAAAGCATGACAATTCTCCTGGAATCTCTTCTCTCTCAACGATGATTGAAGTGTGACTTTAGAATGTCACCACAAGCAAAGTCCTGAACTTGAAAAGGTAGAAAAGAAAGTGTAGCCCTAGTCTAGGTCATGAACATTTAGCTAAGAGGCGGATCAAATGGGATTTAGAGTCTAGAATGCCCTCAGCAAGTACTAGACCAGGCCTGTCAAACTGGTGGCCCGGGGGCCGGATACGTCATGCGCAGGCCACGCCTACCCTGGCTCCGCAAAGGCAAAAAATGTCGTGATACGTCATGATCCGGCCCGTGATGCTATCGAGTTTGAAGCCCGTGTACTAAGCAGAGCAGTTAGTTCACATGAAAGCAGAATGTTCTACGTAATTCTGCCTTGAGGTCATATTACAGAATTATAAAACAACAGAGTTGAAGTCTTCTAGTTCAACCCCCTGCTCAAACAAGAGACCTTATACCCAGGGGTGGGTTCTAACTTACCTTGTCGCCGGTTTGCTTCCTCCCGCGCTGCGTGGCTGTGCGCGCATTGTGCGCCGCATAGCCGCACCACGCAGGCACGTACATATACGCAGTGCCGAAAAACAAAAAATAGCAAAAAAAAAAGCCAAAGCAAGATGGCGGTGCATGCGCTGTGCCGAAAACATGGCTTCTGCGCATGCGCAGAAGCAAAAACCAGCAAAAATTCAAAAAAAAATTCCCCCAAAAATGGTGGTGTCCATGGACTGGGACCGACAGAACTAGCTCAATGATGTCACCACCGGTTTATTACCTGTTCTATAGAACGGGTGTGAACCGGGAGGAACCCACCTCTGCTTATACCAGTGATGGCGAACCTTTTTTGGTTCGCGTGCCAAAAGGGGTTGTGTGCGCATGCTAGCGCGCACACACATGCCCACACCCATTCCCCCCCACGTATGCACACACACACGCTGCCCCCTGCGCATGCGCACACGCCCCCCCACCCCCGCGCAAAGGCCTTACTGAAGCCTGGGACAGTGAAAAACGGCAAAATGGACAAAACGGAAGTTCGGAAAAACGCACTTCCGGTTTGCCTGTTGGGCTGTTTTCGCACTCTGGGGCTTCAGGAAGCTTCCCTGAACCCTCCGGAGTGCTAAAAACAGCCCAATGGCAAACCGGAAGTGCGTTTTTCCGAACTTCCGGTTTACCCGTGGAGCTGACATAGGGCAACGCCTCGCGTGCCCTCCGATATGGCTTCGCGTGACACCTGTGGCATGCGTGCCATAGGTCTGCCATCACTGGCTTATACCATTCTGGACAAATAGCTGTCCAATCTCTTCTTAAAAACCTCCAGTGATGGAGCACCCAAAATTTCTGGAGGCAAGCCGTTCCACTGATCAATTGTTCTGTCAGGAGATTTCTCCTTAGTTCTAGGTTGGCTTTTTTCTCTGATACGCTTCCATAGCTGCTTCACCTATAGTGGTGAACAAAAAATAGAAGGTTGGACAATGCCAATATAATGCATGCAACAATGAGGGCCGGGCACTTCATCCCCTTCATCAAGCCTCCCTTTTTCCTTCTGGGCTTTGACTGGATCCTGATGGAAGAGATCCAATTCAATCCAATCCAATTCTACATGGAGTTAGAATGCTTTGGTTCGCACCAGCACTGTGACATCTGGAGAACCAGAGCCACATTCCTTCATCCTTCTTGAAAGGTAAGTCATCTACTTTCCTAAGAAGTGAGAGCGGGGAGTGGAATGGGGAAAAGTTCATCTTCAGCAATTGCTTTGGGAATGATTTAACAGTGAAACTATTAACCAGGTTCCTGAGAGAACATTGTGCAGATTCAGCTGTTCCTTGTCTATAGCTGCGGCTATTTTTTAACCCTCTGCCTAACCATTCTTGACCCTTTGGCACCACTCCCTTGGGTGGAGGAGAGACCTTTGTTCCTCAGCTGCAATAAAAGGTGTAGCAAAGGACAAGGACATCATTAACCACCTGTTGATAAGGATTTGTATCTTAAGCCACTTCTAATTAGCATTATCTCCCTTAATAGTCCTCAGAGGAAGCTGTGCTGCTAGCTGGAGAGAAAAGAGGATTGCCATCGCCAGCAGCAGAAGCCACATCCTGAAGTTTATTTATCAGCAAGATCATCGGCGCTCTTTTCTGTTCTCCTGACATCTTGAGTTTGCTCTAATGGCAGGTTTTGAGGGGATTTGGCATAATCCATAGATTACCCTGATTAAGAAGCTGCATGCTTTCAGTGCTGGTTACCAGCAAGATACAGAATACTTTACGTGTTGAAATCCCACACGACAGAAGTTTGAATATCATGGGTGTTCAATGGAGTTTATGCACCTTAACACTGCTTAGTGCCCCAGCATCACCAAAGCCAACAATTACTGAAAAAGGGAAAATTGTTTTATTGTAATGATAATAGACTGAACATAATATAACAAGAGAAAAGAATAAGGAAAATATTGGAAGATATAAGAAAGATAATGATGTAAATAATAACTATAAAGAATAAACAAGTTTTTGTATCACTAGGCTGTAAAAGGATAGTGTCGACGAGATGGTTGACATGTATGTTCAATGTTCAATGTTTTCTATACTCAAAGATATTTGTTATTCTATTTATATATACATATGTTTATACATGTTTTTATGTTTGTTTGTATGTTTGTTTGTCTTTTTTACATAATTAATAAAGATTATTTTATTACAAAGCCAACAATTACAAGAAATGTGATTTTGATGATACAATCACCAAGAAAGGAAAAACAACATTTTCTGGTTCTGTAATTGTACTGCTCTCTTAGACACAGACAGGCAAGTCACCAGAATATAAACTGACAGCAAACAGCACTCCTTACTACCGTAGCACTGATGAAGTTATCCAGTTAGGTTAATGAAACGTCTGCAAGAAAACAAGCAAGCTCAGAGAACACCAAGAACCCCTCATTTCAACCCTGAGCTACAAATATTCTCCTTTATTAGACAAAGTCATGTAAGATTGAAACCCAGGAAACATATTCTATAGAAAAGAAACGCTCATAGTAAAGATGCTTGTGGAGAAGCAGGGAAGCACAGGTTCCAGTCTCCCCATAGCCACAAAAATTCATAGAGTCATTCTACAGCAGTCACTCAGCCCAGTCTAACTCATAGAATTATCAATGAGAGGAATAATAGAAAGGAGCTCTATGTAGTCTTGATCTCCTGAATGAAAGGCAGGATAAATCTGATAAGTATTAAAACAACAACAAAAGTTAGCTGATGTAAGCAGAACAAGGGGTGCACCGTGCAACATTACATAACTGAAGAATTATGTCCTGCTTTGTCAAGAAATAATTCTCAATGCACTTTGAATCTGAGGCCTTCCCATTTTGTTCTTTGTTCTTGCCCTTCCCTCTGAAAAGTTCTGAATTGTCAACCGTGCCCAACTTTTAGGTATGTTGGATGAAGACACCTCCTATTAGCCCAATCTCCACAATGATCCTGCATGGGCAATTTATTTCTTACGTTTCAGCGTGCAAGGAATAGAAGAGAGTAGTTCCTCTGCTCTTTAGGTTGCACACAGTGATGTCAGAAAACAGCCAGTGGACTGTGGAAGTAGTGCAATTATCTGAGCAAAGCACCTTTCACATATGCTCCCACCTGGGTTAGAAATCTATAGAATTCCAGCAGATGTCTCAATGAAAACTCCCCATTGCATGCAATTATGCTGTACTGGTTGCGATTCACTCTTGAGTGGCATGACTAACATGACATTAGAAGGTGTTTTTCAAAAGGCAGCTGGACTTTCGTAGGTTTTTTCCCCCCTTGAAAATGTTTTGCTTCTCATCCAAGAAGCTTCTTCAGTTCAGATGAGAAGTGAAACATTTTCAAGGGAAAAAAACACTAAGGAAGTCCAGTTGCCTTTTGAAAAGCACCTTAGGGAGAACTACGACCTGGATGATTGAGAATCTTCATAGACATGACATTAGATTGTTCTCAATTCATTAATGATGTCCCTTAGTGTTACTCGGCCATAACATAGAGGATATAAAGCCAGTCCTTATTCCTTTCAGAATACAAAACTAAAAGCTGTAAGCGAAAAATGGCTTGTTCACATCATTCCTCTTGTGATCTTCATGACACTAAATAGGGTTAAGTATCCTAAAATCAATGGGATGAAAATGGGTTATTGAAAACTACCAGCTAATGTAAGATTTCCTAGCCGTATTCTAACATCCTACCTAGTGAAGGACCAGTAATCACATATATCACAACGTAATTCCCAGAAGTCTCTATCCCCATAACCAAAGATAAGGGGAACTGGTTGTTACCTCTCCATTATATAGAGCAGAACTTCACTTCTCTTTTTTACTCTGATTTCTCTCTGCTATCAGTTTCGATGCCCTGCTAAGCATAGAAGTCTTCCACCATGAATTGTGGCTGCCACTCCTAATGAAGAGGTCAGGATGGACAAAGGGAAGGAGCCATAAATGTTTGAGAACGATTAACAGACCTAGAGACAGTCATTAGCAGGGAGAAGGAGGAAGTGATGACTCAGCAGCTATGAAAGCAAAATCCATTTACTCTTTTCTATCACTGCCCTAAAGAAACCCCCTCATGCTTAGGCAACATATTTTGGGGTAAGGTCAGAGGTGGGATTCAGCCGGTTCAGACCTGTTCGGGCGAACTGGTAGTAGCGACCGGCGGGTGAGTGAGCCTGCCCACCCGCCCCAGCGCTATGCCGACCTATTTAGCCACATTTTCAAACCGCGTGCATGCATGAAGCCGCGCACGCGAGCAAAGCGCATGCACGGAAGGCGCACGCGACTGAAGCGAGCGGGCACAAGCGCTCCCGTTGTCAGTGCTTGGCGAACTGGTAGGGAACCTATGTGAATCCCACCTCTGGGTAAGGTGGCTGCTATCTATACGAAAAGTGAATTCACCTACCCACCAAGCTATAGCTTGTTTTTATTAAGTAATTTGCTAAAATAAACACCAATGGTTTATTAATCATTTATTAAATACCAAAGCAGTAAAAAAAGATGTGTATTAAATGAACACCAGAAACAGCCAAAAATGAGATGGATAATAATTATGGAAGCTGACCTCAGGCTAGAGAAATACCGGTACACTGCACATAATCTCAGGGAGTAACTGGAACAAATCATGACCCCAGAACACACAAAAACACTAACAGCTACCTTCAAGACTATATCTCTCTAAGACATGCTGAAAAAAGGAAAACAAAACTCCAAACCAAACTGCTCAAGCTAAACCCCAGAAGCAAAGCGATACCTGAACCCAAATGAGGAGTCAACACTCCAGCCGCCCACTACCCACCACAAAACGTATGAAAGGCCTCAGTTATAATATAGACAATACGAATCAGTTAGAATTTTTTGCAGCCTAAGAAGCAGCATTTGAAATCATAAGGACGCACCACGAAGACGCAAGAAAACATAAGGCAGGCAATCATCCCACAGACCAGAAGAACACAAAAGCAGAACCAACTTAAAGCTGAGGAAAGAGAAGCCCTCAGAACATAAAGAAGAACCACCATCATCATCTTCCCAGCAGGTAAAGGTCAAACCACAATTACCATGGACAAGCGACAAGACATACAAAGAGCCAAAGAATTACTGGAGGACAAAGAAACTTACCTCCCCGTAAATAGAAACCCAATAGAAACAGGACAACCTGATCAGGAGAATCTTCAATGACCTAACCAAAAAAGGTTAAATCACAAAAGAAGAACAATGGCATATCAAAAGCAGTGGAGTCTGTCCTTCCATACTTCTATAGATGCCACAAAACACACAAGCCTGATATACCACTTTGTAGACACAACCAAAAGTTGGGCACCCATAGCTTCATCTGGGAAACTGAACATCATTTCCCGCCCCCCACCTTTTTTTCAATCGTGTCCAATTCTTAGAGACAGCGTGGACAAGTCCCTGCAGTTTTCTTCGCAAGGTTTTTCAGAAGTGGTTTGCTATTGCCTCCTTCCTAGGGCTGAGAGAAAGTGACTGGCCTAAGGTCACCCCCTGGCTTTATGCCTAAGATGGAACTAAAATTCACAGTCTCTCGGTTTCTAGCCAGATGTCTTAACTACTACACCAAACTGACTCTAGACCAAGCTTAAATCCCAAAACACTAAGGAATTCTGAAAGCTTGGCATTTAGACAAATCAACCATCAAAACACACACAGAAACAAACCATATTTATACTCAATTCAAAACAGGGGAAAAAAAGCTAAGAAGGAAATAAAAAGAGCAGAACACATCCCCTCCAGCAGCCAACACCCCATTAAGCAGAGATTAGCACCAGGCAAACAATCAAGCAAGCAAGCAGAAAAACAACACTTTACTCAAGGAACTACCAAGGAGAAAACTATACCTTCCTCAAAAGAGCAAGCTACTCTATGTGTGTATCAGAGGTGGGTTCCTCCCGGTTTGCACCGGTTCTATAGAACCGGTAGTAAACCGGTGGTGACGTCACAGAGCCGGTTCTGTCGGAGCCAGTCTGTGGACGGCGCCATCTTTTTTGGGGAGGGGCTATTTTTTGCTTCTGCGCATGCGTAGAAGCTGAGTTTTTGGCACTGTGCATGTGCCAGCATCTTGTTTTCGGCCTCTTTTTTTTTGCTTTTTTTTGCCGGTTTTTGCTTCTGCGCATGCACAGAAGCGGAGTTTTTGCCATTGCGCATGCGCATGTGTGCACGCACACGGCACAGCCATGTGGTGCGCAATGCACGCGCAGCCACGCAGCACGGGAGGAAGCGAACCGGTGGTGAGGTAAGTTAGAACCCACCCCTGGTGTGTATGTGTGTGTTTTTACAAATAATTCAAGGCAGTGAACATATCCCACACACCTTCCTTCTCCTATTTTCCCCCACAACAACAACCCTGTGAGGTGTATTGGGCTGAGAGTGAGTGACTGGCCCAAAGTCACCAGCTGGCTTTCATCGCTAAGATGGGACCTGAACTGATAAGTCTCCCGCTTTCTAGCCTGATGCCTTAACAACTAGACCAAACAGGGAACAGACCCTAAATTTATTAGTTGGCACTGATAATATTGCCTAGTTGGGTAATGAAATGTCTGCAAGCAAACAACCAACTCAGAGCATCAAGAATTATTTGGGTTCTTTGTAAAGAGGTAAGTATCAATATCCAATATACACTCTGAATACAATGCAACACATATTCTACAGGAGCTAGCAAGAACTAAACTGATTATTTATTTATTTATTTGTTTGTTTGTTTTTGTGAGATTTATATACCGCCTCACAGTACAAGCACTCTCTAAGTGGTTTACACCAGTAAGCAATGTATATTTATATTGCCCCCAACAATCTGGGTCCTCATTTTACCTACCTCGGAAGGATGGAAGGCTGAGTCAACCTTGAGCCGGTGACCTGTGGATCACAGTCAGCTAAAGTGGCCTGCAGTACTGCCTCTAACCGCTGCGCCACCTCAGCTCTTAGATTACAGATTCTTATGCTAGATAAAGCTTCAGATCATCAATGCATATTTTGTTCACCTCTACAGTGGGGGCATACTTGAGATTTAAGTCTTCAATTTTATTTTATTTTTACATTTTTATAGTATTGCAACTTTTTTCTTCTCCTCTCACATTTTACTCTATGCTTTATGTCCCTTTTTTGTCTTGGGAACTTTTCTGCACATTTTAATTGTTTAATGTATGAATGAGTTATTTTGAGATACTGCTATGACCTACTGGACAAGAACTGGAACTGAAACAGAGATGTTTACGGGCAGTTTCCTCCAAGAGAGGGGAATTCTACTGCATCTCTGCCTTGTAAGAATTATAAAATAATTGCAGCCATTACAGTAAAGCTTTGGGGGACAGTAGCACAAATTCCCTCCCTCGCGAACAATGTTTGACATCACTTTGAAGTGAAACCAAAGTCTCTGCCACAAGAAGTTGAGAAATAATTCCTTTACATAACTGCATTATTGTTCTTTATACAATTGCACTAGCTGTTCCTTCACAAAATAATTAAGAGTGCATCCATAACAATTCTTTATCCTGCTGCCCATTTAATTTGGGGAATTCTGTTAAAATCAACACACAGTAAGCTAACAAACGTATTTGCGTGTGAATAAACTACCTTTCCAATTTGCTTTCCAACTTACTCACAGGAATGTAGCAATGGGGACAAACTTGGAGCATTTGCAAAACATGAAATCCAGCTATTTGTAAAATTTCAGCTCAACTAAAAGAAAAGGCCAGTCAAATAACTAGACAAACTCAATGATAGACTCAAATGACTTGAATGAGTTCTCTAGAGAAAAAAAAATCCAAGATGTTAATTCAAGTATCAAACAAGTAAAGGGCACAGGGGTTCAAAAGCTCATTCATCACTGACTTTTCCTGTTGATGGGCTAGAGCAGGGGTCTCCAAACTCGACAAATTTAAGACTTGTGGACTTTCAACTCCCAGAAATCCCTAGCATGGCTGGCTGGGGAATTCTGGGAATTGAAGTCCACAAGTCTTAAATTGAAGACCTCTGCTGTAAGCCATGCTTTATGGTTCAGATCAATATCTGAATCCAGAAATTATTTTTCTGCTTATCTGGTAAGAAAGTTATAAGGATCAGAGGGAGGAGAAAGGGAACGACAAGATAGATCTGCCTCTTCGGAATTAGGAGTATTAAGATCAGAAATGAAAGTTCAGTTTGCAGAGTTATTTATTAGCTTTGCAGATCTGGTTTATGACTGATAACACACTGGCTTGGAAACATATCAACTACACCCAATAGTGCTTGCATGCCAATTTAAATGCATAAGATCAAGCTGATTTATATTTTAACTGGCCTTTTAATGTAAGCCTAAACTTTCTGTATTGTTTGGGGAAGACCAGATAGATTCCTAGGGCAGGGGTCGCCAACCTTAAACACTCAAAGAGCCATTTGGACCTGTTTCCCACAGAAAAGAAAACACCGGGAGCCACAAAACTCTTCCCGTACCTGAGCGGCCACAGAACTAGCATATGTAGTTGAATTAAACGTTCTGTTTTCTTCTGAAACTTTTATTTTCTTGCATTTATCCATTGTTGGCCTACCGGGGGTCGAAAAGCTCAATAAATTGCGTACCAGCGGGTATCACACATTGGTGGTTGTGATGCATATTTTGAGTGACAGGGAGCCGCAGCAGAGGGATGAAAGAGCCACATGCGGCTCCAGAGCCGCGGGTTGCTGACTCCTATATTAGGGAGTCAGAATGACACACAGACCTCTCTTTCTCAATATTTTTTCTCTCTCTTTTTATATTTATATGATATTTATTTTACAGTTTGGAACTCACTTATACAAAGCAGGTAATCAATTGTATTCCATTTTTTATCCTATCTTTTCACAGTCTACTTGTGCCAACCTGTTCTATCTAGTGTTTGAAAACTGGTATTCAGCTATTGAAGGAGATCAAGAGAAAGACAGACCAGCTATTGTTCCTCATTAATTAGTGTTTGAACAGATTGTTTTAGATATTTGCAGTGGTTACTACTTGGAGATTTCAAAGACAAATCTTTGACACCAAGGACAATAGAGTAGCACCTCAAAGGTACAGTACAGCACAATGGCCTGAGTTGCAGAATCAGGAAAGGAATCTAGTTTTAGATAAATAGTTTACCAATTTGTCACAGAGACCTTTAGCAGAAGCGTATTAACAAGATGAAGGTATTAAAGGGCACGGCTTGAAGGTAGATTTCCTCTCTTTTAATTCCAGGAAACTTTTGTGGAGATATTTCAAACCAATTCTTATTTTTGTAAATCAAAATTCCTCCCGAATTCCAATGGTAAGGCATCACTGCTGCAAACATGTTTTCTACATGCTAGGCAGGAGGAGGAAGAAAACTATTTCTCTGGCTTCAAAGTCAAATTAGTATTTCATTAAAGAGTTTCAAGTCTTAGTTTAGCTGAAGTATTACACTACCTCTATTAGGCATCTCAACACAAGGTCCCTGAACTACTTGGAAAGCTGGCTTTGTGGCATTCTCAGCTGGGTAAACAATTTTAGCCAGATTGGAGTAATTTTAAATCAATTTAATTTAAGAAGGATACTAAACAACTTCCAGATCATTCAAGCTTTTTTTTTTTTTACAAAGAATTGTTAAGCATGAGAATTATTACAAATTTGTATTAAGAAGAAACACATTATTTCCCTTATCCCAAATAAAATTCCTTCTTTAAAGAGTAGTTATCATTAGTTGGGCCTACTGGTTCAAGGCAATGGGTCAAGAGAATCTCTACAATGTCATTCAGGCTGGCAGGAAAATTAATCCTAATTTAGCTCTATTCTCCACTGGTCCCAAAGAGGAAAAGGCTATGTGGAACATACAACTTTGCTTGTGCTCCCACTGCATAGAACCTGTTTTATCCAATCTAATACTAGGACCAGCTCATTTAGAGCATGAGCCTGTGCACTTAAATGATGCCAGGTTCAATCAAGCTCAGGTATAATTTTAATAATAAACATATCAAATCCAGTCTAAACATCTGACCCACTATACTTTTTCCATTGGCATCTGTGGAAAAATTATAATTTCCAAGTTTCCTGAATGTGATGTTGATCACAAAACTGAGAAAAACTGAAAAATTGAAAAAAATCATGTTAACATTTTATGGGAGTTTATGGGAGCACATACAAATTGATCACTATCTACAACACAACACACTCCTTATTTGAAAAGAGCAATTTTTGTAGAAGTGGCAATTATCACGGCAGCAGAATCAAGCAAAAGAATTTGAAAAAATGGTAAAACATAGAGATCACATTATCATAATAGGTACACCATGATAGATATCTACAAAGGCATCTTGTATTTGGCGGAGCGACAAAGCAGATTAATCAGATTTTTTACAGCTAAATATTTCAGTTGTATATAACAACTATAACAATTACAGATTTGTAAGAAAAACTTGCAGGTTTTTTTTAAATGAGCATATGTTATAGCTCATGATATTATTTGGGTAATTCCTAGAATATCAATCAAACATGTGATTGGTTTTGTTTCATTCTACTGTATTGTTCCTTAATGAATAAAAACAAATAAATAGCAATGTCATTTATTGTTCCAACTCATTGGGTATAACATAATGTACAGTTATCCAAGAATAGAAAAGTTATGCCTGAAACCCAGCTGTCAGTCAACGCAGAGAATTCTGCAGCAGACAGAGCAGCCTCTTTTTTTAATTGTACTGACTCACCAAATGTATTCATTTAAATATTATTATTATTATTGACAGTCCCTCAAGCTACACCAGGTTAGGAAACCAAAGATATAAATGCTAAAACTGCTTTTTATTATAGTTACAATAACATAATCTTTCAAGTCTGAATATACTTGCCCCACCCCCTTCCTCCCTTTGTCTTCACAAGAACTACCGTATTTTTCGGAGTATAGGACGCACCGGAATATAGGACGCACCTAGATTTTAGAGGAGGAAAACAAGGAAAAAAGTATTCTGAACCAAATGGTGTAGTAATATATTATTTAATAAAATACCAGTGTAGCAGAATACTTTTTACAACCATGTAAACTTTTTACAACCATGTACACTTTTTACAAACTTCAAACTTGACAGCTTTAAGCCTTGTGGACTTTAACTCCCAGAATTCCTCCTCCAGTCATGCTAGCTCAGGAATGGGAGTTGAAGTCCACAAGGCTTAAAGTTGTAAAAAGTCTTGCCAAGTTTGAAGACCCTTGCACCCCTAACCCAGGGGTCTTCAAACTTGACAGCTTTAAGACTTGTGGACTTCAACTCCAATTCCTGAGCTAGTATGACTGGAGGAGGAATTCTGGGAGTTGAAGTCCACAAGTTTGAAGACCCTTGCACCCCCTTGGCAAGTTTAAGACTTGTGGACTTCAACTCCCAGAATTCCTCCTCCAGTCATACTAGCTCAGGAATGGGAGTTGAAGTCCACAAGTCTTAAACTTGCCAAGGGGGTGCAAGGGTCTTCAAACTTGTGGACTTCAACTCCCAGAATTCCTCCTCCACTTGGCAACCTTAAAAAAAAAACCCTTAAAAAAAACCCTTAAAAAAAGTTCTAACCTGTCGGCTTTCTTCGGACAGCAGTAGCGGCTCCTCAGGTGCCTCGGGAGCAGGCTTCAAGTGGTGGTGGGGGTTTTGGGCTGTAGCGGAGGTGGCGGCTCACTTCGGGTAGTGGCAGGGACACCGGCTGGGGCAGCGGGGACAGCGGAAACGGCGGCGGTGGGACAGCGGGGACAGGAGAAACGGCGGCGGTGGGACAGCGGGGACAGGAGAAACGGCGGCGGTGGGACAGCGGGGACAGGAGAAACGGCGGCGGTGGGACAGCGGGGACAGGAGAAACGGCGGCGGTGGGACAGCGGGGACAGCAGAAACGGCGGCGGTGGGACAGCAGGGACAGCAGAAACGGTGGCAGTGGGACAGCGGGGACAGCGGAAGCGGCGGCGTGACAGCGGGGACAGCAGAAACGGCGGCGGTGGGACAGCGGGGACAGCAGAAACGGTGGCGGCGGGCGGCGGGGACAGCGGAAGCGGCGGCGTGACAGCGGGGACAGCAGAAACGGCGGCGGTGGGACAGCGGGGACAGCAGAAACGGTGGCGGCGGGCGGCGGGGGCAAGTAGTGGTGGTGGCGGCGGCAGCAGCGGCAAGCAACAGCGGGGATGGGGGAGGCAAGCAGCAGGGGGGAAGCGGCGGTGGCGGCAGTGGCAGCGGCGGGGACCACGGAGGCCGAAAACCTCCGAAGGGTGGGGGCTGGTGGGTGGGTAGGGCTACATTCGATGTATAAGACGCACCCAAATTTTCACCCTCTTTTGGGGGGTAAAAAGGTGCGTCCTATACTCCGAAAAATATGGTAACTTAGCAACTGCAGTGCTTCACTTAACAACTGTGGCATCAAAAGTCGTAACATGGTGCAAAACTCACTTAACAACTATCTCACTTAGCAAAAGAAATTTTGGGTTCAATAGTGGTTGTAAGTTAAGGACTACCTGTATATGTTAACCTGACAGTAGGTGATTATAAAAATTTCCATTAACAATGGTATGAAATAATATGCTCAAATTTGTATGTAACTGTCCAATTGCAGGTGGATGTGTTATTTTTGTTCACTTTTTTAGAACTCTGTGCAAAACATAAACTTGCATTAAAAAATTGAACAAATGCACTTATGAAAACAACCCCCCCTCATTGAACTATAATACTTTCATTGATTAAACAATGTTTCAGTTACACCACATTATGGATGGCTTTCTCACACTGTGATAACTTTCATTTACAAACCACAGGCGCACAACATGCTAACCACATGGCACTTCACATTTTGATTGCTATAATGTTCTTGTGTTATGGAGCTGCCCTTGCATTTAGTCTGGAGGCCAAAGCTGGTGCAGAATGGCGCACCTCAGCAACACCAATGGATAATTAGCTGTTGAACTAAATACAAGGTTACCTTGGCAATACATGGCTTAAACTGGACTTCCCAGTGTACAAGTATTACCTTTCTTGTTATAGGCTGGGTCAGTGCTGGGAAAGAACCTTGTCGCTGGACCAAGAACCACATTGTACATTCTTGTGGCTTGTCATAGAATTTCTCAATGGTGCACTCTTTCCTGAAATTCCTGAGCTGATTATAATTACATCTTTAAAGGCACCTTTCTTCTCTCATTTTCCTTGTGAAAATGCTGTTTTAAATTGTTCAAATAATTTTTTTGTTTTATGTTTAATTTCCTCTCTTTTTAAAATTGAAATTAACGATTATTTTAATCTGTTTATTATACTATTTGCATTTTGCATTTCTTGTTTTCTTTTTATGTTACATTGTTCTAATTGTTCATTATAGTTTCAATACAATTATATTTATATAATATTAATTAAAGCTATGAACAGTCTATTGTGTAGATAATTTGGTAATCAGTTATAGAGAAAAAAGGAAAGATACACCCTATATTAATTACAATTTACAATATCACAAGCATAAATTTTGTTTTTCAGATATAACTAAGACATATTTTTCAGATATAATATTAAAGGAAAAAACTGCAGCAATGGAAAAAGAGTACATGTTCACAAAAGAAGTCTGACAAAATTTAAATAAAAATTCTTATACACACAATATATCACACAATACAGCAAATAAAATCACTTATAGCATGGCTTCTCCCTAACAGTTAGGCAGCAAATTTTACAGTCTTTCCAAGTTTCCATATTATATGTAGCAAGAATTTTGCCTGCCTGGGGGCTTGTTTTCAATGTATTCTCCTGGATTTTTTTAAAAAATTAATAACCCGTTCTATTTAATAATAATAATTTACTACATACACTCAATAAGATCACCCAGACATTGCAAAATACAGCCGATACTCCAATTTCAGCAGTCACTTCCTGGTTCCTTTGTACACGTGTCTCTCTTCAGCCAATGGCAAAGCAGCCTGGAATAGAAGGGCTAGATTCTGCGGTTCACATCTATTTCTGTAAAAAGTGAAGCGAGCGGCTCAAAAAGAGCCGATTTTTGGAAAGAATGCCCTAGCCTAGCTTGTCTGCATTCTTTCAAAAAATCGGGACTTTTTAGAGGACGGGCGGGACGCGGGACAAAGCATTAAAAAGCGGGTCTGTCCCGCCCAAATCGGGACGTCTGGTCACCTTAGTCTAAGACCATCGGAAAACACATATTTCCGATGGTCTTAGGAATCGAGACACCGCTCCTCTATCCGTTTCCAGGCGGGTCCACCCACATGCAAATAGACTGCAAAAAAAACAACTGTACCATGGAAACTTCTGAGCATGCTCAGAAGCCGAATTTCTGGCACTAGCGCATGCATCACCATCTTGTTTCCGCTTTTTTTTCAAAAATTCGGCACTGCGCATGCGTGCGCGCACAAAGCGTATGCGCGGCCACGAGGCGTGGCCACGTAGCACAGGAGGAAGTGAACCGGCAGTGAGGTAAGTTAGAACCCAGCCCTGAGTTTCCTATAATAATTTTATTATTTTATGGTTGGGGGGGTCACCACAACAGGAGGAACTATATTAAAGGGTTGCGGCATTAGGAAGGATGAGAACCACTGTCTTAGAGGTTCTTTGGTTGGGCTGTTTACTGTTGGCTTGCTTGGTCGTTTCTTGATTGGGGTTAACTACTTTGGGTAATGAAATATCTTCAAGAAAACAAGGAAGCTCAAAGAGCATCAAAGACCCTTCACTTTCTTAAGTTACATTTCTGCCCTGGACTCAGATTTCTTTTGTCTGACTGTTGTCTTGGTGAGGCTCTTCCTCATGTTCCTCAAGGCAATTCCTTCTGCCCATTACAACTATGAACAGGAAGAAAAGGAGTCCTCCCCTTATTTCCTTCTCCAAAATTCTTTAGTTAGAAGAATCTGCAAATCCTGCTAGAGTCCCTATTTAAATATTTAGATAAATGGTCATTTGTGGTCACATATTTAAAATTCCTAAGCAAATAAACATTAACATTCTTCTGTTAGTTACCAATTAGATATATTCATGAACTTTAGAAGTATTTAGTGGACACCTTACTTGACCATGATTGTATTCTGAGACATACAGCCATTCCAGTACATTAACAGAACAGTGTGTGTCACCATCTTATTTCTATTAAATATAGCCCTTAAACCATACTTTGTAATTTCATTAAGGCAAGTACCTCTGAATAACCCTGAACAGCCCCTATTTCTGACTAACTTAAACCAGAATTTGAAATCATGGTAACTTCAAAGAATTCTGATTGATATAACATTCAAATGAATCATTTGGAGAAAATGTGGTTAAAAGATCCAAAATTCACATTGTCTTACTTTTTAAAAGAAAACATTTTTAAAAATGATATACCATTGATATCTGTCACCAGAGAAAGTGTCTGAAAGTACTGTGGTACTTCTAATCACTGTTAGAAATGTGAAACTGAAGGAACATTTTATCATCCATGGTGTACTTGTAAAAAAAGTGAAAAGATACTGGATGCTAATATATTTGGTGATACAGAGAGTTTTAAAAATTTAGCTATTCAGATGAAACCAGAACACTTTTTTTATAGACATTTAGCTAGAAAAGGTTCATGGACGATTGGTTTTACATATGGTAACTCAGCAAGGTTATTATATGCACAAAAATAAAAAATTAAAAAGCACCAATAATGGAGGGATGGATTGTGAAGATTGCTGTGTTTGCAGAAATGGCTATATTGACTTGTTTGATTAAGGAGAGAACTACAGCTACTGGAAAAAGAAACCGAAACACTTTACATATTTTTGTTGTTGTTGTTGTAAATGGATAAAAGCAAACTCCCGATCTTGGGATTTATTAATTTCAAAAGTTTGTTGATGGGAAGAAGGAAACTAGAATGTGCAATAAGGGAGAATAGAGATGGTAACGGCTGTATTTGTAACCGCTGCAAAGAAAATTAGAAATAACTGACAGGTTTTTTTTTGTTATTCTTCACTTTTTCTTTTATCCTCTTTTCTCTTCTACATTTCCGTTGTTTTTTAAATATTTTTAAAATCTTTGAATAAAAATTATTCATAGAGAAAATTATCAGAATAATTAGAAATGGCAATGGAACTCCTTCAAGTTCAAACCATATGGTTACTCTTATATTAGCCATTTATTTATTTATTTATTTATTTATTTGCTTGTTTGTTTATTATTTATTTATTTATTTAAATTTATATGCCGCCCAACTCCCAAAGGACTCTGGGCGGCTTAACAACAGAATAAACATTAAAAACATCTTAAACATTAAAACAATTTAAAAACCCATGCATATCATTTTATGGCCAGATCTCGCCGATTACAACCGCCAGATCAACAGCCCCAGGCCTGTCGGAAAAGCCAGGTCTTTACTGCTTTTCAGAAGGCCAATGGGGTAGGGGCAGTCCGGATCTCTGGAACCAGGGGTTACTGGTTCCAGAGAGCTGGGGCAGCCACATAGAAGGTCCTCCCCCGCGGGCCCGCCAGCTGGCACTGTTTAGCTAACGGGACCTGGAGGAGACCAACTCTGTGGGATCTCACCGGTTGCTGGGAGCTGTGTGGCAGAAGGCGGTCTCGAAGATAACCTGGCCCTGAGCCATGTAGGGCTTTAAAGATAATGACCAACACCTTGAATTGTGCCATACTAATATGTTGTGAAAATAGGAAAGATGGAAAGGCATACAATTCTGCTTACTTACTGGTAAGGATTATGTGTGCTAGATCAGTGTTTTTCAACCTCAGCAACTTTAAAATGGGTGGACTGGGTGGCTATGGAATTCTGGGAATTGAAGTCCACCCATCTTAAAGTTGCTGAAGTTGAGAAACACTGTGCTAGATTAAGATGACTTCTGGGACTTTCACCATCCCAAAAGCTGACCATTGATGACTGAGGCATTTGAAGAAACCTAGTATTGGATAGCATACACCAATTACCAGCAATGCTCAGTTTCACACACATTTCTGAATAAACAATGGCACGCTTCATACATTGTAGTATGCCTTAATGTAGGTTCTTTGATCTGAGTTCAGCGTGTTGTATAAAGTCAAGCTTTGTGGTTTGGAAATCATGGTTTATGCAACTATTCCCAACTTGGATGATCTGTACATGTGTAGATCTGATTTTCCAGAATTCTCCAGTTAGCAAAGCCATCACTGAGAATTCTGAGAATTGAGGTCCACATATCTAGAGCATACCCAAAGTACAAGAAAGGCTGTTGCTGACACAGCTCAATGTATGCACTCAGTATGTGCCATTTTTATTTAAACTATGTATTTATTAATTATACTCAGTGAAATTCAGGGTGGGTCTCAATAACACACGTATTGGAAATATGTTCCCACTACACAAACAGGCTAAATGCTCACATGCCTTTCTTCCCTTATCAACTTCCAATGTTATAAGAGACCTTGACATTGGAGCAGTGTAAATTAATGCTCGCTGCTCAGCCAGATGAGCAATACTGTATAAATTGGGGGTCCATGAGAGGAAGAGGAATCTGCAGAAAAAAATGGACTTCTTAAAACTTAGTGACAAGCAGCTATCTTTGCCAGCAGCAAAAAAAAAGTATTATAAAATCATTTACATCCTAGGAAAAGCTTGATTGACATATTACTGTATTTCTATTCTTCAGTCAGTCCCCAAAAGAATTCAGTAAACTATTTAGCTACCTCTCACAGGTCAGCTTTCAAAACCCTACATGGTACACGGGCAATTTTCTTAGGGTGTTTCATAACAAAGCTGCATATCCATGGATTTTATTTACATACCACTGACATAGCACATTAAATGTGACCCAGGTTAAGAATATGGAGCATATCATTGATCCTATTTTGGGAAGCACACCTTCCCAGGAAATGTAGCAGTGGTGAAATCCAAATATTTTTACTACCGGTTCTGTGGGCGTGGCTTGGTGGGTGTGGTGTGGCTTGGTGGGCGTGGCTTGGTGAGGGTGGCAGGGGAAGGATACTGCAAAATCTTCATTCCCACCCCATTCCAGGGGAAGGATACTGAAAAATCCCCATTCCCTCCCCACTCCTGGGGGAAGGATATTGCAAAATCTCCATTCCCACCCCACTCTGGGGCCAGCCAGAGGTGGTATTTGCCGGTTCTCCGAACTACTCAAAATTTCCGCTACCGGTTCTCCAGAACCTGCTGGATTTTACCCCTGAAATGTAGGATTCTGAAACTGCGTGAAGCTCTCTTTTGCAAAGTTAATCCTGGACACTCGAGAGACATCCAACAGAAAGCAAAAATTCTCAGAAGGACTGTGGCATATAAACAGAACTACCTGTTTACAGGCAAATGTGAGTAATTAGTTTTACTTTGTCCCATAATAGCATTGAAGGAGCAGAAAGAGTAGTAAATTTCTGCCCGCTTCATCAATCTTCTCTTTCAAATGGGAATAAAAATGGGAAGCTGACAGCTCCCAGCCGTGCTTTCTGGGCCCCCCAGAAGCCTTCTTAGAAAATAAAAATGATGAGTAGCTGCAGGACATTGCTTTATTGAAAACAAACTGGCATGCTCAGAAGAAAGAGAAAATAAGGCCGTAATTTAGGCTTATTCTGGGGGGGGAGGGGTCAAAAATGTTGGCAGGGAACAAATGTACCACATTTGCTTTCCTGCAACCTTCTCGTAAATGGGTGTTTGTAGGCTAGCTCATCCCTTCTCTAGCAGCCATTTTGTGAGGATGCCCATAATACACTTTCAAAATTCCAGATGCCTAGAAGCTCCAAACAGTCAAGGACTCCTGCTTTTTGGCAATGGCGAGAATCCTCTCCCTTTGCCTCCCCTCCCAAGAAGTAACCCTCAACTAAGGCAGATTTGACTATCTGCTTCCAATGATTTGCATATGGTTTCTAACTTATTAAGCCCAAAGAGGCAGGAATCAAATAAAAAAAGGTACCGTAATGTTCTTTCTTTGTCACGAGATATTATAGGCCAGTGATGGCGAACCTTTTTTTCCTCGGGTGCCGAAATAGGGTGTGTGCGCGCTATTGCACGCGCGTGCATGCCCACACCCATAATTCAAAGCCCTTCACTTGCTCCACCCTCCTGCACATGCGTGCGCGACCCCCCCCCCCACTCCCCCATTTCCCGACTTCCAGTGGGCCCGGTGGGCCCATTTTTCACCCTCCCCAGGCTCCAGAGGCTTTCTTGGAGCTTGGGGAGGGCAAAAAAGCTCCCCCCAGCCACTCTGGAGGCTCTCCGGAGGACAAAATCGCCCTCCCAGAGCCTCCGCATGAGCCAAAAATCAGCTGGCGGGCACGCACATGTGCACTGGAGCTGAGCTAGGGCAACGGCTCGCGTGCCGGCAGATATGGCTCCGCGTGCCACCTGTGGCACCCGTGCCATAGGTTCGCCATCACTGTTATAGGTGGTAGCATATTAAGAATATTTCTTTAATTTTTTTTAACAGATCATAGTGGAGTCTGTAAGATTTGGTGCTCCGATTAAACAGCCTATACTTTGGCTATTCCTACTACAATATTCAGAGGAATAAAAGTACTGAATTCTGCATCTGTATCTTCCCCCAATTCTTCATCAACTTTCCATGCCGTTGCAGCTTTCATGTCACTGTGTACTCTCACTAACTCTTGTGTCTATTCAAATCGGGAAATCTGCTATTTGAATATCAATCTAATTTGGAAAAACCAGTTTGATTTGATCTGGACATTCAAATCAAGATGTCAAATCAAGTCAGTTTCATTTGGATTTCCAAAGTGTGTGTGTGGGGGGGGGGGAGGTTTCTCAAATGCACTAAAATGTCCGTATCATCTAAACTGATTTGAAGGTATCTAAACTTTTAAAATATCAAAATATCAATTCAACTTAGATATGGTCTTCACATTGAACAGGCAATATACAGACATACAGTTATATGTTTGTGACTAATAGAACTAGAAAATCTATTCCTGGATAAAATCTACCTACCAATATGTCTATGGAGATTCTCAGTCATCCAGGTCATAGTTGTCCCAAAGATGCTTTTTTCAAGAGGCAACTGGACTTTCTGGTTTTTAAGACGTTTCGCTTCTCATCCAAGAAGCTTCTTGGATGAGAAGCAAAGTGTCTTCAAAGGAAAACCAGAAAGTCCAGTTGCCTTTTGAAAAAAGCACCTTTGGGACATACATATCTTTAACATATTAACAGAGTTGGAAGGGACCTTGCAGGTCATCTAGTCCAACCCCCTGCCCAAGCAGGAGACCCTACATCTGATACCTACAGATATGTTGTTGCTAAGAATTTGGTTTGATGGCCCATAATCAATCGGTCAATCTATGCTGCAGCCAAGAATGTAGAATGGGTAGGAATGTAGCTAAGGATTTATATTAGACTGAAATCAAGAATGAAGAAGCAGGAAATGTTTATAAGCCAATGCTGAGGTTCAGTGACAGGTCCAAATTTGCAACTTGAGAACTGTTGTTCTGGATGACTGGGATCCCTTCAGTTAATGCCAAACCTGTTCCCTTTCCCAATTTTTTGGACAGGAGTATAGGCAAGATGATGCCTAGTATGGATTGCGGCAGCTGTAGTTCAAATATTTAAAAGGTATCAGACTGCCCACCAGTATTAAACATTCCAGCAAAGCTGACTCAAGTCCAAATTGTGTTCTTTCTACAGCTGTACATTTCAAATGCCCCTGCAGGCCTTTATCTATATCCATTTCTCCACAAATATGAATCCAGTCAAATCAGGCATTCCCCCGCCCCATAGCAGGACATTTATGACTTAAACTAATCTAATCGAGCCTTGTATTACAGCACTTATCGTAATCACTTGATTTGTTCGTGGGAATTTGTACTTCAGTCTCTTCTACATTCCTATATGTACAGCTTTCCCTTATAGAAGCAAATTACTTCTCTATTTCACAGACGGTTGCTGCTGGTCATATTGCTCTAAGTCCAGTTTGATCAATGCTTAATAGTAAACACATTCTCAGTGTTGGCCAGAGCTCCAAAGAGCGTGCCTTTTTGTCAGTCTAATCACATCCAGGACTCCAAATACCCTACTTCTGATTTCAAACATCTAGGACAGTGGTTCTCAACCTAATGCCGTGACCCGCACCCCATCCTGCGCCCGACACCGCGCCCCCCGCCCAGCCGCCGCCATTTGGGTTCTTTTACCCTCTGTGCATGCGCAAAGTGTTCTGCGCATGCGCAGAGGGTAAAAGAACCCAAATGGTGGTGTTGGGGTAAAGTCTCCCGACCCCTGTGAAAGGGTCATTCGACCCCCAAAGGGGCCGCGACCCCCAGGTTGAGAACCGCTGATCTAGGATCATATGCATATTCTCTTGCATTGCAACAAGCTTTTCAGCAAGTGTCCATATCCATATTCCTAAGCCTCCTCTCAAGCAAAATCAGAAACAGAAAGCAGCACAAGAGCAAAGTCTTGGACTATAAAGGGAGTTACTATTGACCTGATAATGGTCTAATTGCTGGTTTTATCTGCAACCTTTCTTTGATTGCTTCAGTTTTTAAAATTCAATTTAATGGTTTCAGTGGATCGCTACATTTGTTTTGGGAGCTATCTCAACAAAGGTTCATACATCAAAAGACTGAAGCCCATCATCTCTCCCTCAAAAGTTCATTGTTAACAGGGGAAGTCACAAAATGCATCAGTACAAATCTATAAGCAGACATATATCCATCACAGGACCTTGAGGGAAACAACATTTTATATTTCCAAGATGGAGAAAGGCTTCTCAATCAAAATTATTTTAATAGGATTTTAAAGTAAAAGAACTGTTTTATCATTATCTTATTTCTTATATATTTGGAGACTGTAGAGAAAATGTTATTTATATTAATCCATGTTAGGTATCAGTTAAAAAACTTGTGAGGCCTCAATAGTTGAATGAGCATGTTGGTCCCTAAAGTATGATCTCCTACAGATATAATGTACGGTTTATCCTTAAGAGAGGATAAGTTAGTGGATATACCAAACAGGGCCTTTTTGGTTACAGCACCCATTTGTTGAACCTTCTCCTCAAGGTCAGCTTAGTTTCAAGTTTCAACAAGTTGACCAAGCCATCTTCTTCCTCAAGTTCACGTAAATGGGTCGTGACTTGGTCCTACATATCTTGGAATTAAATCTACCTCTCAGATCAGTGGAACAGATTTAATTTCTCTATAAAGCAATCCAAAATGTATAAAAGTAGCAGAAAAGATCTGAGCTCACTAAATTATCTAAGGAAATGAAAATTTAAAAAAAACTTGAATAGGTTTATGTTTAAAAAATGGGGAGGAAAACAAGATTCAGTTTCAGGAAACAACAGTTCCAGCCTCTTGTTCAGATAACTGGATTTCTTTTTTTCCTACCCCTCTGCTTTTAAAACTTCAAAGTTCTCTGTGCCCTGCAGGGATCAAGATGGGGCCAGTTTCACTGAGACAATTAAAAATTCACCAAATGTTCAATAGCAGGTTATGGTAGCTCAATAAGCAGTTTGATTTGATTTATTGTATGCCTTCCAGAGTTTAGGAAGTGTGCAGGAAGGTGCTAATTATTTTTAAAGCTTTTTTAAAAAAACCACCTTAATAAATTCTTTTGATTTAGCAAAGCAGCAAGGGAGGAAAGAAATTAGCATACATGTAAATAAGGTGGCAGTCCCATTTATCACACAAAAACACCTTTACTTTTGATAGAATGTGATGACATAATGAAGTAAAATAAGGTGACCTAACTACATTTGTGCAGTAAAGCACACCAAGGTGATTTAAGTGGAAGGCAACACCCCATTTTTTTTCTAGTATCTTCTGGGAAAGATAGCCTTTCTTTAATAACACACACTCGAATTTGGGAACTTGGGAATTTGCTTTAGCACATCTGGAATGAAGCAGATTGAAGAAGGCTGGCCCAAGAGGATTTCAGCTTTGACATGTACCATTAAAAAAAAAAGTTTTATAGGGAAGGCGGAGTTGTTACAAAGAGTACCAGGCACCACTTAATCTCTTAATTCAGGTACAGGGGGAAACGGACGCGATCAAGGAGCGAAGCCCAAATTCTTCGAACGTTCTTTCCACTTCGCTGATCTAACACTGGGAGGCATTGACAACGCCCCCTCCCCGAGCTTTAAAGGAACACCCCGAACTCGATTTGGGCCGCCGGATCACAGGAATGCCCGGTTCTCTTCCCACGGGGCTATCTCTTGAAGTCTTGGGAACGCAGCAGACATCCGAGATTGGCAGGGCTCACATTGCAGCGCCTCTCCAAAATTTTTCATCCGAAGTCTGCCCACAGCTTCTCCGCAAGCCCCGAGGCGAGGGCAGCGCTACGCAAAACCGTGCGCCTGCCAGCAGGACTCATGCTCGGCTCTCACCCGGCGGAAGCCACCCATAGCTTTCAAAAAAAAAAGATAACCCGGACCGGGGTGGCGGTGGGAGGAAGGGGCACCACAGAACTGTTGCTTTCCCTTGGATTACTCTCCCTCCGCGTCCTCCTCCCTCTCTAGTCAACATGGCTACTCTCTGCTTTCTAAACAGCAACGCAGTTTGCCGATAACAGAAGCAACCTTATCTATATCGCAGCAAGGGAATTTTACGGGTGAAGAAAGGGTTGGGACTTGTTTTTGCCATTTATCAACAAACAACGCAAACTTTTCATTAGCTCCCACTTCTAGGCGCACCGACTTGTCATGCCAGATCTGCTTGGAAACACAGACTAAACGTTGTTAGCGTGCTTTCCTGGTTCTCCCCGTGAGTAATCCTCGCCCAATCCACTTAGTTGTATATTAGCCTAGTTTTCCTTTATCCCCCCCCCCTCCAACAGAGATTTTGTGCTTTTTTTTTTAGCACAGTGATTGGCAGAAATTCAATGGGGTGTACGGTAGTTCCGCCGGCCACCACAGTGCCACGTTCGGAAAACCTCGCCTTAAGAAGGGGGGGGGGGGACCCAAACCGAAGAGGTGAGCCCTGACCGATTTGGTGATGGGAAATCCTGTAACATTTCTGCCTTTTAGCGTTTTCAGATCAACCTTTCGACCTCCCGCCTCCCGCACCCCGCGCGAACGAGACCTAGATTTTTACCCGCTGGGCAGCGTGATGGTTTTCCTCTCCATCCGCTTTCATTTCGTTCTCCTGGTCCTGCTGGGCAGCCTCCTGCTCGCCGTTCTTCGCCTCGGCTTTCTCAGGCAGCCCACGAATGAATTCTTCGCAGCACTGGAGGCCCAGCTTCTGCAGATGCTGGTCGGTCTCCGAGTCTACTACCAGCAAGCGCACCGACCCGGCCGCATTTCGGATGCGGTTCACTACTTGCTGGTGACTTTCCTTCTCTACGTTGTCTCCGTTCACTTCTATCAAGCGGTCCCCAGCCTTCAGACCGGATTTTTCAGCCGGGGAATCGGGCTCCACCAACCGGATGAACTGGCCCGTTTTGCTCTTCTCCCCGTGTAGATGGAAGCCGTAACCGTTCGGCCCCTTTTCTGGGCAGCACAATCGAGGCAAGAGTTCGCTCCCTCCCCCGTTGTCCATGTTTCTCCTTCGATTGATCAAATGTCCCAAGAATCTCAACCGGAATCAAAAGCGTTCCGAGTTACTTGAAAGGATGCAAAGTGTTAGGAAGCAAGTAACTTCGAGGGACTACTTGCCTGAAGCACTCCGGCAGTCCTGTTTCGGAGCAGTAGCAGGTGTTTCCAGGGCGGGTCCGGAACGATTTGAGACCAACAGGATCCCGATTACGAATATATTAAGAAGCCTCTGCTCCGCCAATCACAACTTGAATCGGCGTCTGAGCGTTCCAGAATATCAATGGCATTTTATCAGAGGGGCGGGCACGATTACGACTGATGTCGTTGGACCAATGAAATTTGGGAGAAAGGAGTTGCAATGCGCTAAGCACGCCTCTCAGAGGCGAAGACAAATCGGAAATGGGGACGGAGGCGGAAACATGCAAATAAAAAGCCCCGCCCCTTATTCGTCATTGTATTTCTTTATTGGCCGTCCAGGTGGTACAAATTTTTTTTCTTTCCACGAAGCCGGGTTGCTGTTTAGAGTGTCGATACTGTCTTACGAGGTAAATATAAATTTTCTTTTATGAAAAACAGCTCTTTTTGTACGGAAAACAGAATTTCACGATCGCCTTCGATTACATTTAAACCTAATTAAGTTTAATTAAATAAAATACACTTCAAGTTAATTGAGGACGCAGGTGTATCTTTCCGAATTAAGCTCTGGACGGTGTCGCAATGTATATCTTACTCATCTGGGCAAGAAAAGAACAAGGAACTGGAAAGAAAAGAAAAGATCAGGAACTGGTACCACGGAAATACCTTTTGGCCACCCCAAATCGAACACCCATCTCTGTTGCAGTCTGTTGCAACCTATTTTTAAAGCCCCGTCATGGGGAATCAAGCTTGTTTTACCCTAAATAGACTACAGAGGGACGTCTGCAATGCCACAAACACCTTCCAATACCTCGAATTACATATGTCCAGGAGATAAAGCCTTATGAGACAAAATGGATCTTATTCAGTCCAAAGCTGATTAGACGGTTTTAGCTAATGTTTCTAACTACTGTAAATGGAAAGATAGTCCGAGTCTCTGAGTCACAAATGTAACATATCTGTATGGGAGCTCTCACACGTCTTTCCTGAGAAACTCTTGCTCTCTGTTGTTTTGTTTAGAACTTTTGTGTTCTTTCCATATATTGTTGGTGTGCTATGTGTATTTTGTGGGGGCCTTGGAATCAATATTGTCTTTGGCAATTGCCTGGGCAAGTCTGCAGTTTTCTTGGCAAAGTTTTTCTGACATAGTTTGCCATTGCCTCCTTCCTAGAGCTAAGGGAAAGTGACAGGCCTAAGGTCACCCAGCTGGTTTTGTGCCTAAGGCAGAACTAACACTCAGTCTCCCACTGTCTAGTCCAGGGGTCTCCAACCTTGGCAACTTTAAGACTTGTGGACTTCAATTCCCAGAATTCCTCAGCCAGCTTTGCTGGCTGAGGAATTCTGGGAATTGAAGTCCACAAGTCTTAAAGTTGCCAAGGTTGGAGACCCCTGTGTCTAGTCAATACCTCCACCACTACAGCAAACTGCCTCTGCTTCATATTTTACTATATAATAAATACAGATAGTCCTTGACTTCCATCCATCTGTGCAGTGACTGTTTAAAGTTACGGCAGTTCTGAAAACAATGGACATACAACCAGTCCTCAAAGTTACATCCATTGCAGCACCCCTGCAGTCGCATAATTGCAGTCTAGGCATTCGGGTGCCCAGCTTATGATTATAACATCACAGGGAGTTGCAATAATATGATCACGTGATTTTTGACCTTCCCTGCCAGCTTCACAAAAGCAAAATCAATGGGGAAGTTGGCAGGGATTGCAAGTCGTTCTGGTAAATCGCTCCCACTTTTTCTCCCATCCACGGCACCTATCTGTACATAGACCCTCTCCTAAGTTTCGTGTGATCTGTATTGGCCTCCCCAGCCCCATTCACTCATGACACCCCCCACAGCAACCCCAGGCTCTTTACCTGGGGCTCCTGCCTCTTCTTGCTTAACGACCCATACACCTCAGGCATACAGCAGCAACTAGGACTGCCAAGATGGTTGTCACTAAGTAATGCAGTGATGTGACAAGATTCTTCATGACTGCATAGCTTAGCAGTGGCTGTCCTGGTCCCAATTACCATCATAACCCAAGTATTCCACGTATAAAATAGCCATCAAGGTGTTGGACTAGGTGGATAAACCCATATTTAATTGCTGTCTTAGCCATGGAAGTTCTCTAGGTGGCTTTGAATCAGACAATCTTTCTCAGCCCAACTTATCTCGCAAAAAGCAGGTCTTTTTCTTATAGCTGAATCCTACTCTGAGCTAGGTCATCCAATGACCTTCACTGCTTCAAGTTACAGGATATTATATTGGTGCAATACTAGTAGGAGTTGATCTCAATCATCTAATTTCCCAAGAAACAGCAAAATTACATAGGAAGATATGATCTGTAGAACAATCCTTTCCATGTAGCATTCCAAACTAGGTTTATAGCAATAGCTTGGACAGGAACTAAATTAAGTGTTTATTGATTGAATAATTGGATAATTTACAGTAGATTGTCTTTCTTTTCATTTCTGACCCTTCTCCCTTTTTGGTATATCATAAAAATAAAAAGGCTGGGCTGTATCTACGCTTTCAGTGTATTCTTGAAACATCTGAACTAGAGCCCATGCACCAGTTAGGCCTTCTGTACTAGCAGGAGTCAGTTTAAAGGAAATTGAACCAGTCAAATCAATCTGAGTCTTCCCTACCTCTCCAGGAAACTATCCTGTCTTCTGGCCCCTTCATAGACTTGACATTCCCTGTTCACCCAGAATTGAACAGTATTGCAAAGGAAAGCTGAGTTGGTAATGGCTATGAGCATAGGAGTATCACATCTGGACCACAACAATCAATGTGATCCCTAAGTGAGTGTCAAGAGTATGGTGCTTTTTGTCTCTTTGTTTCCTTCTAATGGAAGTCTGGATTATTGCAGCCCAGAAATTCATGGGAATTTCTCTAACCCTAGTTGGAAGGTGAAATCTAGCAGGTTCTGACAGGTTCTAAAGAACCGGTAGTGAAAATTTTGAGTAGTTTGGAGAACTGGTGGCGGAAATTTTGAGTAGTTTGGAGAACCGGAAAATACCACCTCTGGCTGGCCCCAGAGCGGGATGGGAATGGAGATTTTGCAGTATCCTTCCCCTGGAGTGGGGCGGGAATGGAGAGTTTGCAGTAGCCTTCCCCTGCCACGCCCACCAAGCCCACAGAACTACCACAGAACTACCACAGAACCGGTAGTAAAAAAATTTGGATTTCACCACTGTGTTGAGAACATTCCATCTTTTGGCCTGCAGGTCTTGGGGCTTTGGGAAGAAGTAACAATAGCCTGCCTGCCTGCCTACCTGCCTGCCTGTCTGCCTGTCCCCCCCCCCCTCTCTGTCTCTGTCTCTGTCTCTGTCTCTCCCTCCCTCCCTCCCTCTTAGAAACTGCCCATCTTCCTCACATTTTTTTCTACTTCCCTTCTCTTGGTTCTGTCTGGTGGAGTAGTCTGCTCCCTTGGCTACTTAGTTTGCCCTTGGAATAGTTTAATGGAGCGACAGCATATGTTTTGCCCCAGACTTACATTGTTTTTCAACTTCCTTGCTCAAACCTATAAAGTGTATGAAAGCCTGCTATTCTGTTCTACTCCTGAGAGCTTGGGCTTGGAAATATCTAAACAGCTTCAGTTTTACTTGTGAAAATGTCTTGGTTTATGAGCTTTCTTCTTTACCCAATTCTGTCTGGCAGGTGATACTGCAGAAAATGAGGTCAGTGTATGCTGGATTTCCTGGTTGTTCACCCTTAAATCCATTCCATCTCATTAGCTCATCAGTCTGCAAATCTTTCTGTTGGAAAGCAGCTAAGTTGATACTAATGCTGTTACTTTACTTCTGTATTGTACTGCTCTTCCCTCACCCCGAGTAGTTTACACGAGAGAAAAAAAGATTAAAAACAACTAAAACGTGCAATAGTTACAATTAATAACATCACACTGTTCCTTTTCAGAGGAACTGCCATGCAGAAAAAGAGAGGAGAGGGAAATAATAAACTAAAGAAATTAAAGACATGAGGTAAAAAATGGGAAACATGCCTAAAAGTCATAATAGGATTAGGCAGCTTTAAATTTAACAAAAGGAGGCAAGCAAGCAAGCAAGCAAGCAAGCAAGCAAGCAAGCAAGCAAGCAAGCAAGCAAGCAAGCAAGCAAGCAATAAATAATAAATTTAATGCATACCAACAGTATTCACTAAATGTCTCCATGTCTTTTATGTTTGCCAATGGTGCTGGCTTGCATTATGTCCATATGTTGCTTCATATATTGTGTTTTGTTTCTTAAAGGTCTCACCTCTCTCTTTTTCAGGACCTCACCCACTCATTACATATGGGTTTTCCTCTTGGCCCATTCTTTTTCCCCCCACATACTTGTTTTGAAATTTGTTTCTCCTTCATTCTCTTAATTGCTTTGGGAGTGAGGAAAGTTGTTAAACTACTGCATTGTCTGCCTTAACAGACATGTTGACTGAGGGAGCATCTCCATTTTGTTGAGTTCTCATGAAAAAATCTCTGGATATAGGATCCGTTCTCCCTTCTTCTAAAACAATCTGCCTCTTTGGTGGCCAGCAATTCTGCTGTACTGATACACAGACATTTCCTGTAATAAAAGAAATGAAATTCCTTTGATTTGGATTTTCCCTAATGATTTAAATGGGCCTTTGTTGTGTTATTGTCTGTTTTCATCAAACAGTGGCATCCACTCACCTGATCTGAAGGTGCTTTCAGGGCCTTTGTACTGTTACCCATTCCTGTTGGTAAATTCAGCAATGTTGACTCATAATGAATCTACATTCTTTGCCCTGCCTTGCCCTGCTTGAAGGGTAAGCTCCCTACCATTAGGCTGGACTAATCTGATTTCCAGATGGCTCTTTTAAATCAAGTCCTTCTTGTCTGGATTACATCAAAAGGCCGACAAGCTGAGAAATGGGTGAGGAATTATATATCAACTGGGAAAAATTTGTTGCTTATCTTCAACCATCTTGCCTTAATGCTTCATTCGTTTGGCTCCAGCACTTGTTGGGCCTGCTGTCTTAGCTCTAAAGAGTAGACTCTCCAACTTGATGTAGATAAGAGCTTTTTCTCTTGAAAACATCTGGATTCCATGGAACCCTTTTCCTCCTCTTTGCAATAGTCACCACATTCTTACGTGCTGAGATTTCCCTAATCCTAGATGACTTTCCATCTCTGTTTGAGTAAAATAACTTCTTAGAAAGGCTTGGCCAGAGTTCTCATTATCTATGCCACATTTAGCTGTTCTCAAATTCTGATCTGCCTTACCTTGCACGCTTTATCTTCTTATAAAATGTGTTTGTGTGTGCACACGCCTATGCGTAGGGGTGTGCATTTCTCTCTCTCTCTCTCTCTCTCTCTCTCTCTCTCTCTCTCTCTCTCTCTCTCTCTCTCTCTCTCTCTCTCTCTCTCTCTCTCTCTCTCTCTCCACCACCACCCCACACACATGCAAACTGCAGATTGTTATAAAAAATAAGTAGCTTTCCCTAGGGGTGGGTTCCTCCCGGTTCGGACCAGATCGCCCGAACCATTAGCGACCCACTGGTGATGCGATGATAGCGTCACGGATCCGGTTTGGTGTGTGCCGGTCCGTGGGCGCCGCCATCTTTTTTGGGGAATTTTGGTGAAGTTTTCCGTGTTTGGATGGCTTCTCCTCTTCCGTGGCTTGAAAAAGAGCCCGCCCGCCCCCGGCTTAATACTCACCTTTATTTCTTCGCCCGAAGCACAGCTAATCAGCTTCTCAGCTGTCTTTCGGGCTGAATCCTGCTACTGAGCATGCGCGGAAGTGAAAATGCACGGGGGAAACGCGCGCCTTAAATGTCGCGATGCGAACCGGTGGCAAAGGTAAGTGGAACCCACCCCTGGCTCCCCCCCCCCAAAGTGTAGCCAACAACAGAAAAGTTTCCTACTGAATGTGCATGTTGTACACCATAGAATGGTGATCAAAGAAAGGATTTTGGATGGATAGATATATGTTTGATTTGTAGCAGTTGCATTTTGCTGTTTTCTGGTCCATAATTTTTTTTTCAGTAGAAAGATGGAACAGAGGACTTCTAAGCAAATGTTTCTTGTTTTGTCTATAACAAGTTAAAAACATTTTGTTCATTGTTGTGTTATATATGGTGTTAATACTATTACAGTGAAGAACATTTGATTAATATCTTTGTACTATCCAAAGATTAATCTGATACTGTTATTATTAATTCTTATCATTTAAAAAGGCTCATTTCCTTTGTGTGATTTATCATGCTAGCATTTAATTGTCTGCCTTATTGTCTTGATTTACACTTTAATCTTAGCTTTTCATTTTTTAATATCTGAAAGAAATTATTCAGATAGCCAGGTTCTTTTACATGCATATGTATGCCTGTATGCATTTTAAATAAGCAACTTCATTTTCAAGGAACTTGTGTTATTACTGAATAACATGCACAAGAAAACCCTACCTCAAGAATAAAAACAAAACAAAAAAACAAGCATACATCAGAACGTAGTCTAAGGTCTGGCAATAATTCTGAAATAAATATGTTAACTCAGTATTGGGACATCTGGAAGGAAAATGCCAATTTCTTTGGATAGAATTGCAAATACTATTGGATCAAACCCTGGATCTCTGCTGCCAGCTATTGTAAATAATTATTAGCACAATAAATTTGTTCCCATTATTTCCCATATTTCTTTATAATCAGCAATTCCTGACCTCCTTAAGTGGGTCAGTGCAACTGTTATCAGAGGTGGGATTTGCATAATTTACCTACCGGTTCTCCCAGCACCGAAAATGTGAGCGCACACGCTCGCACGCACCCCTTCTGTACATGCATGCAGCCTCCTGCGCATGCGCGTTGCTCGCACGCATACGCGCGGCTTCAAAACTTCCCTAAATAGGACTGTCGTTACTACCGGATCACCCGAACCGGTCCAAACCGGCTGAATACCACCTTGGACTGTAATGTTTAGAATATGCAGTGATCACTCTCAAAGAATCTCTTGGGAGAGAGAATTAGATCCCTACTCACAGAATGGCTGGACTAGGGGTGTAATTAATTGAAAAGTCCTGCTTTACCAAAATACTACTATGCCGTTCCTTCCCTCAAGATAGTAACCACTCCCCTTGCTTAGTTTTATCCCTTTGAGGCATGCGTAGGCATAGCTCTAACTGCTCATTTTTATTTGTAAGTGTTGGAAGAAAATAGCTGGTTCAATTCCAAGGTGGGAGAAAGAAGCTGGAAACGACATGGAGGCTGATTGGAAAGATGGTTTATCGATGAAGCAGAACCACCAACCACATGTGATTCTGGGCAGCTGACAAAATGGAGTTGAGAGTGGCTGGATTTTATATTTGGACTTTGTATTTGAGCTTCCTGTTCCTGTGCAAGAACATGTCCTATAATATTCTATTGGCTGTTGTCAGATTCCTATGGGGTCATGTAAGGGTTATGTAGGGGTCATAGCTGGCTCTATAGGGAAAAGAGGAAATGCAAATCCTAGGTGTTTGTCTGAGCTAATCTGGTCAAATTCTGGCTTATTGTTCATCTGAGCTCCCAGGTTTCTGTGCCTTTGAAGTTTGGACTGCTCTGGGGGTGGTGCAATGAAGGGGCTTGTGTTCTGAATCTGGGAAATTCCTGTTATGGGTAATGGCTTTCATCCTGTGTTGGATCTTGGGTGAGGGGCTGCTTTCTAATCCTACCATTCTGCCATTGTTAGCTGTCAATCTTTGCTGCAAGGAGTATCGAAATATCCTGCCTTGAATGGATTTCTGTCTGCAGTCTTTGCTTTGCTTATGAATAGAGCTATCTAGATACTTGTCTTCCTCTTTCAATAAGCTCTTTATCTCTTAAGTGCTGGCATCTGCTGTGGGCTATTAAGAAATACTTGGGGGCTGCTTTCTGTCTTTAAGAGCATGTTTCTCCATTTCTCCTTCAGGGAAATATAATATTCTGCCTTTTTAATATTTCCCAAAATATTTCATTCTTCTAGGAGGGGGGCCTTCCCACATAAGGAAGCACATAAAGCTTATATATTTCAAGCCTATATATTTTGTGTGCGTGTGCCTTTGAGTCAGTTTTAAGTTTTAACCCCTGGCATCTGCCTGGATGATTCCCTGCAGTTTTCTTGGCGAGGCCTTTAAGAAGTGAATAGCATAGAATAACAGAGTTGGAAGGGACCTTGTGGGTCATCTAGTCTAACCCCATGCTCAAGCAGAAGACCCTATACCATTTCTGATAGATGGCTGACAATGTCTCTTCTCGAAAGCTTCCAGTGATGAAGCACCCACAACTTCCGAGGGCAAGCTGTTCCATTGGTTGATTGTTCTCACTGTCAGAAAATTTATCCTTATATCTAGGTTGAATCTCTCCTTGATCAGTTTCCATCCATTGTTCCTTGTCTGGCCTTTGGGTGCTTTGGAAAATAGCTTCACTCCTTCCTCTCTGTGACAGACCCTCAAATATTGGAACATTGCTATCATGTCTCCCCTGGTCCTTCTCTTCACTAGACTAGCCATGTCCAGTTCTTGCAACCCTTCTTCATATGTACAGTATTTGTGTCCAATCCCCTAATCATCTTTGTTGCATGCTCTTGTGGTTTGCCCTTGCCTCTTTTCTAGCCCTGAAAGTGATCGGCCCAAGGTCACCCAGCTGGTCTTTGTGCCAGCGTGAGACTAAAGCTCACTGTCTCCTGGTTTTCTGGTGGTCTTTAATCCTACACCAAAGTGTCTCAAAGAAAAGCATATAGGGAAGGTTTGGGGTTAGGCTAGACAAATCTACCACATCAAGAACTGTCCCCTGAAACCATAGGTACATGAATTAGAGTGCTGTTTCTCAAACTTGACAACTTGAAGATGTGTTTGCTTCAACTCCCAGAATTCCCCAGCCAACCCTAAAACTATGTTGTTTAAACTTGGCAATTTGAACATGTCTTGGCTGGGGAATTCTGGGAGTTGAAGTTCACACATCTTCAATTTGCCAGATTAAGAAGTACTGATTTAGAGTGAACTACATATTCATCTCTAATTTTTATTGTTGCCTAGGATTGGCCATTCTTGTTGTAGGGGTCAAAAAGCAGCTAGTGTTATGTGAAAAAATTTACTGTTATCTTAAAGAGCAGAGTATACCTACCAGTATACTGTATGTGATACATGGCTTCATTCTAAATTCTGCCAGCAGCATTTTATTTAATTTAGGCTGCATTTTCATTCACTGTGCTCTATTTCAAGGTTTCACACAAATAAGAAACTGGGAGCTGGTACTCAACGTCAACATTATTCAAGTAACAAAAGTGAAAATAATGTAGCTTTGCCCATTGCCTTTCACAGTTGGGGTGAAATGACAGAAATAACTTCAAAGATATCTTTGTGGCTTTCCCCCCACCCCACAGACCTATAAGGGACAAGCCTGGGGGGGAGGCAGGGTCTGTTGGAGTACATGTAGAGCACACTTAACTCATCAGCTGGTCATACTGTGTTTGAAGCAATAATACACACCCAGGTTTTAGTAACTACAGTACATAATCTGATGGGGTGAGTGGGTGCATAAGGGCTGCAAATTCCTCTGTATAATGCAAAGGAAATGAAATCTATGCCAATGCATTGTTTGTCCCTCTAAAAGCAGAAATAAATTTATAGAATGTCATTGGGCAGACAGTGATACAAACAGGGAGGGGCCACGTGATAAACATTTATTCAACAACCTTAGGTGGGGACAGGGGCGGGTTCCTCTTACCTGCCTACCGGTGCGCTGCGCGCGCATCATCTCATTTTGCGCGCACGCCCCCTCGTGAGATTTTGCTTCCGTGCATGCGCAGGAAGCAAAAAAAGCCCAAAAATTCAAAAAAAAAGATGGCGGCACGCGACGGACCGGTGAAGACGGCACTGGAGCTGTCGCGCGCAAATTGCACAATCGGCAAGTCCCTACCAGAACAGCGCACTCTACCGCACCGGTAGGAACCCACCCCTGGGTGGGGAGCAACTAAAGGAATAGCAAATTATGGGGTCATAAGGACTAGCAAGGTGTAACATCTTTCAGTTTTTTCCTCTTTACATTTTCAAACGTTTTATCATTAAGGTCAGCCACGTTTCTGATTATTCCTACTGTGCAAAACCATGTCTTCCAATTTTTTGAAAAGGGGGCATTTTTCGATCTTCATTTTTGGATAAATTTGACTTCAGTGTTGTTTTTGAGCTTAATTGGTGCCACTTAGTTGAGGCTTCACTGCTTTTTCTTACACCTTCTGTCTCCCTTTGTGTCTCCCTTCTCCCTTCCTGGTTGCTTACCCTTCCTATTATAAAAAAGCAATAGAAGGAGATTCTCCAGTCTTCCTTAGAGATTCCAGAAGATCAGAAAGGCTGTTGGAGGGAGAATTGTGCAATGCAACAACTCCATACATTCAAAAATAAATATATTTGAAAGAAAGCAGCATTAGAAATCCCTATTATATTTATTTGTTTGTTTGTTTGTTTATTTATTTATTTATTTGTCAACACATGTACAGGATAACAGGTATGATATAAACATAAACAAAAGCAAAGTATATATAGGTAAATTTGGACAATAGGACAGAAGGACCGGGATGGTAGGCACGATGGTGCGCTTATGCACGGCCCTTACAGACCTCTTAGGAATGGGGTGAGGTCAACTGTAGACAGTCTAAGGTTAAAGTTTTTGGGGTTTGGGGAAGAAACCACAGAATCAGGTAGTGCATTCCAGAAGTCGTATTTTCTGCAGTCGAGTTTCGAGCGGTTTACATTGAGTTTGAATCTGTTGTGTGAGCGTGTGTTGTTGCGGTTGAAGCTGAAGTATTCATTGACAGGTAGGACATTGTGGCAGATGATTTTTATGAACTACATTTAGATCAGATCGAAGGCGACGTAGCTCTAAGTCGTCTAAGCACAAAATTTCAAGTCTGGTGGAATAAGATATTCTGTTGCGAGCAGAGGAGTGGAGGACTCTTCTTGTGAAATATTTCTGGACTCTCTCAATTGTATTAATGTCCGATTTGCAGTGCGGGTTCCAGACAGGTGAGCTGTATTCGAGGATTGGTCTGGCAAATGTTTTGTATGCTCTGGTTATTCTCGTAGTCTATGGAAGAAAAAACAGCATTGTTTGATTAATGGAGTGGCTTTTCTGAATAGATCTTAGGAATAAGATTCAAAACAAACTGCAGAGGGGTTGTCTATACACCATAAACCGGAATCCATCATTGCCTCCTGTATGAATACATTTTTGCCAACACAAGTGTGCCATCCGATAGGCTCCCACCCTCTTATGTAAGAGCTTCAAAATCTGGTTCTTCCAGTTGTCCTGGAGCTCCAATGAGGGAACCTCATGCTTGAAGTGGTTGATAGATTAATAACAGATCCCACTCCCCACTCCTATTCCCTCCCTCCCCGACTTTTAGTTACAGTTGATAATTTATACTTTTATAGTATTTTATTTGTATTATATACATGTTTTGTATAGTTCTATCCTTTTTAACATTGTAAGTTGCCCAGAGTTACCCTGTGGCAAGATGGGTGTTAAAACAAATTTAGTAAAATAAATAAATAAATAATAAATATTCAGTGTATCCTTGAACATATAATACAGAATGAGGCTTTGATTTTGTACTAACATACCACTACTATTGTTTCTCAACCTTGCAATTTTGAGAGGTGTGGACTTCAACTCCCAGAATGTCTGACTAGGGAATTCTAGGAGTTGAAGTCCATCCAACCTAGGTGCCAAGGTTGAGAAATGCTGCTATGGATTGATGGGCAAAGTACAGGCCCGAAAGTACATTCAACTTCCTCCTCCTGCTTTTTTTTCAGTGCATTTCTTACTATTTATTTGTGAGATTTATATACCGCCTCACAGTGCAAGCACTCTCTAAGTGGTTTACACCAGTAAGCAATGTATATTTATATTGCCAACAATCTGGGTCCTCATTTTACCTACCTCGGAAGGATGAAAGGCTGAGTCAACCTTGAGCCGGTGAGATTTGAACCGCTGACCTGCAGATCACAGTCAGCTAAAGTGGCCTGCAGTACTACACTCTAACCCTGTGATGGCGAACCTATGGCACGCGTGCCACAGGTGGCACGCCGAGCCATATCTGCCGACACGCGAGCCATTGCCCTAGCTCAGCTCCAGCGCGCATGTGTGTGCCGGCCAGCTGATTTTTAGCTCACTCGGAGGCTCTGGGAGGGCAATTTCGGCCTCCGGAGGGCCTCCAGGGTGGCGGGGGGGAGTGTTTTCGCCCTACCCAAGCTCCAAGAAAGCCTCTGGAGCCTGGGGAGGGCAGAAAACGGGCCTACCAAGCCCACTGGAAGTTGGGAAATGGGGCAGTGGGGGGGTCACACATGCATGTGCAGGGGGGTGGGGCGAGTGGGGGGCTTTGAATTATGGGTATGGGCACGCAAGCACGTGGGACAGCATGCACGCACACTATTTTGGCACCCGAGGAAAAAAAGGTTCGCCATCACTGCTCTAACCGCTGCGCCACCTTGAATCTGGCTGTTGGATATTGTAGAGGTCCAGCTTGTACTTTCGGAGTCAATCCACAATTTAAAAAATTCTGGGCAGGGTGTTGGGGGTGTACTGTAGCTGTTTTTTTCAGAACATTTCCAAGAGTAGCTCAGTATATTAATTCCTGGAATATAATCACATTGACTAAAGAGAGGCTTTATAAAAAAATTATGTACAAAATGTATACAAGTTGTTCATTAATATAGTATGAAAAGAGAGATTTCTTCTTTTGGCCTCTTGAACAAATTGTCTTCTTGGGAAAATATTGCTGGCTTGATAAGTCACTAATTCTGCCCATCTCCTCCTCAAGCAGATTAGAGAAGAAAAGAAGATAAAAAGTCACTGATAGGAGGCAATAACTAGCATTGCTGAGTTATTCTGATCATTAGGGCAGATGCTGAGATCAGGCAAGGCCATAATCCATAATTATACTTTGTTTGGTTTTGACTTAATATGTTACATAAACCTACTCATTGCACTTTGCAAATTAAGGTGGCATGGACTTGGATTTGTGGGAACGTAGCCAATTGTAATGATTTCATAAACCAAGGATTTAGCCCTCTGGGACAAAATTCCTCTTCTGAGATCTGGTTGCTCTCCCTCCCCCACTCTGCTATTATTTAGAAGAGATCTTCAGCCAGGTCTTTGGCAAGGGAGAGTGACAACTCTTGTTTCATCACACTTGCTATTTTTAAAATATTTAATCTGTATTGAGTGCATTGTAATTTCTTTGATGGTTGTGAACCACCCAGAGTCATTGAGAGTTGGGTGACATACAAGTTTAATTTTATTATGATTGGTTGGTTGCACAGTCAACCAGACGTTTAGACTGGATTTGGCATTTTTTATCCATCTAATGAGTTCTTCCCAAGGACCTGGGTTAGGCAGATGTTGTTGTACTACCAGGTCCATTATCCAGACTTTTGTTTTTCTTATTGACAGTTGTTAAGTCTGGGTTGTTATTATCGTTTGTCGCACAGTTAGCAAATGTTCAGACTGGATTTGGCATTTATATCCAGCTATCAAATTATTATTATTGTTGCTGTTGCTGTTGTTCATCGCACAGTCAGCCAGATGTTCAGACTGGGTTTGGCATTCTTGTCTACCTATTGAGTCCTTTTCAAGGACCTGGGACAGGCAGATCTGGATATTTGATTGCGTTACAGATATCGTCACAGAATGGAAGCTGTTCTGAGTAAACCTACTTTTTGCAATGGATTGATGGTGAATTTGTCAATGCCAATGGTGATTAAGTGGTGCTCCAGATGTTTTGGGATTGCACCTAAGGCCCTATTATTATTGGGACTACCTTTGATTGTTTTTGCCACAGTAGTTTAATTTCTATTTGTAGGTCTTTGTATTTTGTTATCCTCTCCAGTCCTTTCTCTTCTCTTCTGCTTTCTCCAGGTACTGCCACATCCACTATGCAGAATTTTTTGTTTTTCTTATTGACAGTTGTTAAGTCTGGGGTGTTATGTGGCAGGTGCCTGTCTGTTTGAATTCTAAAGTCCCAGAACAATTTAGCTCCTTCATTTTCTTTTCTCAGAGCCGAGGTGGCGCAGTGGTTAAAGTGCAGCACTGCAGTTCAGCAGTTAAAATCTCACCGGCTCAAGGTTGACTCAGCCTTCCACCCTTCTGAGGTCGGTAAAATGAGGACCCAGATTGTTGGGGGCAATATGCTGAACTCTGTAAACCGCTTAGAGAGGGCTGTAAAAGCACTATGAAGCGGTATATAAGTCTAAGTGCTATTGCTATTGCTATTGCTATTCTTTGACTTTCTCTATTTTATGAGCAGCTAATACAGAAGGAGGCTTGCTTGCAGGCAAATGATATTTCTTGCAGATTTTCCAGTACACCATTGTTGCTACTTTGTCATGCCATTGCTTGTAGTCAGTCTATGCAGTCTTCTTGCAGCAGCTTACCAGGTGGTCCACTGTTTCTTCAGTTTCTTGCATAGGTGGCACTTACTGTCTGTTGCTATTTTCTCAATTCTGGCTTTGTATGCATTTATTCTTAAGGCTTGGTCTCGTGCGGCCAGAATTAGTCTCTTGGTCTCTTTCTTCAACATTATTATAATTGTTATTATTAATGTGCAAACCAGGGGCGGCTTCCTCTTACCTGCCTACCGTGCGCTGTGCGCGCATCATCACATTTCGCGCGCACATACATTCACTATGCACGCGCATCCTTTTGCACGATTTTGCTTCCACGCATGTGCAGGAAGCAAAAAAAGCCCCCAAATTCCAGAAAAAAATGGCGCCGCGCGACGGACCGGCGAAGACGGCACCGGAGCCGTTCCGCGCAAATTGTGCAATCGGCGGGTCCGCACCGGTAGGAACCACTGGTGCGAACCCAACCCACGTGTGGGGAGCTCTCAGACAGCAGAAGAGAGGAGCTAGATTAAGAAGGTGGAACTGGGAATCTTCTGTACCAGAAAGTTTGTCCAGGGCTTCCTAATCTTATTTGCTGCCCTCCTCGTATTCAGTGAAGGACGCTGTTCTGCTGAGAAAAAAGATTCAGAAGTTAGGCCATCTATGCATGAAATGGGAAAGGAAATGCTATCCTGTTTTTTTTTCTACAGTAGCAAAAGATCTTTGGTGATAGCTGCTGCATCCTTGTCAGAGAAAGCCTTGCTCAAAGGGAATATATTTTCTGATTCAGAACTTGTGCTAATATCTCAATCCTGCAGCTATTTTTTAGATGAGCTGTGATAGGTATCGGGAATAATCGCATGGTCCTTCTATGAGATGGGTGGGTGAGATGCCTTGATTTGATGCTCCTGAACTCTACATTACACACTTTAAAGCTGCCATAATTCCCTCTTTTGCATAATCAAAGGCCCAGAAGTGCACAATTGCTTTATTAACTTGAACCTTATGGGTTAAATTACAGAAAGGATTAAATCAAACCACATTTCAACACAGGCTCTGCAAAATGGGCTTTAGCTTCACACAAAGGGAGGAATGTAATTCTGCTCAAAAGCACAACAAAAGAAATTCATAGCTCATCTGGTAAAAAGATTTGTGCAAATTGAAGACGTGGTCAATATACATAAAATAATTCATCAACATGTCCTGCATTATGCATAAAGGGTGGTGTGTGCTTTGGTTCCTTTTAAGGGATAGGGAAAAAAAGGAAGTGCAGAAACCTTTTATAGGCTTCAGATATTTTTTTAGTATTTTACATACTTGTCTGGATTTGCATAAAACAAAATCCATTATAATGTTGCCCAATTCATGCCCAAGCTCTTAAAGGAGAAGATTTAAATGGTCATGCATTCCATTATGAAGTTGATTAACCACTAAAGAAAAGGCAAGTATGGACTAAGTATTACAAGAAAAAGGAATTTTAAAAAATACAAAAGGGAGAAAAGCTGAATAATTATACGTAAGTAACCATTCATGGCCAGAGTCCAAGCAGTCTATTGAATTTAAACAAGTGTAGGAAGTTAGCACCTACCCCTCTCCTAGAGGAATAAAATATTTTAGGAAATATTAAAAGGCAGAATGTTATATAGAATATCCCTGGATGAGAAAATAGAGAAACATGCTTTTAGGCAGGAATCAGACTCACTCCTACCGTGTTTCCCCGAAAATAAGACAGGGCCTTACATTTTTTGAACCCCGAAAGCCTTAGCCTTATTATCGGGGGGGGGGCTTATTATTTTGGGGGTGCAGTAGGCAGTGAGCGTGGGACTGGATGTCCCATCACCTCCCCTCCCCTCCCTGTTCTTGGAGCCGGCCGAGCGGCTGGACCGCCGCCACTGCCTCGTGGAGCAGGACTCTGCAAGGCTTGATGTGCCATTGCATGCATGAACTGCAGGACTGCCGCGAGCTTCATCATACCGGCACAGCTGGCATCCTGCTGCTGTTCGGGCATGCAACGGCACAAGTCTTGCAGAGTCCTGCTCCACAAGGCAGCAGCGGTGGCGTGACAAGTCTCACAGAGACTCATTTCTGGCAGGTGGGACGTGTTGGGCCGCGAGACGCGCGTCCTACCTGACACTTGTAGCTCCGTCACGTTCCTCGGCGTTGTGTCCAGAGAAGCCCATTGTAAAAGAAAACTTCTCACGAGTTCAATCAAACTTCTCGAACTCGCGAGAAATTTTCTTTTACAATGGGCTTCTCTGGACACAACACCAAGGAACGCGACAGAGCTACAAGTGTCAGGTAGGATGCACGTCTCGCGGTGGGGCACAATTTGGGGGTGGCAGGTCGGACGGGGCGGGGTAAGCCGCGAGACGCACATCCTACCTGGGACTTGTAGCTCCGTCACGTTCCTTGGTGTTGTGTCTACTGACCCTCCCCCGCCTCTGGCTCTCAAGCGAAGCGGGAGGGGGAAGAAACTCTCGCAGGCTGCCTGAGGAAGCCAAGCTGACAGCCAAACTTCTAGCCGGGCTCAGCGGCAGAAGCAGCCAGGCACACGCTTCCTTGTCTCTTCTCTCTCTCACGGCAGGGGGGGGGAAGAGTGCACTTAAGACACAGCACCAGGAGAAGGAACCTTTTGGCTGCACGCTGCACGCAATAAATCTTTCTCCCCTTTCTCCCCTCCCCTTTCTCCCCTTTCTCCCCTCCCCTTCACTCCAAGAGTTGCGCAGGCGCAATGAATCTCACGAAGACTCATTTCTGGCGGAGTTTGGAAGAGAGAAAGGTTTCTTATGTGAAGCGTGCAGCCTAAAGGTTCCTGCTGAGAGAGGGGGGAGGGAAGGAAGGAGGAAAGGCAGGTGCTTTGCCTCAGGCAGCCCGGGAGAGTTTCTTCCCCCTCCCACTTTGCTCAAGAGCCGGAGCCGGGGGAGGGTCAGTGGACACAACACCAAGGAACGGGTGGCTGTTCCTGCAGGGGATTCCCATGTACCGTCCTTGCCTGGATCCCCCATCTGAAGGACGCGGGGAGGGCAGGTGGAGGATGAGCGGCCCGAGCGAGCGAGGGAGGCAGTATGGGAGGCAGAGGTGAAGGGGCAGCGAGGCTGACCCGCGGCCTGGCACTCTCTAGCTGACTGCAGGGCTCTGCAATGTCAGTAGCCGCAGACGCACAAGCAGCGAGTGCTCGAGAGTCGCGGCGCACCAGCACCTCCGCCGCGGGGAACAGTGGCAGCTGCTCCAGGCCAGCAACAGCTCACCCAGCAGGTGCCTGGAAAGCCTCAGCCGCTGCATGCGCGGCGACCGGGACGGGTTGGATGCGCCCATCTACTGCTCAAGTCCTGCACTTGTGGGCTTACTGTACCCAACTGGCCTCGCTGCCTCCTCGCAGGCAGGAGCACGTTTCCATATGCTGCCAGAGGCAGCCCAGAGGAGCCGTGCCAGTCCCGTGGAGTGTGTGCGCACTCGCCTCTTGCTTGCTCTCACTCTTGCTCTCCCGGTCGGGAGCCACTCTTTCTGCAGCAGGCACTCTTTTGGCCGGGGGGGGGAGAGAGAGAGAGAGAGAGAGAGGCGCGTGTACGTGCACACCCCGTGGGACTGGCTCAGCTCCTCTGGGCTGCCTCCGGCAGCGTTTTGAAACACGCTCCTGCCTGCGAGGAGGCGGCAAGGCAGGGATCGATGCTCGCCTCCTCTTCCTCACAGGCAAGAGCGCATTTCAAATTGCCGTAGGCAGAGCCCAGAGGAGCCGAGCTAGTCCCACGGGGTGTGCACACACCCGCCTCTCGCTTGCTCTCGCTCTCCCGGCCAAAAGAGTGCCCACTGCAAAAAGAGCAGCTCCCGGCATGTCCCCCCCCTTTCCCCGGAAAGTAGTTGGGGGGGTCTTATTTGGGGGGGTGTTATTTCAGTGCATGCGCTTAAAAGCCTGATTAGTCTTATTATGGGGACATGTATTATTTTCGGGGAAACACGGTAGTAGCCCCTACCTTTGTCAATGTGCCATCGAGGAATGGGCCCAGCTCACTCATTCCCCCCATCTTTGTTAATAGCCTGGGCCAGTCTATTCTACATAACAAAGATCTACCCCTTCAAGCAGACCCATCTAGCAAACAGAAACTCACCACATGGTACCTGGGAAGATTGCATCAGCCAGCACTCAAACTAGTCTGGGACACAGACAAAGCCTACAGAGTTAGCTAAGACCCCCGCCCTCTGGGAGTCTGACAGCCAATGGGATACATTTCTTGCACAGGAACAGGAAACTTTGTGGGGCCCAACAAAGAGTATAAAACTAGGGCACTCTCAGCATCTCGCCCCTTTTCTCTTCTTCAACATCTTTGAGGCATGTCATCCCCCTTTCCCCAGGACCTCAGACCATGTGGTCCTGCTGTCCTCCATTAAACCATCTTTCCAAGCAGTCACCATGCTTCCAGTGTCTTTTTCCCCACTTGGAACCAAACCCAGAAAGATATTCCTTACAACACAAGGAAGCATGAAAAGCCTTAACTAAATTTTCCTTGCTGGTTACTTACAGCCATAATAAGAAGTTGATTCTCAATTCAAGCCTAAAATCCCCAAATATCATTTTGGATTTTGAAGGAAAGATTTGGGGTATAAAAGGAATCCAAATTAGCACCATTTTCTCTATTCTGCCCAAATCTGAATCTGAATGGCTTCCAAAAGGAATTGGTGGAGTTCAGGATTATCATGGACAAATAGGGTCTGCCACTTGAGCAGGGGGTTGGACTAGATTTACAGGGGTCTCCAACCTTGGCAACTTTAAGACTTGTGGAGCTTTGCTGGCTGAGGAATTCTGGGAGTTGAAGTCCACAAGTCTTAAAGTTGCCAAGGTTGGAGACCCCTGGACTAGAAGACCTCCAAGGTCCCTTCCAACTCTTTTATTCTGTTAGTTTGGTGACTCAGGACTATTTTTGATCTATGGACAGCATGTCTTCAAATATCAATTGCAGGGAACATCTGCAATGGTGGGGGGGGGATCTCTTCAGGTCCTGAAGAGATGCCAGAAGGAATCTCTAGGCCACGTAAGAAACAAAATGCTAGCCTCAAGTGAGTCTCCCAGGCTTTACCAATTTCCAGTGGAAAGAGCCAGGGAAGAAGAAATAGGTTTTTTTTTCTGTTCTGCTCCCCTTTGAAGTACAGTACGTTGCCTGCAAAGGAAGAACCTAGGGCAGTGATGGCGAACTATTTTTCCCTCGGGTGCAAAAATAGTTCGCGCATGTGCTATCGCACGCGTGTGCGTGCCCACACTCATAATTCAAAGCATCCCACTTGCCCCACCTCCCCCTGTGCATGCATGCGTGACCCCCCCCACTGCCCTGTTTCCTGACTTCCAGTGGGCCCAGTAGGCCCATTTTTTGCCTTCCCCAGGCTCCAGAGGCTTTCTTGGAGCTTGGGGAGGGCGAAAACGCTCCCCCCCACCACCCCGGAGGCCCTCCAGAGGCCGAAATCGCCCTCCCAGAGCCTCCGTGCGAGCCAAAAATCAGCTGGCCGGCACGCACATGCGCGCTGGAGCTGAGCTAGGGCAACGGCTCGCGTGCCAGCAAATATGGCTCCACGTGCCACCTGTGGCACCCGTGCCATAGGTTCGCCATCACTGACCTAGGGCAAAGATGGGACAAAACCCCCAAACTATCAAAACTATCCGTACTACCCAGTCAATTCCAAATGCATTTGGAACTAGTATATTAAGGCTTCAGGAGAAGAAAGAAGACAAACGGAAATAAAAGGCTTCCCAATTAAGTGTGTGTGCTGATTCAAACAGAGAATCAGCAAATTTACTTCCCCTTCAGCATGTTTGAGGATCGGCTAAATCTCAGAGGAGCAAATTTAACCCTGTTCCCTGAGGGAGCTGAGGGTGAGGGAGAAGTTTGATGGGGACAAACAGCCAATCAAGTGAGCACACACCACTGGGGAGGCGGGAAGAGAGAGGTGAGACACGCCAGCCATCACGTAGGCAAAGAGCCCCCACTGAATGCCCCAGATTTACATTTGAAGGTCCAGAGCAACTGTACTGGGGGTGTGGGTGGGGTGTGGGTGACAAATAGCAGGAAAAGAGTGGTTCTGTCCCCCCCCCCCCCCGTGCTTCTCCTCAGACAAGATGTGACAAAAGCTGAAGCTGGGGAACAAATCCAAACAGGCCAGCCAGGGAGGTCTGTAGCTCAAAACGTGTCCCTTGATGGAAGGCTTTTGCTAGCCGTCGGGCGCATTGGTGCCAGGTTTCATGTACCATTCAGGGAACCCTTGAAATCACAATAGCACCATAGGCCCCAATCTCCTCCTCCTTGGTGGGGAAGCTGGCAGAAAACAGACAGGGCAGGACAGCCCGTTTGAATGGGGTAGATTTCTTGTGAGTTTCCAAGGAGACAGGCTGGAGGGAAGGGGCAAGGAATAATGTCCACACCGGATAATTGGGGACTTGTTTTTGTATCATGGGGTGGGGTGCTGTGTACAGTGGATATTCTCCTTACTGTGGGCAAATTCTTATTTTTTTAAAAAAGGACTAGAAGACCTCCAAGTTCCCTTCCAATTCTGCTTTTGCTGTATTCTGTAGATGTTTTTTAATCCCTCTTTTATTACTTTATAAGTAACTCAAGGTGGCAAACATATGTAATATTGCTTCTTCCTCCTCCTCCTATTTTTCCCACAACAACAACAGCCCTCTAAGGTGGGTTGGGCTGAGAGATTGACTATCCCAATTGACTTTCATACCTAAGGTGGGACTAGAACTCACTGTCGCCTGATTTCTGGCCTTGTTCCTTTAACCATTACTCTAAACTGGGTCTCAAAACTTCAGCGTCCCCTGCCTGAACCACTCCTAAGAAGAACATTAATGGCCTTAAAAACATACCAGCAAGCGATAGACGAGGTGAAAAAAAAGATAAATATTTTGGCCTAGGAGCTTCAGTATGGAAGCATTGAAGTTAAAGCAAAGAACGAGACTGACTACAGCTCGGCAAACTCTGGGTCTGTTTTTATCGGCAGTGACCTCTGAATGATAATGATGATGATGATGATGCTAGCGATAAACTGAGCTGCAAGAATTGCATTTACAAGCTTAAAAGAGCCTTTTCTCAGAAGCACAGGAAATATTGTTCCGGGCAGCCTAAGCTGCAGTCCAGCAACAGCAGCAAGGCCACCAGTGGGATGCTAAAGGCATTTGGAGAATGCTAAAGTCTGCAGTAAAAGAATAGTGGGAGAAAGAGGAGAAGGAGGAGGAGGGTTTTAATTTAACAGATTGTGTTTACTTTTCCCCTTCACCTTTGGACCATGAAACAAGTCAGTGAAACTCTGGGTGCTTATTACTTGGCAGAGGCATTGTGCACCCAGATTCTCCCACACCCACTGGCCACGGCAGGGCAAATTCCAGTCAGGAGTACTCTCTCTCCCTCATGACTGAAATTCTGTGCATATTTACTGAGAAGTACGTCCCAAAGTCAGTGTGGTGTAGTTGATAAAAGTTGTTGAGCTGGGACTGGAGAGAGCAAAATCAATGGTTGCTGAAACTTACGAGGTGACTTCAAGGGAGCAGGGCCTCTGTCTCAACTCGTTTCTCTGGGCAGTTGTAGGGGCTAAGAAGGCATACAATGCACCAAAGTTGGAACAACCAGTGTAATCAGTAATGGGAGGAAAATGACTAATAACGTGAATCTTCTTCCCCTTCTCCCTAGGGAACACAGAGTTCAGCTGCATACCTGGGTTGTTGGAAGCCAGCCCCACTGTACTCAAGTGTGATTTATTCTGTGTGCATAGCAGTGTAGTCATTCCTACCACTCATTCCAAAGTGAATTGCAGATGTGAAATCCTAACCAGATTAGCTTGGGCAGTAAAAAAAAAAACAATTCTGAGAGCTCCGTGCAATGTAATTATGGGAAAGCTGTTGTCAACAGCAGAGAAAGCGGAAGTGAATCTGGGAATAAAAAGTTGAATGAGAATGACAAGAGATTTGCTAAGACGTTGTAGTTGAAATCGGAACTGTACATTTCAACTCTCTGGACAATTTTGTTGGGATAGATCTGGTAATCATCACACACCAAATCACCCCATAAATGGACTAATGAAAAAGTCATACTTTACATTAGAAGGCCATCTATAATGACTAGCCAGGGGTAGGCAAAGTTGGCTCTTCTATGACTCGTGGACTTCAACCCCATGAATGGTGTTTTGTTAATGTTTTTATATTGTGTTATTTTTAAATTGTTATTATTGCTTTTAATGTACGTTTCTTATCCATGTTGTACGCCGCCCTGAGTCCTACGGGATTGGGTGGCCTATAAGAGCGTAGAAATAAATAAATAAATAAACTTCCAGAATTCCTAAGCTAGCATGATTGGATCAGAAATTCTGGGAGTTGAAGTCCACGAGTCATAGAAGAGCCAACTTTGCCTACCCCTGGACTAGGCAATTGAACTCAGTGGCTGGATTTACCCATTCCACTAATCTATAAAAGGGTTTGATTCATTTTGGCCTAACACGTTGCATGAACCTGTCACTGAGTTAAGTCTTAAAGTAGAGAACATTGCAGCCTAAATTAAAGAATATCCTAAGCCAGCAAAACCCTGATTTTTAGTCTAATACATATCTATAGCCGATGTGACATACTTCGGAATGAATATGTTTAGGATTAGGGTGCATGACTTAAACTCCTGGATCAAAGAATATACATCAGATTGACTAAGGTGAAATAGGGAAGACCTTTTTGCCCTTTTTTTAAAAAAAATCCTTTGCTATAAATCAAAAACCATGTTTGTTGTTGTTCAGAAAGGGGTGCATGAGAGAGTATGTGTTTCATTACGAGTGAGATAGGCTGTTCTCAGAAAAACTTACCAGCATCAAATCAGACTAGCACTTGGATGTAAAACTATCCAGGAATAGCTTAGGAAGTCAAAACAGTACATGAAAGTGCTCGCAAACCACACGTGTATTGTGGTCAAGAAAACTACTGGACGTGTTCATGAATCAAGTTTGACTTGAAGATTTAACTTTTGAGGAATCTTTGCACTTAACATAGATCCACCAAGTGAGTTCTTGGTAAAGCTTATGCAGAGTTAGGTCATTGCTTCAGATTCTTACTGCAATTTATCATATAACTAGAGTCCAATCTAATTTGCCGTTCCTTGCCATATGTCTCCATTCTTCTTATGAGAGCCCTGATTGCTAAGGAAGGTCACAGTAAGAGGACTTAACCTCTCAATTGATTTGAATAGGTAATTTCAACAGTATTCAACTATCCACACAACAGATGAAACAAATACTTACATTTTATTCAGATTTTTAATAAACTGTTTATGGGTGATTATGATGTGGCCTAGAGGTGGAGCGCTTGCCTCACAATCAGGAGGTTGTGAGTTAGATCCTAGGTCAGTGATGGCGAACCTTTTTTCCCTCGGGTGCCGAAATAGTGCACACACGAGCTATCACACGCTCGTGCGTGCCCACACCCATAATTCAAAGCCCCCCACTTGCCCCACCCCCCTGTGCATGCGTGCATGACCCCCCCACTCCCCCATTTCCCGACTTCTAGTGGGCCCAGTAGGCCCTTTTTTTGCCCTCCCCAGGCTCCAGAGGCTTTCTTGGAGCTTGGGGAGGGCGAAAACGCTCCCCCCACCACCCCAGAGGCCCTCCAGAGGCCAAAATCATCCTCCCAGAGCCTCCGCGTGAGCCAAAAATCAGCTGGCGTGCACGCACATGCGCGCTGGAGCTGAGCTAGGGCAACGGCTCGCGTGCCAGCAGATATGGCTCCGCGTGCCACCTGTGGCACCCGTGCCATAGGTTCGCCATCACTGTCCTAGGTAGAGGCAGATGTAAGGGTCTCCTGCTTGGGCAGGGGGTTGGACTAGATGTCCTGGAAGGTCCCTTCCAACTCTATTAATCTGATGATATGATGATGATACCATTGATGTCAATAAAACTAATCAACAGCAGGGTAGTAAGGGTTGAATTTATACATTAATGCAGTATTTTGGTATTTCTGTTTGGCAAAAAATGCTTGAAGAGTTACCAGAGATCTGGGCTACCTCTAGAAGGATCTGGATTGCCTCTAGAAGGAAAGAAATACAGTATTTCAGAGTTTTCTTTGTATGCTTTTTGCTGGTTGCCCACAATATTGTAGCCCTTTAAGATAAAACTCTTGGGGGGAAATGTTTTGTGTGTTTTTCCAAAGATACTGTCTTCATTGGTCTTATATAGGTAGTCTACACTTGGGATTCAAATTTCTGTTGCTAAGCAAGGCAGCTGTTAAGTGAGTCACATCCAACTTTAGGACTTTTGATGCCACAGTTAACTGAATCTTTGCAGTTGTTACCATACAGTTGTTAATCGAATCCGACTTCTTCACAGACTTTGCCTCTCAGAAGCCATTTGGGAAGGTAACAAATGGTGATTCACATGACCCTGGGATGCTGCAACTGTTGTAAGAACAGGCCATTGCCAGGCACCTGGATTCTGGTCACATAACCATGGGGATAGAAATAGCACTTATTTATTTATTTTATTTGTGAGATTTATATACCACCTCACAGTGCAAGCACTCTAAGCGGTTTACACCAGTAAGCAATGTATATTTATATTGCCCACAACAATCTGGGTAATATAATATATAATATTATATATATATAATATAATATATATAATATTATATAATATTATTATATCTTAGACTTATATACCGCTTCATAGTGCTTTTACAGCCCTCTCTAAGCGGTTTGCAGAGTCAGCATATTGCCCCCAACAATCTGGGTCCTCATTTTACCCACCTCGGAAGGATGGAAGGCTGAGTCAACCTTCAGCCTGGTGAGATTCGAACTGCCAAATTGCAGTCAGCCGGCAGTCAGCAGAAGTAGCCTGCAGTACTGCATTCTAACCACTGTGCCACCGCAGCTCAACTAGAGTTGTTAAGGACTGGTCATAAGTCACTTTTTTTCAGGGCTGTTGTAACTTCTAATAGTCACTAAATAAATGACTGTAAATTGAAGATTACTTGTAGTGCTCTACAACCATGAGAGACGGAAGGAGTTTCTCAAGTCCTGCAGTTACATTCAGAGGCTAGCAGAATTTATCCCAAATCTAAAAAGGTATTTCACCAAAAGAAATCTTAACAGCAGAGTTTTTGTAAAAATTGCAGAAATGTATCAATGTCTTTCAAGCAAATGAACGACTGTAAGTTCTTTTTAAAGTAAGAAGCAATTTTCTTTATTTTATAGGGGATATTAGGAGTATAAAGCTATATACCATCATCTATAATTTATTTGTGCGCTGCCCTTCAAAAACAGGCTTCCCCAGAGTAGTTCACAACAAAATCAAACACATCAAAATGCAGATCAACCTTTTTTTTTTTTACCAACAATCTGTTGTACAATCAAATACTCTATTCCACATTCCTCATGTCCCCTTTTAATTCTTTGGAAAATTGATCCCGCTAATGCCTGGTGAATCAGGCAGAAAGATTTGTTATACAAAAAAGTGCAGAAAGGAAACTTAACAACAAAAGCAAAGGAAGGAGCTCACATTGTCTCTCCTGTTCCAATGTATGGCCACACAGTCTTATTTGTCATCCAAAGGACACCCATTTATCACCCATTCAGATAACGATTAACATTATAGCTAGTTACAAGGTAGTTGTAGGTAGTTCTTCACCATGTAATCCTATTTCTTTCTAGTATTCCTCTTTATATTATTCTCAAATTAAGGCCAAAGCAGTGGATAAGGCTTATTTCAAAATATATTATCCAATTTTCAGAAAACATAGTGCAGAAATGAAAGTGCCAGTATATACCATTCCTTACTATTCTGTAAGAGTTTCTCCAAGGTTTTAGGCAGCAGCCTTAAAAGCCAACAATGTTACCTGAGATTCTTTGAATTGGAGCAGGGAGTAGACCGAGTTGGAGTACATTTGGTAGATGCTTTTTTTTTTAAAGAAGAAATAAAATTGACATGTTGCAAAGCAATGTGCCAGCTTCAAACATAGCATTTATTTGCTGCAATACCTTCAAGCCTGCGAAGGCGTAGATCAGCTCAGTGATTTTGTGAACAGGGGGATCTGCACAGGGCAGCCCATTCTTAAAGAAACAGGAGCCAAAATTCCAAATGTGTGGTGGACCCAAAGGATTGTCTACTTCTGCTACACAGCCTACATGTATTGGGTCACAATTGCACAGGTCTGTTAATGATTTTAACATGGAAACAGCTGGAAAAGCACTTGTGCCTTCCCACAGGCATTAAAAAAAGAGCTGAATTTCTGATCAGAGAAAAAAGGATGAGCAGATCCAAGAAAGGACGATAATAATGATGATGATGATGATGATATTCTTTTCCCCCGTAACATTATTCCTTTTCTTGATCTCGAGGTACTTAAGCTTGTACAAAGATCTGCAAAGATCATGCATTTGCCGGAGCCCAGCATTAGACGCCCAGGAAAGGTGCAGGCAATATGAAACTATGCTCCGGTTTTTCTAGAATCCGCCTCCCTCTCTTAAATCCTGGCACTCTTGCTGTTGTTTTTCTGGGAAGCTGTGCATGCTGCCAGGGCAACAAATATGTGGGCTTTGCTAGGAAGAACTCTCTTTCACAGAGAAGGCTTCCATTTCTTGCCACAGTGCTGGCTGCACCTGCCTCACATAACATATAAGGAGCATGGCTGGCTACAGATAGCTCCTGCCTAACCCACGCGGGTCCTGCCTAACCCTCCCACAGGAAATGGGAGCGGGAGGGATACATTGTGTTGGGGACAATCAATAAGAATAACGTCACATTTTGGAACTTTAGAAAGGAAAAAGAAAAAAAAAACTTAAAAGGAGGTTTAAAAAGAAACAAAAGGCCACCGTGCTGTGCTAGATCAGCAAAGCTGAATCAATCTAGAGCAGCTGTTCGAAACCAGGTCGCGAAAGTTGCAGGTGAGCACACCTGTGTGCACACGCATCCCCACTTGTGTGAACAGTAGGCGAGCATGTGCGCGAAGCGGTATAGAAGTCTAAGTGCTATTGCTATTTGCATGAGCGGTGGGTGGGTGTGCGTGCCCACCACCTGTGCTAATGGAGCTGCGCACGTACACACTTGTCCACCACTCACATGGAACAATCCCCTCTTCCTACTCCCACTAGTCTGCAAAGTCAAAAAGGTTGGGGAACTCTGATCTAGATACAATCCACTAGTTGCTTACTTCCAGAAGCAGGAGAGGGGAAAGGCAGCCGTGAGCTAGATGACAAGTTAAATTTGTAAGGGAATTTCAAGTCAAAAATGCATTGCACGGTGTGGTGTACCTGAACACAGGTAGACAAAACCTGGCATTTGGTCTTGGATATTTCTCTGTGCTGTCTCAGCCTAATACCAAAGCATTCCTGACCCATCACAGACTGTTCCTGGGCCCTAGCCTCACCCAGCCAATCATTTTCCCTCTGTCTCCCTCGCATCCAAATGCAGTCGACCAGTTTATATGTTACCCCTCTCTGCCTGACTGGCTGGAGGAAGGGCTCCCCATCTTCCTCCTTCCCGGAAAGAAGTCTGCAAACTAATCTGGTTGAGATTGTCCTGGTTGAACAGCTGTTGGGAACAGCTGGCAATAACCTACCAACCCAATGGAAAGAGATGCAGCATGGTTGGGTGTACTGGAATGATTGCGAAACACCCAGCCTGTTCCAAATGACATGTGCTTATAAAACATGGTTACTTGACAGAAATGAGCTTCTTAGTTCAAACATAAATTTCCCCCTTTCAGAATGTTTAGGATCGAGTGCTTGATAATTATAAAAAGATCCACTTCTTCTGAAGAATCCCAAGATGTGCTTGTAAGAAGGAGCAACCTCTTCATGGTAATGCATATATCCTGGTGGTTTTCTGAGGAAATGAACTCAGAAGCAGCCTTGTCCATCTGAAGAGCAGATGCTAGAGCTTTCTAGCTCTAGCCTGTTACCACCAGCATGCTGACTTTTCTTTTTTTCCCCCCAAATGGTCATTGCACCATCAAAACAATCAACTTTCTAACATTTTCCTTTGTTTATGTTCATAAAAATATAGTGGTCTCTCGCTCTCTTCCCCCCACCTAACTCCAGTCAGCAGCATTTTCTTGATGTTCCAGCCAGGACAAAAGGCACACTTAGATCCCGGAGTCTCTTCCTTGGGCCGAGGGAGGAAGGGAGGAGAAGCAAAGCAACCCTCTTGGCAGGATCTTTGGGTGTGGGAAGCAGGAAAGGCCAGAGGTCAAAGGAAATCTGCCTACTTTTATTTTACTGAATATTCCTGCTGGTTTCAGTATTCATACAAACCATGGCTTGTTTGTATGCATTTGTTTCTGTAACCTGTTGCTTGTATCCTTGCAATTTATATTGATTGTTTCCTGATTGCTTATTTGTACCCTATGACAATCATTAAGTGTTGTACCTCATGATTCTTGACAAATGTATCTTTTCTTTTATGTACACTGAGACGCATGTGCACCAAAGACAAATTCCTTGTGTGTCCAATCACACTTGGCCAATAAAGAATTCTATTCTATTCTATTCTATTTTTAGGGCAATATTTTTAATTAACATTTATTTTATTTTATCCAAAGGTCTCCCACACCCTTTGAAAGAGAGAGACCCTCCGTGTAGCTCCTGGTCAACACTCCCCCTCTTTTTTCAAAGCAAAGTGAAGGGCTGTGAGAGTTAAGTGAAAGCTTGTTTTGCTTTGGTGAGGGCCATACCTTTCCTCTTACTGGTGAATGATAGGCCTGAGTAATACTATAAAACCTGATTGCCTTTGCATACTTTCACACATTCTTCCTTCACATCCACACGTGGCAAACAACAACAGACGTATACTTCTTATGTACAGCCTCTAAAAGGATTCTCTAAAAAGTAATGTCTTTGGAGTAGACCCCCCCAAAAATATTTTCTTTCCTTCCTTCCCTGCATCTCCTGGGTGGCACTCTGCTCCTTGGTCTCTTTAGCAGTAGGTCATTCAGACTGCCTTAGCATCTTCTTCCTTCAGAGAAAAGTACAGCAGTTGGACCGTCTCTTCTCTGACTCAATGTAGTCATGGATTTGGAACCTGGGCTCATCCAGCTGTTTCACAGCTCGCTGCTTGATCTCTCTGGAAATCAAAGGGTCAAAATACTGCTCAGACATTATTATTATTATTTTTAAAAGGAACTTTTGAAACTTTTGAAAAGAGAAAATGTTTTTTTTTGGACTTCTAGGAGAAAATTTCATCTTTCTTAAAATACAGTAAGCGTGTGAATGCATACCCCCGCCTCTGCCCAGAAATAGATGCCACTCTAACAACTCCATCCTGGTTTGCTGTGACCTCGAAAACCAGCTACAGTGCACCATTTCTTGGATGTTTCATTTCGACACAAAGATTACGAAGGGTTCCAGAAAGAACAGAACAAATTGCGTAAGTGGGCAGAAGCAAAAGGGGAGGGGAAAAAATGGTGAGATGTTTGTGAAACATCCAAGGGAAAAAAAAGTGCTAGGAGAAGGAGATGGATGAACTCTCACGGAAAACCTCACAAAGGTATGTAATTTGGGTTGCCCCATTTAAACTTCTGCCAAGGGATTGAATAATTCTCTGATTATGGATACCAGTGAGAATTCCTTACATTTTTGAAGCTTGAGTTTTATTTGGTCTCACCCTCCGATAGCCTTTTCTTAAGAAAGCTCTTAGCAACCGAATGACCAGTTATCTTGGGTTTCCTGAGCCCCTCTTTCCCAAATTCTCTTGATGTTTCGGAGCTCATTCCTACCAGTCCCACCAGGATGGCCAGGTGGTCTGGATCTTACTATCCAAAATATCTTAAGGCACCAGCCTTGAGTCCTCGAAGGGCTTGATAAAATGAAATCAAGAAGGCTCAACATCTTCTCCAAATGCTGTTATAATCCCAGGGATTGAAGGCAAACTATCTGCAGCTTGTTACTCACTTTGCAATGGCCAGAAATGCCAGTTCCACATTCATACCAGTCTTGGCACTGGTCTCCATGAAAGGCACTCCGTATTCCTGGAATGAAAACAGAGCAAGAAAAAGTGGCAACATCTTGCCAGCAAACACGATGGATCCCTTTTTTTTTAATTCCTGTGCTGGGACCTTAACAAAAGCCCTGGAACTTTAAAACTACTAATCCCAAAGTGGAGGCGGAAAATCTCGCTATTTGGTTCAGTTAAGCCGATGACCAGGATACTGTCTGCTCTGCATTAACAGGAGGAGATGCTTGCCAATTACATATGGCTTTTTTCTGAAATTGGGCAGAGGGCTTGGATCACCTATCTCAGCTATGCTATAAGACAGTCACACTTGGACTTGTTCGCTTACCCTGGCTAAGGATTCCCCGTCTTCTGTTCTGATAACTCGCTCATTGCTCATGTCAGCCTGCAGATAGAAAGACAGGAAGGGTGGGGAAGAGCAAGGAAGAATGCTGAAGCACGCATAACCAGGAGATACCTTAGTAGTACGTTTCTATTTGGCGGGGAGGGGGTTTAAAAATAGAGACAAAATAAACATTTTAAAATATCCTAGGCAGAACTCCCCTAAAGTGCCCATCTTAGCCTCACTCTGCTGCTGCTTCTAACTGATTTTGTTCTAAAATTCCCATTTGAAAAAGAAATGCATTTGGAAGAAAAGCAACAGAATTAGGTTCCCAGCAGAAGTTTGCTCTCAAGTAATTATCTGTCTGTCTGTCTGTCTGTCTGTCTGTCTGTCTCTCATCTCTCTCTCTCTCATCTTTCAGTTTATATTGCCAACTCATCTTAAATTTCATGGCTCTGGGCAGCTAAGAGCACTGAAAGACATCATACAACAATCTATAACAATAAAGTATGCATAAATAATTGGCAACTGAGGTAAATCATCAAAGGAGCAAAAACAAATAAATTTATCTACTGCACAGTCGATTCTATCACTGATAAATACAGTGTTGACTCCAAATGGAGTTCAGGAAGAGTGAAAGCCGACCTTCTGCCAGGATTTTAATGCTTTGTTTTATTTTATTATTTTAAAAAGTTTGAACATTATGTTTTGGTTATGTTTTAGTTGTGCCATTGTTTGGTCTGTGATCAATTCAGTTCCATTTGCTGTTCAATTTTACTTTGTAAATGGCCTTAATGCTCAAAGAGAAAGAAAGCAAGAAGGGCTATCAATTCAATACATTAATTTCTAATTAAATAAATAAATAAATAGTTTGGTTTTAAGCCGTTCAGAAAAATAGGCCTTTCTTTTCAGCACTGAAGCAGCGTAGACATTTGTAGGCCAGAGAGGAAGGGGAGATAACCGCAAAGCTTTCTGCTAACAGGAAAGGCTGGGATGAGGGACATCCACATTGGGGAGCATAAAGGAGTCCCGGGTTCAGTCCTGACAATATTTTTCCCCCAGATCTTCCTGTGGCAACAGTAGACACTGTTAGGGAGTTGTGCTTGTGCCAGTATGGCAAAAAAGTAAGTTATTTCGAATTTGAGCTTATCTTCTGGTGTTTGACAGGAACGCATTCTGATATTCCAAGGCTGGTCAGTTGTTGGCCTTTCCAGCTGTGGGTGCCTCTGCTTTTGAAGACTGACGGATTGGAGGGGGGAGGGGGGAAAGGGTGGGTCTTAAATTGTCCGTTGCTTCCAGGGCCATTCCAGAGGTGTGAAGCTTCAGACTCAGAGTGCCCCCTGCTGGCTCACCTTGATCAGCAAAGAGGCAAGCTACAAGAACCCATCAAAGGATTTTCCTGCATACCTTATCTTTAATATTATTTTGCCATCACCACAACCACCCCAAAAATCATTTTTTAATGAAATATTGGCCTTCATTCAAGAATATTCCCCTGCTTATATTCTGATTTTCTTTCTTTACTATGCTTGAATGTGTACATTCAGTTTTCATAATGAAACGGTTTTTGTGCACCACCATTCTGCCAAACTGGAATGGCAACACAATATTTTTACTGTCAGAGAAATATTTCCTCAAGGCATAATCTGCCGGATCTCTTCATGGTGGCCAGAATGGAGGCAAATTCCAAGCTCTGAGGCATTGTGGTTCTCTAGGCAAGTCTGAAGTTCTTTCTCTTACTAATACATCTCCTCCTCCCAAGCAGCAGGATTCAAAAAGAGGCATTAAACTTAGGAGATCTGGTCTGGTCTCTTGCATAGGAATTTTGCAATCACAGCACAAAATCCATACTTAAGTCCACGGGTTTCATAATCCTACTTTACAGTATCTGCCAAGCAACATTGTTTCATCCAAACTATTTAAGAAATTGATGGCTGTTTCTCAAATCGAATTCTGAAATCATGGCCTGAAGAACAATCATTGCATCTAGGGCCGTGACGGCGAAACTATGGCACGTGTGCCACAGGTGGCATGCAGAGCCCTCTCCGCGGACACTCGAGCCGTCGCCCCAGCTCAGCTCCACCGCGCATGCACGCGCGCCTCCCGCCAGCCATCTGATTTTTAGGTCTCTGTCGTGCATGCACGGGGGTGGGGCACATGTGGGAGACGCGCATGCGTGGGGGGTAGGGGGAGCGTGGGGGGTTACGGGGGGGCAGGAGTGCAGTGGGGTCATGTGTGCATGCGCGGGGAGCACGGGGGTCATGCACATGCAGGAGGGCGAGCATCACGCGGGGATACGTGCACATGCATGGGGGCAGGGGGAGCGCAGGGCCGCACATGCACGGCGGGAGCATGGGGTCGTGCATGCATGCACAGGGAGTGGGGGGAGCATGGGGTCGTGCGGGGGGGTCGTGGACGCATGCATGGGGGCGTGTGAGTGCGGCGGTGTCATGTGCGCATGCGTGGGGGCAGGGGGGTCATGTACGCATTGCATTATGGGTGCGGGCGCCTGCACTTTCAGCGCACGACAACAAAAAGTTTAGCCAACACTGATCTAGGGTCATCAGACATGGGCTGCAAAATTTCAGATGATCACAAGGTGGGCAATAAAGAGTTGGCAGTTTCTGTGTCTCTTTCTTGATGACCTACTACAGTGATGGCTAACCTTTTCTGGACCGAGTGCCCAATGTGCGCAGCCCCAAAATGCAATGCGTGCGCAGCCCACGTGCATCCACCCCGCATATGTGCACACCCGCGCATGCACCCTGTGCATGCCCCCCCCACATGCGCGGCAGAGACCTGAAGACCAGCTGGCCGGCAGGAGGTGCGCGCGCATGCGCGGCTGAGCTAGGGCGACAGCTCGCGTGCCCATAGAGGGGGCGCTGTTCACCATTACTGACCTATTAGATCTCCTTGGAGTGAGGGTGGCGATTCACCCTCCAAGCTTGTAGGTTGGTTTCCGAACGTTTCATTACCAGGCTAGGTAACATTTTCAGGAGAATTTAGGGATGTCAGTGTTGGTGTTCTTCTGCTTATAAGGGCTTCTGTGGTCAGTAGGTCTTGTGATGGAGAGATCATGTCAGATGAGGGTCACGTTAGGAGAGGGTCTTGTGATGGGTCTTGTGATGGGTCAGGTTGGGGTCACGTCAAGTGAGAGTCTTGTGATGGGTCAGAAGCCCTTATAAACAGAAGAATACCAACACTGACATCCCCTAAATTCCTCTGAAGTTGTTACCTAGCCTGGAAACAAAACGTTCAGAAATCAACACACAAGCTCGGAGAACGAACCTCCATCCTCGTCCTATACCTGAGTGACAGATATTCACCACTATCAAACTCCGTGGAGTGCCCAAATCCAAAAATGACTCCTCAGTAAACTGCCTGGGTGCTCCCCCTCCCCCTCTCTGCCCTTTGCCTCAGCACTCCATTTTCCCCTAATTTATTCTTTCCTCACCTACTCTACGGCTGTTTTTCCTCTAGAGCTGGGCACCCTAGTAGACCACCAGTGATGCTCGGCATGTTGATTTCCCCAGAATGGTCCTGGGTCCCCTTTGCCTTTGCTTTATGCCTGGAATAAGGGATGCTTCCTCAGCAACATCCCCTTGTCTCTTGGGATGTGGTTTGGCAAATTAAAAAAAAAGTTGTGATGCCAACAGCATTTTGGGGCCCTACAGACTGTGAAGCCTGAGATCTGCATCTGGCGATCCAACACTGCATCACATCTGGCCTCTGAGCAGCTAATGATTGGGGAGGGGTTTGCTAGCAGTTTTTAAAAACCTTTTTTTTTTTCAATTTTGTCTTATATAAACCATGGGTGATGTTTTTAACACCAACAGTTGCACATTGTCTTTTCAGAGCAAATGAGGTCATATGCATTGACTCTCTGACACAATGCAGGAGTTGTGTGAAATGACCCTTGGTCTCATGGAGTGAGATAATTAAGGCTTATGTCCTTATATATAACTGGAACTGTCACTTCTTTTAAAGGAAAAAAGGGGTGGGGGGGAAAGGAGCCATTTGTTTGGGAGACTTCATGATTTAAAGCAAAGCAGAGTGAAAATAAAATGGTACACTCAGAAAACCAATGTGTTTTGTGTGTGTATGAGTGTATAAATACATATTCAGCTAAGCCTCTTTCAAATAAGCCAAACCCAAGCTCTATTTCCCAGTCATGGGGATAAAGTTTTCAATTTCCTGAAAGGGGAGCAAGGGCAGAGAGCTGTTGAATAATAGGCGTCAAAAACCATTTCATAGGTTTTCATGAAAATTCAAAACAATAGAAAAGGTAAATCAGTCATTTTAGTGCTTTTATTTTGTGTTGGTTTGATTGTATTTTTGAAAATAAGGTGGCAAACATATCCAATATACTTTCCTCCTCCTCCTCCCTTCCCCAGAACAACCCTGTGAGGTGGGTTGGGCCAAGAGAGTGTGACTGGCCCAAAGTCACCCAGCTACCCTTCATAGCCAAGCAGGACTAGAATTCACGATCTCCTGGTTTCTAACCTGGTGTCTTAATCACTAGGCCAAACTGGCTCTTGGAGAGTTGGAGGACACATCATCTGAATGAAACAAGGATGTCTTAGTGCAGGGATAGGCAAAGTTGGCTCTTCTATGACTCATGGACTTCAACTCCCAGAATTCCTGAGCTAGCATGATTGGCTCAGAAATTCTGGGAGTTGAAGTCCATGAGTCATAGAAGAGCCAACTTTGCCTACCCCTGTCTTAGTGGAACATGCTTTGCTGAGCTGGTGCTTGCAGGAGTTTGATGACCCTTAGTTGGCCATCCAAAAAGGGGGCTCTAGGGAATCCTGGAAAAGCCCAAGCACTGTTGTTTTCCTGAAGTGCTCATCCATGTTCCCAGTAGTCCAAGGGTTAGCAAGTCTGCTTTGATGTTATCTGTCCCACTATTCTTGGAACCATCTTGTTCAGAACACAATCTAATGTCATCCTGCATAATTATTATCCTGGATATATTTGGTCTGAGAAAAAAAATGTCCCAAGAGTCTTATATTTCATACCTGTTTGGCTCTACTGGTTGAAAACTCTTTTTTTTTAATCCCATGTCTTCTAGAAATATTATGCACAATGATCTTCTATTAATGGTTTGGAATAACCCTCTGCAAATCATTCCACAAGCTACTTTCCAGCAATTCTTCCAAGGAAAATGTCACCAGTGAAGCCTCCCAACAGGTGAGCTAAGATATCAAGCCACAACTTTCAAGAACTGCATCCAAAATCACCTTGTTGAAAGACTGCACAGACTTGCTGCAGAACTATTGTTTATTAAATTTGCATACCACTCATCTCACTATCCAAAGTGACTCTAGGTCAGTGTTTCCCAACCTTGGCAACTTGAAGATATCTGGACTTCAACTCCCAGAATTCCCCAGCCAGCATTCGCTGGCTGGGGAATTCTGGGAGTTGAAGTCCAGATATCTTCAAGTTGCCAAGGTTGGGAAACACTGCTCTAGGTGGTTTACAGTGCCATGAAACCATAGAGATATATTTATTTATAAATATATAATTCTCAGCAAGGTTAGAAAACTGCATCTGATCTACTGAAAACTGCATCTGACCTAATGAAAAGTTGGGGACTATAACATGCAAAGCAACTGAGAAATAAACAGCAGTCCCAAGAAAACTCATAATGAACCCAAGAGTAGGAAGCATCTTCATTCATTAACCATAAAGCAAAAATGGGACGAAAAATTCCCATTTGGGGTAATTTATGGCTCTCCAAATGTTGCTGAATTATAAGTTAGCTATGCTGCCTTGAATTAGCTCACCAATATCTAGCTCACCAGGTTCTTCAATCTTGGGTTATGAGCTGATCACAACAGAGAAATATGTGACGCGCACTATGATTAACTAAACATTTCTCACAATGAGACCATTAAGAGCCAAAAAAGTTGGAAAGTGTCTTCAAGACAGCATAAATTTGTATTATCAATCAAAATCACATACCTTATTACCCAGAAGCATGATAACCACATCCTTTTGGGCATATTCATGGATTTCTGTGAGCCAAGCCTGCAAGGGAATGTTGAATGTGATGAGATGAGATGAAACATAGCTGAGAAGAAACACCAAACATCAAGACTTGACTGAGTTCACTCGTCCTGTCCTGCTGCTTGTTTGCCTTTAGCACACAGCAATTGTTATCTGTTCGGCCATTGTGATTTGTAAATCTTGGCATATGTCTTACTGTGTTGTGTGAACCTGATTAGATATGTGGGTTTGCTCAGTGTAGCACAATTAAGCAATCCATGGTTTAGTGCAGTTTCTGGACCCAGCCACTGAATTACATGAGCTCTCAGCATTTAAGAAGGGAAGAGGTAGGCCAGATCCTCTTGCTCTGATAAGAAGTAGCTCAAATAATCCTCAGGATTCTATTCTATTCTAAAACAATCCTCAAGATGGGTATCCCTGAAGGTCCAATGAAGACCTCTTAGTCTCACACAGTTTTGGGTACTGTCCCTTTTGGCAATTGAGCCAGTTTTGCATCAGATGTGCTGGGGCTTGGGGGCAGTTTCCCGTTGGAAGGAACTTTAAAATTACACCCATTTCCCAGACTTCCCATAACCCCCACAGAGCTTAAGGCACCAGTGTTCCATGCTGCCCATACAGCTGTCTACCTGGCCAAGGTGGCAGACATTTCACAGATCTCCTACCCAGTAACTAGACACATTTTCCAAAATATCACTCAGCCTAAAGTAGGACAAGGATCAGGAACAGAGTCCTATCTGGACACCCAGCTCTTGACTGCTCAGCATTTTGTGCATGCTGGCTATTAGAATTGCAAAGTATCTCAAAAATTATTCTGAAGGTTTGGAGCAGGAATGTGGCAGCTATATGGAAGTGCCCGTATTCCTGACAACCAATTGCAAATAATATGAAATACATATGGATTTCTCTTTTTATTTTTAGCCTGATTTTCCCTTTTCTTCTTCATCTGTCCTCTGACAAATTGCAGTCTGCTAGTTCTTTGGGGCAGGGATGTTTTCTCTCTGTGAAGTATGAAGCACAGAGATATAGCACATATTCCTACCCAAATAAAATTTATATCAGTACTACAAAAAGGTAAAAGTTTCCCCTGTAGAGTTGTATCTGACTCTAGGAGGAGGTACTTATCTCCTTTTCTTAGCTAAGGGAGCCAGTATTGTCCGAAGACATTTCCGTGGTCTATATGCTGAGCCACACGGAACACTGTTACCTTCCCACTAAAGTGGTACCTATTTATTTAGTCACATTTGCATGCTTTTGAACTGCTAGGTTGGCAGGAGCTGGAGGAAGTAATGGGAGCTCACTCCATCGCACAAGGCTCGGATCTCAAACCTGGGCTGTCAGATTTTCAGCTGTGTGTTTAGCCCAATGCGTTTAACCACCGGAGCCATTGCGCCTCCTATCAGCACTGAGTTATTGAAAATATTTTATTCCCATCTTTTAACATTCTTGGTTTTTCAAGGGCAGGTGATCCTTTTTTGTCTCTTTGCTGATTCCTGTACGACCCAGTGCATTTAGAGACACAAGAACACCTCAAACCAGGATATGTTTACTAATCAGATTACAACTTTAGCTTGCTATCTGACTCCTGTGTGAGCAAAGGCTGGGGGACCATCTTGAATCAACAGTAGGCATGAAATACCCACCCGAATACTGTCAAAGGAGAGTTTGCTGGTGATATCATAAAGGAGGAGGAGAGCTGGAAAAGAAAGAGAAATACGCTTTATTTGATGATTTTGTAATTTTCTAAAATTATCAAGGTATCGAGAACACACGTGGCCACACAGATCAATTCAAACTATGCATCTCTCTATCCTGAACTTGGATTATGTAAATCTGTTGGCAATCTCAATCCACAGGCACATTCCCACCCTTGCTCAACATAATCTGTTTGATGGAAAACTGTGGGCTTTAAATATAATGTTGTCCATACACAAGTCATAGCTATACCAGACCGTTTCAACATAGTGCCTATGAGATGCATCAGATTTCAATTCTTATGCATTTCAGGGAAGATACAAAGATGAAGGGAAAGAGATGAGCTATGTCATAAATATAGTTGGATGGAGACAAAACAGAAAACCCCTTTTGTTTTGAGCTTGATACAAAATAATCCCCTTAAAACATCCCATTGACATATTCAGAGTAGGTTTGTTCTTGCTCTTAACAAACCTTACTTCACACACACATTTTGTTTTAAGCTTGGAACACTCCAAAAGGTCATTTCGAACTCAAAATATTGCACACTTCTGATATATTGAACAATATAGATATATTAATATATCAAACAGTGGCATTATCACTTGCTGTTAGAGCAATGAAAGAGCTACTCCACTTATCACCCCAACTTTGATTCTATCTGAGATGAAGGCAGGCAGCATTCTAGAGGACCAACCTTGTGCATCACGATAGTATGCGTGCGTTACACTCCGGAACCTTTCCTGACCGGCTGTGTCCCAAATCTGCAATAAGGCAAAGACAGAAAACCAAGGGAACAGTCTTCATTGTATTCCATTAGAGAAGCCCAGCTGTGAAACAAATATTAGTGCAACTAAAATTCACAGACAGTATGTGAAAAATAATATTCTTGGGTAGTTCTCTGAATTATGTCTATTAGAATCAGGATAGTTTTTTCCAAATAAGAGAATACAAATGAACAATGTGATAGCATTACAGAATTCAATTCAGCGTATGGAAGTGATAATGCAAATGTAAAAGACTTAAATACAACTATCTCATGAATCCACCAGGATTTTTTGGGGGGGGGGGTCCAGAAATTTGCAAATAACACTCACGTTCTCAGACACACACCACCAGTACCAATATATGAAATGGTTCATATACAGTATAACTAGGGCTATACAATGCATTGAATTTAATTTAGAAAAAAATGTTTCAGAACTTACAGATCTGGAAACATAGCCCCTGTCTCACATAAAAAGACTCTGGTCACCATCATGGGTATACAAGGAGTAACCCACCTGTAATAGTTTCTGCCTGCTCTGTATAACTCTGCCTTGAACCGTGAGATGGGTGGTGGATGGATGGATGGATGGATGGATAGATAGATAAGATAGAATAGATAGAATAGATAGATAGATAGATAGATAGATAGATAGATAGATAGATAGATAGATAGATAGATAGATAGATAGACGACAGACAGACAGACAGACAGACAGACAGACAGACAGACAGACAGACAGACATAATGAAACAAAATGGGCATGGTCCAGTTGCTATTAAATTATATCCCGATGGGATTCAGGAAACAGGCTTTCAGAATTTTTGCAGAATTTTTGCAGAATTGTTCCAAAATATACAGTGCATTGTTCTTATTTTGATTTCTATTGTTTTTAATGATGTACGTTGCCCCAGAATCTTCTGGCATTGGGCAATCCTATAATGCTAAAAAATACTTAAGTAAATCTCATGAATAATAGGTTGGTTATCTGATAAAAGAAAGATAAACATCAGCTGAATGATGAGGAAGAGACTGCACAAGAGATAAAACAAAATCATATATATTACCTGTGTAAAAATACAATCTTGTATAGGGAAATTTTCAGACAATTTGGGTACATCTATAAGCTGGTAGCAAACTCCCCCCCCCTCCCGCCCAAAGGTGCTGAGCAAAGAGCTACCAACTAATTTCAAGGACTCTTGGATGACACGGATTTCCTGTTTCCATTTTAATTTGGATTCAGGGCTGATTTTGCCACATGGGATTAGCAAGGAGCCGATACAGAGAATGCTTTGTTGGAAAGCAGGATTTCTTTGGAAGTCAGCCACATCTATGGCTTTTACTTCCACATGCCAAGCGGAAATGTAATAGCTGAAGCCTTGAATGGAGAAAAACGGCTTGTCTCACAGTAACTGAATATATAGGAGACCTTTTTCAGAATAGAAAAAACGGAGCAAGGGTACTTAGAAGACTTCATAGAAAATGCAACTTTGGTGTATCAATCAGACCTACCTGCAGTTTCACTTTTACATCATCCACTGTTACCACTTTATTCTGTAAGAAACAAAAAGATCCCACATTTATATAAACAGCAAATTAACAAGAACTCTGTATTCAGCTTTTGAGTTTTTAGATCACCTGTGAGAAAACAAGCAGCTAAGTTCCCTTCTCATGATTTTCTATAATTTCCAGTTTAAAATTCCATGGAACAATCACTAATAGCTAGAAGGTAACAAGCTTCATGCATGTTGCAAAGGTGCTTTTTTTTCAAGAGGTAACAGGACTTTCTGGTTTTTCTTTGAAGACGTTTTGCTTCTTATCAAAGCTTTTTGGATGAGAAGCGAAACATCTTCAAAGAAAAACCAGAAAGTCCAGTTGCCTTTTTGGGGGAAAAAAAGCACCTTTGGGACAACCATGACCTGGATGACTGAGAATCTCCATAGACATCAGGGGTGGGTTCCTGCCGGTTTGGACCGGTTCGCCCGAACCGGTAGTGACCCGCTGATGATATCACCGAACCGAATCGGTCGGTGCCGGTCTGTGGGTGCTGCCATCTTTTTTTTTAATTTTTTCCCCCGAGTTCCGGCACTGTGCATGCGGTCACCATCTTTTTTCGGCTTTGGGGTTTTTTTGGGATTTTTCATTACTACGCACGCGCGCCCACATGGCGCGGGAGAGAGTGAACCGGCAGCAAGATAAGTTGGAACCCACCCCTGATAGACATTAAGCTTCATGCATATTGCTGGCACAATTGGTGCACTGAGATTTTAGGTAAGACTGTAAGCAGCATATCTGAACAAATATTATATATTTAGTTGTCACTCTTTGCCTGAAATTTGGTGGTCAAAAGTATCATATTTACTGGGATTGCATGCAAAGCAACCCTATCAGCTAAGACAATGCTCGTTAAGCTGGTTATCAGCCATTATTGGTACAACTAAAATACCTTAAATTTCTTCTACATACATATTTTGTCAACTCTGGACTGAAGTAATAATGACTGCACTAATAGCAAATAATATTTTACAGATTATCAAGTGCTCATTGTTCATTTTTTTCATCATTCACCGCACAAAGAAATTAGCACAACTTTTGGTACTACATTTGTGGCAACTTAGATCTACAAGTATTCATGGATCAGTGGAATATGATGCGTAAATGCTTATACAATTACACTTTTTAAGGCTTTAAAGGGCCAAAAATGGTTTTGCTGCACTAAACCAACATGGTTATTGTTTTAAACACAGAGAGACAAAGGAATCAGTTGGATAGAGTAGGCAACAATGTCTTTTGCTACGAAACCCACAATCAAAATCCTAAGCCAGTGATGGCGAACCTATGGCACGGGTGCCACAGGTGGCACGCGGAGCCATATCTGCCGGCACACGAGCCATTGCCTAGCTCAGCTCCAGCGTGCATGTGCACGCCAGCCAGCTGGTTTTTGGCTCGCAGGGAGGCTCTGGGAGGGCGTTTTCAGCTTCCGGAGGGCCTCCGGGGGGACTGGGAAGGGTGTTTTTGCCCTCCCCAGGCTCTAGGGAAGCCTCTGGAGCCTGGGGAGGATGAAAAATGGGCCTACCAGGCCCACCAGAAGTTGGGAAAGGGGCCATTTCTGGCCTTCAGAGGCCCTCCGGGGGAGCGGGGGAGGCCGTTTTCGCCCTCCCCAGGCATTGAATTATGGGTGTGGGCACTTGCACATGCGCGATAGCACGCGCGCATGCACTTTCGGCACCCGAGGGAAAAAAGGTTCGCCATCACTGTCCTAAGCTATTAAAACAGTGACAAAGGAGATCCACCTTCCTCTGTAGGTTCTCACTACTATGTTCAAGGAATTGTGTTGCCCAGCCCAGCCCATACCATCAGATAGTGATTACAATATAGAGGCCAAGACAAGTTATTTAGAACAAGTGCAACACACAGTGAATAACAAATGTGGTCCAGGAAGACCAGGAGAAATGCTGTATTATGGAACCCTCTGAGGAACTTTGGACCGCATCACTTTCTCTCAGCCCACTGCAGCTCGTAAGATTATTGTTTGGGAAATAAAATGAAAGGATATTCCCACATCATCTGTCTCGAGGTCCAAAAGGACTGGGACACAAATGCTCATCATCATCATCATCATCATCATCATCATCACCATCACCATCACCATCTTCATTCATCATTCATCCACCCACTGTTATTTCCTCTTCTTTAACCGTTTCCACCCTATAAGCTTGGCAAATTTTTCACAGCAGTTGAAGCAGATGCGTCGTTTTCAAGTCTCATGTGGCTGCTTCAAAAACTTCTCCCAGGTCTCTCTCCACATGAGCGTGGAGCCACTTTGCTTTAACAAAATTCAAGGAGAAATGCTTCAAAATGCCTAGGAACACAAAAGGTTCTGTATATTAAGTTCTTTAAATTCTGAAGCGACTATGGAGAAAAAAATGGAACAGGGCAGGAAAGAACTATAGTAAACCTTCAAGTTTCATCCATCAATCCTCCCTGCAATGCCTTCCTCTCCTAGCATTTAGGATTACTGTATTTTTCGGAGTATAAGACGCACCGGAGTATAAGACGCACCTTAGTTTTTGGGGAGGAAAATAGGGGAAAACAATCTGCCTACCAGGTATTCATCTGGCTAGCATCCTTAGTCTGGTCAGCTTCAGCATATTATTTTATCCCCTGGTTAGGACTTAAAAAAACCTTCTTCTGAGAGAGTAACAATGAAAGAATCTGCAAGCCAGTAAGAGCTGGGAAGATAGTTAACACCTGGTTAGCGCTAGAAAAAAACTTATTCGGAGCAAGTAGAGCAATGAAAAAAAATTCTGCAAAGACTTAGGGCTGGAAAAACATTCTTTGGAGAGAGTAACAATGAAAAAGCCTGCAAGGTAAGAGCTGGGAAGATCTGTTAGCACCTAGTTAGGGCTGGAAAAAAAAAGCCACTTGTAGGGAGGAAAAAGGTGCGTCTTATACTCCAAAAAATACGGTACATGGCAGCTTTATCCTTAAATAGAAAAGACACTCACAGTTATACTAGTTTATATGTTTTTGTGCGTGAGAGAGAATGGCAGGTTACTGCAATGTGTTGATGAGTTAGGGCACGGGTGTGAAACTCACGGCGTCACATTGCTGTCGTGACATATGGCGACTTTTTCCCCTTCGCGGAGTTGGAGTGGGCGTGGCCTGCTCATGACTTATCTGGCCCACAGGCAGCCAGTTTGACACCCCTGAATTAGGGGGATCCTAACATCATAGTGCCCAGCAGGATAGCAGCACCAGTCGTGGCTGATATGTAGAAGCTAAGCCAAGCCTGGTTAATATTTTGAATGGGTAACTATTAGGAAGACCCTATAGGCTATACTTGGACCATAAGGAAGGCTGAGCGCCAAAGAATTGAGGCCTTTGAACTATGGTGTTGGAGAAGACTCCTGCGAGTCCCTTGGACTGCAAGGCGATCAAACCGGTCAGTCCTAGAGATCATCAACCCTGACTGCTCTTTAGATGGCCAGATCCTGAAGATGAAACTCAAATACTTTGGCCACCTAATGAGAAGGAAGGACTCAATGGAGAAGAGCCTAATGCTGGGAACGATTGAGGGCAAAAGAAGAAGGGGACGACAGAGAACGAGGTCGCTGGATGGAGTCACTGAAGCAGTAGGTGTGAGCTTAAATGGACTCTGGGGGATGGTAGATGGGGAAAGGCCTGGAGGAACGTTGTCCATGGGGTCGCGATGGGTCGGACACGACTTCGCGACTAACTACAACAACAATAGGCTATACTGTGAAGCAGGAAAAACACCCTAAAAGAAGGCAGAGGAAAAACACTTCTGTACTTTTGCTAAGAAAATTACATGAATGCATCTATGAAGTCACCAGAAGTCCAGCTCAACTTGAGGGAGACTTTAGTTTTTTAACATGAAAAAATGAGGACACTATATTGTGTATGTCCTTGGGAAACAGGAGGAAGAGCCACAGCTTAGACAACAGTCATGCAAAAGATATCTCAACCCACAAAGGGAAAGGGGACATGGGAACTATATTAGAAGGGACCCTTCCTAGTTTTGGGGAAAACAAAAGTAAAGGAGGGCAGAAATTCTTTCAAACTTGCAAGATTCTGTTACTATAACCTTACAATAAAGTTAGCGTTATTACTCATGGTTTCTGCTTCTGTCTGGACAACCTTGAAGGGCTGTCACACATCTCACTGTAATGCACATAGAATATAGCTACCTAATATAATTTAGGGAGGAAAGGGAAATAATGTGTTCTATATGAATTTGACATGATACGGAAAAGTTTGATTTGGTTCAGCGTAACCAGAACCAAAACATTATTTTTGAAGCGCAAAGAAGGATAGCTTAACGGCAATATTTATTGTTTTGCTTTAAAATGCCCAGTGCCTAATATTACAAATTATTATAATATTCTTCTTAACCTATTATGAACAATCTCCTAGGACCAATTACTCTTTCCCAATAGTCTTCTCCAGATGAATTGGAGCTATCATTGGTCATATAAACTAGAAATTCCAGAACCTGCCCATTTGGAGGAAGTCAGCTTAACTTAGATTGTCCACACTGTTAATATCATGACCAAATAGGTTGTTTTGATTAGTCTCAGAAAACTAAGCATGAGAAAGACAGTACATACCACACATTACCTAGTAACATATAATTCAGTACCCACATTTTTTTCTCTAATTTATCAAACAAAATTTTTACTTATCTATGCACAGTACATATCTGACATTCCATTGTGAGTTTATCATGTTTCCTACATATTGAAATAATTTTAATTGACTATATCACTTACATAACAAAGAAATGCACACTAATCCTTGGGAAAAGATATCCAAGTTATGCATATATTATATTTTAGAGATCTTTTAAAATACAACAATTAACTAGAGCAGTGATGGCGAACCTTTTTTTCCTCGGGTGCCAAAATAGTGCGCGCACGCGCTATCGCACGCTCGTGCGTGCCCACACCCACAATTCAAAGCCCCCCACTTGCCCCACCCTCCTGTGCATGCGTGCGTGACTCCCCCATTTCCCGACTTCCAGTGGGCCCGTTTTTTGCCCTCCCCAGGCTCCAGAGGCTTTTTTGGAGCTTGGGGAGGGCAAAAACGCTCCCCCCTGCCACCCCGGAGGCCCTCCGGAGGCCCAAATTGTCTTCCCAGAGCCTCCACGCGAGCCAAAAATCAGCTGGCGTGCATGCACATGCACGCTGGAGCTGAGCTAGGGCAACGGCTCGCGTGCCGGCAGATATGGTTCCGCGTGCCACCTGTGGCACCCGTGCCATAGGTTCGCCATCACTGAACTAGACTGTTACCATTCTGTCTCTTACTATTGTGAACCAAGAGCTTGACCAAAAAATTCCAATGTTGAGCTATCATTGGTTTAGTTGCAAAAGGAAGAAGGGAAGTAATGCTTGCTTCATATTATTTTTTAATTCTAACCATCAAAGATATGTAACAAATACATTTAAAATGTTTTGAATCCCTTTTTTTTTTAAAGTTATAAAGTTTATTTAATCAAAAGCATTCTTCCAGAATTTAAAAGCTTCATCATACAATTACTAGAGATGAAGACAGGATCCAATCTGGGTCGGTCACTGGGACCAGAGATTTAATCTTCTAAGCTTTTGAACTCGTGCTGGAGCCCATCCTCAGGAAACTTCTCTCTAGCACTTATTAGCCTGCTGGAAGTGCTGACCTTAAAACAAAAAGAAATTCTCTTGAGGGTCCTTACATTGTACGCCAGGACTTGTTAAGAGATGTTCAATTACACAAGTTTTTAAAACGCCTGGAAACAAGAGTTTTCCCGAAGGTTTGAACAGCTGAGCCGATTACAGTACAGGAACAATTTTTAATAAAAGCTTTACATATGAATGGATTCTCAATAGTGAGGGGATGTTGGTGTAAGAAGGCATGAGAAGAATACAATTTTGGATTTTAAAAAACCCAACAAGAACTATTGGCTAGAACTATCCTGTAACAGGAGTGCTCTATTAGTTAACTCAATAATGGGAGGAACATCTGAAAAATAGTTTACATGCTCGTAAGATGAAGTTAATTAGCAGCATAAAAAACAGTGAATGCAATTTTTATTAGCCCTCCGTACCTTTATTGACTATGGATCTGAATAAAGATACTGAAAAAGCTATTTAAAAATCCTGTAGCATTGACTTCCATCCAATAGTGCCAACAAAATGTCATTTTCAATGTGTAATTTACAGTTCTAAATGAAATAGCATCTCTTGAGTTCTAGTGTAAGGCACACAACATGTCTGACACGTTATATTGTATAAATCATATTATTTATGTGATGATGTGACATCATTGTAATTTCCCTTTTTTTTTCCGGGATACTTGGGCATAACAACCCAGGGATTCATGATGGTGGCAGGGCTTTTCAATGGGAACAGGAACCAACCTGATTGCTTGCATGTGTTGCATCGCCTTGCTGTCCCTTGTTTCTGATCAGACATACCTCCAGTCACAAATTCCAACAGCCACATGTGACGGAGTGTTAAATATCTACAAGCAATTCACATGCTTGATTTCTGACCTGCATAGTGCAGATTGGGACTGTAGTTTGTGGGAGAGAGAGGCTTTCATAGCTTTTCCCAAACTGTCATCCAAGGGAGAATCATTCCATCCCAAAACTACAGAGGTTCTACGAGAGAAGATGACAGAAATTTTCCATCTAGGACAGTGTTTCCCAACCTTGACAACTTGAAGATGTCTGGACTTCAACTCCCAGAATTCCCCAGCCAGCATTTGCTGGCTGGGGAATTCTGGGAGTTGAAGTCCAGACATCTTCAAGTTGCCAAGGTTGGGAAACACTGATCTAGGACTACCAGCAGCTCTGAAAATGTGTGTGTGTGTGTGTGTGTGTGTGTGTGTGTGTGTGTGTGTGTGTGTGTGTGTGTGTGTAAAAATGAAGGAGAAAGAGAGGATAGAATAACTGAATCACAGGGCAGGAAGAGACCATGGACGTGTTCTATTCCAACCGCTGCCCAAGGCACGAGCTCTTATGCCAGTGGTCCCCAACCTTTCTGGCTCTGAAGACCGGCAAGGGTGGGTGGAGAAAAGGGATTTTTCCGCATGAGCATGTGCGTGCAGCTCCATTTGCACGAGTGGCAGGCATGTGCGCCTGCCAGTCGCTCAAATGGAGCTTCATACACATGTTCGCTCACTGGTCGCACAAGTGGGGCTACACGTGGATGCGCATGCTCCCCCGTGGCTTCCATGGCCTGGTTCCAAATGGGCCACAGCCTGGGGAGGAGTTGAGGACCCCTGCCTTACAATATCCCAGACAAATGGTTGTCCAATCATTTCTTGAAACCTCCAGCGATGGAACACCAACAACTCTGAGTGGCAAACTGTTCCATTGATAGATTGCACAAAAGACCATTTGGGTTTGTTTTTTTACTACAACCACAGCAGAGAGGAATAGGACGAGGCCCCTGGGTCTCCTGATCCAGCTACTGAAAGACCAAAACCAGACATGACAAATGTTTGCATCCATGTAGTGTTCTTCAGCCTGCGTTGTGCTTAGCTCAAAGGTCTACTGCAGGATGCCCAAAACACTTCTCTGCTGTGGCAAACTATCTCCAGCATTAATAATGGCCTCACCCGGAAGTCTATCCCGACAGTAGCTATGAAGGTCCCAGAGAGGAAGGCTCCATCTTTGAACTGGACGAGGAAGCAGGTCTTCCCCACACCTGAATTTCCAAGCAGCATCACCTACAAGATGAGGTGCAAAAGCCCATTAATACGGCCGGTTGGGATTACATTGACATTCATGTTCCCCCGCCCCCAATGCTTCCTTATTAAAGAAGTCTCTCCCTCCCTCCCTCCCTCTCTCTCTCTCTTTCTCTCTCTTCTGTCAACAGTGATCTAATATAGCAAGCAGAACTAGCAGTCAACAAAGAGAAGAACAAACAAATGGCAATATCTCATCTTCATCTTACTTTAGCCATTGTGACTGGGAGTCATTCATTGTCTGCTCTACTACAATCGTCTTCTTCTACCAATCCTGGCGGTAACTCAATGTGGAGAACTTAACAGAAAATCAGGAATCTGGTAGCACTTTTTCCGATTAATAAATATTATTTAAAAACTCATATGTTCACAAAACTCCCTGATTTTTTGCCACTATAGAACAGTGTTTCTCTACTGCGACAACTTTAAGATGTGTAGACTTGACTTACATTGGTTGGGAAATCTAGGAATTGAGGTCCCTAATTTGCCACGGTAGAGAAACGCTGCCACAGACTGAACAAGGCTTATCATTTTAAAAAAAACCACCGCTTTGGCCTATAAGCACAGCTCTTCTCTGCTACTAATCAAAGTGCCCCAGCTTTTTTCAGGGTTCTGTGTGAGCCTGAAAGAAAAGATGCCACATCTTTAAGAAGCCAACTTCTTCATGCAAACTCATTGCATTAAGGTGGTCTTGTTCAGGCTTGCAGAAGAGTGAAAAAGTTGGACTGTTGTGATGAATAGCAGAATACTCTTGTGCGTGCATGAAGTCCAAAGCAATACTTGAGAAATCATCTTTAAAGTGTGTACCCCTTTCTGTTTATCACCCTCTTTAGTGTTATAACAAGCTTATAAGGATAGTATAGGACAAATAACCTGTGCTGCCAGAGATGTAATTTGCATTTCTGGTGCTCTCCTGAGGCGCCAAAGGCACCATCCCCTGAGGTGCCAAAGGCACCATGCTCTCCTGAGGGGCCAAAGGCACCAATTCCCTACCACCTGGGAATTGTAATTTAAATTAAACAAATCTGGACAGCACCAAGTTGGAAAAGGGTGTTTTAAAATGTTTCCAAATAGAGGGTACTTCGCTAAGTCTTTCAGAAAGGTTTAGCTCAAGGAAAACCACCCATGATCTCCTTTTCTATTCCCACCTCTGTGGTCCTGACAAAATAAATTCCTATATTTTCATCTCTTTCTAGTCCATGCATATCGAGCAACGGTGGAAAGGCAACTCCAGAAATATAGTTGTTTGCTTGATGGGGAATGTTTGGCAAGTCTTCCTTCCTATTGTGCTCCCTCAAGAGATGTTCTCCCATGTAGGTGAACATTTTTGAGGGATATCTATCCCACCATCCTGATTCTCTGAAAATAGTTCGAGTTTATTTGTGAGATGGCCTTTCTCTGGAACGACGAAAGGTTACAAACTCTCCTCAACTTCTTGTCCTTATTTTCATCATTACTAAAAGCACCTCTTCCTTGTCAGCGTTTCCTCTCTTCCGCACAAAAGATAAGGAGAGCAGCTTGTAGCTACTCTAAGTATCAGCTGCTGTTTCCAATGGAAACAAACAGCCCATTTATATTTACACTTCGTGCCATATGGTCCAACTTCTGCCTTTGCTTAGCCTTCTAGCTAGGCTACTCTGGACAAATTACATCTCTGGAAGCACAGGAGCCATATGCCTCGTTCAAGGACTTAAGTATCTTCCTAAAATGTCAGGGCAGCTGTCTAGGAGGCAGTGAGGCAGTGGTGGGTTCCTACCGGAGCTGACCGGTGCGTAGCTCCTGTAGGGAGCGGTCGATTGCACAATTTGCGCGCGACCGCTCTGGAGCCATCTCCGCCGGTCCGTCGTGCGCGTCACCATCTTTTTGTGAGAATTTTTGGGCTTTTTTGCTTATGCGCATGCGCTGAAATCTCATGCATGCACGCGTCCCCTCGTGAGATTTCAGTGAGATTTTGCTTCTGCGCATGCGCAGAAGCAAAATCACGCAAGGGGGTGCGCGTGCAGAGCAAGTGCGCGCCCAAAATGTGGAGATGCGCACGCAGCGCACCAGTATAGGTAAGTGAGCAACCCGCCCCTGTAGTGAGGTACAGTGTTTCTCAACCTTGGCAACTTTAAGATGTGCAGACTTCAACTCCCAGAATTCCCCAGCCAGCTGAGAAGCACTGAGCTAGTATGACAGGGCCTAAATCTTCTGTTACTGAGTTACTGCTCCTCAGCTTAGGAATTATAATAATTACAGTTTCTTATTTAGGATTATTTATTCCAGTTTAAGGGACCTTCTGTAGAGCCCTACAACAGCTTCTTGGCTCCATTTATGGGAGTCCTGCCCTCTGCTGCCTCAGACCCTCTTCAGTTGTCAGTGCCAGCATGGCAGTGCTAACTCAAGACAGTTAGAATATCATCCTATCTGTGCTCTTATCTGGGAATGAGTTTCTTCACTGAAACTACTTTCACAGAAACATGCACAGGATCAGTAGTTTTACGCAATGAAACATGTAGGGTGGAAAAAATAAAAAAAAATTGTTTAAAAACAACAACAACATGTAGGGTGGAGAGGTCACCCAATGCTCTGGGACGGGTCTCCAACCTTGGCAATTTTAAGACTTGTGGACTTCAACTCCCAGAATTCCTTGAAGTTCACAAGTCTTAAAGTTGTCCAGGTTGGAGACCCCTGCTCTGGGAAGCCCTTGTGAGGTGTCAGAAACCCCAGGTCAGAGGGAGCTGCACTCCTCACCTTTGCCCTACCCAAGAGAATAGTCCATTAGCTAATGTTACCTCTGCCTAATCCAAATATTTTACTAATCTTCCAACTAATCCCCAAAGGCACAGTTCAAACCCAGCCTCTTTCTTCACACTCCCTGGAACCAGATTTGTCATTGATCTACGATGTTATATAGACAAAGGGTGGAGAAAGAAGGAAACTGTTCGTTGCTGACACACTTGATTAAATCTGAAGTATGTTTCTAACAAGCAGTTCCTTCTTCCATGAGCTTTTGGTCTATTTCCTTTGATGTCACTGTGACCATAAACACATATACAGAGTCCATGGGTTAGGGAACCTTGGCCCTTTTATGACTTGTGGACTTCAACTCCCAGAATTCCTGAACCAGCCTTGTTGGGTCAGGAATTCTGGGAGTTGAAGTCCACAAGTCATAAAAGGGCCAAGGTTCCCCATCCCTCAAGACCTGAGAGGTACCATTATAACCCATGCCAAGTATCAGGAGAAGATCCGTAAGCTCTGGGACTCTCTTCCTTTCTTGCCGCTGCCTCACACCTCTTTTGCAAGACAGCCGAACAAACAGTATCCACTCCTTCTAAGCAAACAGACTTTCAGCTTAAAAGCCCCAGCTTGGTTGGCATTTTTTGGATTCCCTATTTACCCTCAGGGAAGGAAAAACAATAACTGATGCTATTCTGATTACCGTATTTTTCGGAGTATAAGACGCACCGGAGTATAAGACGCACCTTAGTTTTGGGGGAGGAAAATAGGGGAAAACAATCTGCCTACCAGGTATTCATCTGGCTAACGTCCTTAGTCTGGTCAGCTTCAGCACATTATTTTATCCCCTGGTTAGGACTTAAAAAAACCTTCTGAGAGAATAACAATGCAAGAGCCTGCAAGCCGGTAAGAGCTGGGAAGATCGTTAGCACCTGGTTAGGGCTAGAAAAAAACTTATTCGGAGCAAGTAGAGCAATGAAAAAAAATTCTGCAAAGACTTAGGGCTGGAAAAACATTCTTTGGAGAGAGTAACAATGAAAAAGCCTGCAAGGTAAGAGCTGGGAAGATCTGTTAGCACCTAGTTAGGGCTGAAAAAAAAAGCTACATTCGAAGTATAAGACGCACCCAAATTTTCAGCCACTTTTAGGGAGGAAAAAGGTGCGTCTTATACTCCAAAAAATACGGCAGTTAAGAAAAAATTGCCACATGGCATCTTAAGGGTTGACTGTGGTGTTAAGATTTTGTGGCCATTTTCATTTAAAGGTGTTCCGGTCCACAAAAGAGAGAGCACACTTTCTCTCACCTTTCTGGAATTTTATCCCTGTGAGAAATGTGGATTAGCCAGCATTTGTCCTCCTACAAAAAAAATGAGCCCACCCAGCTGAGAGATAACAGCAATCATTAGAGGGAAATCCATCAACAGTCCTGGCAGAACAACAAACACTGGACTCCTAACAGTCCAGTCTTGAAAAATAGTTCTTAAAAGAAAAGGAAACAAACTAAGGAAAGAAGGCAAATATATGTTCCCCAGGATAATGTTGCAGGATCCATTCTGGGTCAGTCACTGGCAACAAAGTTTAACTCATGCTGGAACCCATCCTCAAGGAGCTTCTCTCACACACATCTAGTGAGAGAGAAGTTCTGTGAAGAAGGCCTTCGGCAAGAGTCTGAAACTTCAGAAGACTAAATCTCTGATCCCGGCGACCGACTCAAATTGGATCCTGAAACAAACTAAGCTTAGATTCAGGACAAGGAACATCTGTGGAGTAATGGTGTCCCCCTCACTTTAGGAAATCTGCTTCCCAGCTCTCCTGAACTGCTGTTCCTCAGCTGGAGTCAGCAGTGGTGGGTTCCTACAGGTGCGGTCCACTCTATAGCACCGGTAGCGGCCTGCTGGTGACGTCACAGTACCGGTGCGGTCGGTTGCTGGTGCCTGGGCACCGCCATTTTTTTAAAAAAATTACTTTTTTTAAACATTTTTCTTCTGCGCATGCCCAGAAGCTGAGCTTCCGGCACTGCGCATGCACTGCCTTCCTACCCCACAGTGAGTCCAAGCAGGGGAGGATGGCTGAGGGAGCGTGTGAGACGCTGAAAGAACGGGCGGCAGGAGCTATCTCCATTCCCCTCCCTTCAGCAGTCCGAGAAGCCACGAACGCACGGTGATGATCCTAGGCATTTTTGCATGTTCGAGGCTTCTCGAGCTGCTGAGGGGAGAGGGAATGGGCGGCAGGACCTATCTCAGTTCCCCTCCCTTCAGCAGTCCGAGAAGCCACGCCCACCCGGTCACATGGCCAGCAAGCCACACCCACAAAATAAGCCACACCCACAGAGTGGTAGTAAAAAAATTAGGAAGCCGCCCCTGAGTCAGCAGTATTTCCCAGAGAGCTGAAACCTACTTCTCCTATTTCCAAAGGGGGGGGGGAAACCCACTTGAAATGCCAATGTCACTTTCCCCAATATAGCATCTTCCAGAAGCTTTACAACTGCAACTTGCCAAATCCTCAGCCAGCCTTTGGGCGCACAAATTGAGAAAGTGGGAAGCTGCAACGGGGAAAAGAACCAAGTTTGGAAAAGCTGCTCCAACTGCTTTCGCTTTAAGAAAGAGGAAGAGAAAATGTCCTCTCTCCGCATTTTTGTATGGGGGGGAATGTTGGTTTAATAGAAGGCAACAAGTCCCAGAACGGGGACTCATGCAGGGAAGAACCATATAGATTTTCCTCCCTGAGGCCTTTCAGGAAGGTTGGGCAATGTATTTGAAGTTGTAATCCATGTGAGTTGTAGTCCACCTGATTCAGAAAGTGCCATGCAGGGGAAGGGAGATAGAACAGGCCAGGAATGATTGCTATGATGGAATGATCCAGTGGGATTCGGCCGGTTCAGACCGGTTCAGGCAAACTGGTAGTTGCAACCTGCAGGTAGGCCCACTCACCTGCTCCAGCACTATGCTATCCTATTTAGCCATATTTTTTAAGCAGCGTCAGTGGTGGGTTCCTACCGGTGCGTTCCAGTGCACCGTTCCGGTAGGGACCCGCCGACTGCGCAATTTGCACGCGACAGCTCCAGTACTGTCTTCGCCAGTCCGTCACGCGGCGCCATCCTTTTTTCCAAATTTTTGGCCTTTTTTTGCTTCCTGCGCATATGTGGAAGCAAAATCTTGCGAGGGAACACATGCGTGTAGCAAGCGTTTGCGCGAAATGTGATGCACGTGCAGCACACGGGTAGGCAGGTAAGAGGAACCCGCCCCTGAGCTGCGTGCATACGTGCAATCCACGTGCGCGAGTGAAGCAAGCGTGCATGCATGCTCATATTTTCGGTGCTGGGCGAACCGGTTGTTAAATTATGTAAAGCCCACCTCTGCCCAGGACCCCGGGCAAATTTGCAAACTTATTTTGATTGTTGTTGTTGTTCCTTCTCAGTGCTGCTCTTTTTTTTTTTTTTGCCTCCTGCCTTTCTCGGGTGTCAGGAAGAGGGAGAAGCAGCAGCAGTTCCAGACCCCAATTGACTGGAGAACAAAGGACCACCACTAACAACTGGCAGCTACATTACAGCAATTTGGGAGAGAGCAGAGATCTCTGGATGGTGACAGGCTATTATCCTTTTCAAGGATCCCCCTCCCAAAAGGAATCTGGAAGCGGACTAAGTGAGCAGCATTAAACAGGGCTTTTGGAGTTAAGGTAGCCCAAATGTTTTCTTCCACTTCCAGGCCCAGCAGCCAGATTCCTATCAGTGAAAATATAGGGCCAATCCATAATCTTGCCTTAATACAGGTAGTCCTCGACTTACAACCATTCATTTAGTGACCATTCAAAGTTACACCACCACTTTAAAAAGTGACTTACGATACAAGTTTTCCACACTTCTGACCACTGCAGCATTTCCATGGTCACGTGATCAAAATTGGGACGCTTGGCAAATGCCATGTATTTATGATGGTCGCAGTGTCCCAGAGTCATGTGATCCCCTTTTGGGGACCTTCTGACAAGCAAAGTCAATGGGCAAGCCAGATTCACTTAACAACAGTGTTGCTAACTTGACAACTGCAGTGATTCACTTAACAACTGTGAAAAGAAAGGTCGTAAAATGAGGCAAAACTCACTTCACAACTGTTTTGCTTAGCAACAGAAATGTTGGGCTCAATTGCGGTCGTAAGTCGAGGACTACTATATTTAATATAAACTCACCTTTCCTATAATGTGTAAGATAGCTATGGCTTAGCACACAATATATCTCCAGCCAATTGCAGCTCATACACTAAACTGCAGAAAAAACAACTACTGCCAACCTGCCTTCTATTGAGGACCCTGTATACTGCATGAGTCAAAAAGAGGGCTGTGAAAATATTTACTGACCCCTCGCATCCTGGACATAAACTGTTTCAACTCCTACCCTCAAAACGTCGCTATAGAGCACTGCACACCAAGACAACTAGGCACAAGAACAGTTTTTTCCCCAACACCATCACTCTGCTAAACAAATAATTCCCTCACCACTGTCTAACTCTTCACTATGGCTGCATTACTATTACTATTAGTCTTCTCATCGTTTCTATCACCCATCTCCTCCCACTTATGACTGTATGACTGTAACTTGTTGCTTATATCCTTACGATTTATATTAATATTGCTTATTGGTACCCTATGACAATCATTAAGTGTTGTACCTCATGATTCTTGACAAATGTATCTTTTCTTTTATGTACACTGAGAGCATATGCACCAAAGACAAATCCCTTGTGTGTCCAGTCACACTTGGCCAATAAAGAATTCTATTCTATTATTAAATCAACCATAGCTTAGGGTGACGTGAGAGCCCAGTCATTAGCAGAGGAGGAAGATGAGTGTTCTGTCTTCACTGCAACTAAATATCCTTCATGCCCTCAAGACTCTACTTTCAGTAAGAAGTGGGAACTTCACTAGGAGGTTCACGCCTTTGCTACCCCAAAGCATAAAATATATGCTTAGCAAGGCAATTTTCTCTCTCTCCAAACGGAAGTCCAGCACAGGGCCTTCATTCTACGGGGAACAAAATCAGTAACGGCAAGGAAAGGTACTGCAGTTATTGTGTGCAGATCATTTGAGTTGTTTTTGAGCATGTCCTCTGTGCCATTTGGGGCAGTGGTTTTATGTCATGAGACAGCCAACGATGTTTTAAGTTTCCAACGCGATTATGCAGCCGTCCTTCCTTCACCGAGAAAGGTGCATTGTCTCATTTGATTTCTGTTGTATTTTGACTCATCACGTATACAGGTAGCCCCCGACTTACGACCACAATTGACCCCAGCATTTATGTTGCTGAGTCAGAAATTTGTTAAGTGAGTTTTGCCCCATTTTTACGACTTTTCTTGCCACAAGTGAATCTCTGATAAGTTGTTAAGTTAGTAACCCCGGTTGTTAAGTGAACTTGGCTTCCCCTTTGACTTTGCTTGTCAGAAGGTCGCAAAAGGGGAATCACATGACCCCGGGACACTGCAACCGTCATAAAGATGAGTCAGTTGTCAAGCATCCGAATGTAAATCCCGTGACTATGGAGATGCTGCTGCAATGGTCATAAGTATGAAAAATTAGTCATAAGTCACTTTTTTCAGTGCCGTTGTAACTTCGGTCACTAAATGAACTGTTGAAAGTCGAGGACTACCTGTATCTCTATTGATTAGAATACCGATCTACTGTCCAACTCTGATGGAAGCATGGATATTAGCACTGGAACCCCATGCTGGATTATAATTCCTTGTGTAGGGGAAAACCATAGATCAGGGGTCCCCAAACTTGGCAACTTTAAGACTTGTGGACTTCAACTCCCAGAATTCTCCAGCCAGCATAGCTGGCTGGAGAATTCTGGGAGTTGAAGTCCACAAGTCTTAAAGTTGCCAAGTTTGAAGATCTCTGCCATAGAGACTTAAGATATATTCACAGAATTGCTTTGCTAGCTGTAAAACAACACTTCTTCAGCTGCGTACTTATGGCAAGCTGGTTCTTTATGCCACACCAAGCAGGCAATTTTGCTGGACCAACCCCGAGGAGGCTTATGATGGCCCGAAGGGACACCAGGATACAAATGAAATAAATAACTTGTAACATCAATAGAAGAACGCTGTTATCTGCCAGTCCCCAATAGACAGTGACAATGCTCTTCCTGGTTTCTGCAGCATGATTGCTGGAGCTCCTATCCCAGCTGAGGAGATCTGTGTGCGAGCTCTGAATGTGAGGAAGTGCACTTCACTGCCTTGCCAAAACCCTTCCCCCAATCCTCGCCTTGCTTTCTCAGACGAGAATCTTCGCTGCTTTAGCTGCTTCCTCCCAATGTGGTTTGAATAGCAACAGCTACAGCTGCTGCTAAGAAGAACAGTGCAAAGCTTGTTTATTAGCCATCGATTTTAACAAGCGGTCTTGCTAAAGTGGAACCAGACTCTGCGATCATCCCACGCCAGCCCTTTAACCATCCACTTTACAAACAGTCCTCGACTTACAACAGTTCATTTAGTGACCGTTCAAAGTTGCCACGGCATTGAAAAAAAGTGACCCAGGACCGTTTTTTCCCACCCTTATGACCCTTTACAGTAACCCCATGGTCACGTGATCAAAGTTCAGACGCTTGGCAACGGACTCATATTTATGACAGTTATAGTGTCCTGGGATCGTGTGATCACCTTTTCTGACCTCCTGGCAAGCAAAGTCAACGGGGAAGCCAGATTCACTTAACAACCGTGTTACTAACTTAACAGCTGTGGTGATTCACTTAACAACTGTGGCAAGAAAGGTGGAAAAATGGGGCAAAACTCACTTAACTTAGCAACAGAAATGTTGGGCTCATTTGTGGTCGTAAGTCGAGGACAACCTGCATTGTCTATGGAGGCAGAGCTCGACCTGAATATGACCCTAGTACAGTTGCAACCAAGAATTCATCAGGATGTAGAAAAAAAAGCCCATTTTCAGGGCCATAATGATTTCCGCACTTTGAGGGGCAGATGTCTAAGCCCGTAAATGACAGGAAAAATATTCAGCAGCTGTACTCTCTCTACCGGTGCTCTTCCCCATCTAAAGAAACGACTTGTTGAATTTCTGATCACTAAGGCACCTGTTAAGGATGTAGGGACACAATTACCTGTTGGTAGGAAAGGCAATACTAAAACCATAATTCAGTCCAAAAACACGGAAGAAAAACGTCCTTAGTCTTTTTTCCCCCTCACCCAAATAACCATCCGAAAGAGACTTTGGAAACAGATCTGAGCCCCTCCCCCGTCGTTTTCCCAAATTCGCCCCTTTTGTGCTGCCCCCTTTCCCTGTTTCTTGGTGGTCTTATCCAAGTTTGGAGACGTTGGGTGGGGGGGAGCCAGCAAGGAGAGCACAAAGGGGGAGGGCATTACGCTCCCCCCACAGCCCCAACCAGCTTCTCCTCGAAGACAATTTGGGGAAGGGGGAGCGTGTTTATGCCTGTCAGCCTTATTTGATCGCCTTGCCTTGCCCGCGATGACAGCCGCGAAGATTCCCCCCCCCCCCCCACGCTCCCTGCCTTCTCTTGTGCCCCCTGGTGCCCAATCGGGGGAAAGGCTCACACCTTGCCGGAGACGTCGTAACTCTTGCCGAGCGACAAAGGCTTCACCGCCGGCGGAAGCGCGCCAGGGACTCCGTTGCGCGCCGGAGGGGCGCCCCCATTGCCTGCTCCGTTGCTGGTCATGGTGGCTCCCGCGCAGGGAGCAGGAACTGCCCGGGGAGCTTCGAGAGCTCCGGCCACGCTGCTTCTCTGCCCCTCCTCTCCTGCCCACGGGCGGAACCGCCCCTTTCTGGCTCTCAGGAAGGGAGAGAGCGCCGGACCGAATGGGGGACCCAGAGCTGGCCGAGCACTTTCGCCTGCCTGGGCGTCGGTGGCCTCGGACTTGACTTCTCACCAGCACTTGTTGTTGTATGTTTACCACCGCACATTTGGTTGAAGACAAATTAAGCGGTTTGGGTGGTGATCGTAGTAGATGAATGATAGCCAGACAGCTGGTTTGCAAATCAGGCGGCTGCGGCTTGGAAAGGAATTGTTTTCGTTTTGATGAGGACGTAGCTGCAGGACAGCCTGCCTTGTGCTTGCAATGTGCCTCTTTCTGTTTCCGTGTGTAACCGCACTTCAGGTCAGGTCAGCGTTATTTTTCTGCCACGCATTCAGGAACGTGGTCTGTCTGGTGCCTGGATGCAGCTCTCCGGAGCCATTATTGACAGGGCAGCAGGAGAATCTGGTTCTTTCCAAGTGGGCTCTTCTACAGCAGATCCCCAAACAGAGCCAGGGTTCTGGCTTTGGGAAAGCGATCAGCCTGAGAGAGGGATCACGTGAACGGAGAGGGTGAGATGGGGGAGCTGCATGGTCCAGGGAGAGGAAGAAACCTTCCTCATGGCACCCCTATTCAATGATCTACTTCTAAAATGGGTTTGATGCTTTTCTGGATTATAAAGTAGTTTATATCATTTTACGGCTGGATGGCTTTCATCATGGGAGCATGGATAAACAACTTTGGTTTGATATATAGTAGATAGAAAAATAATTAGTATATGCCAACATGGAATAAATTAATCAGGGAAACAAAAAACTGGGCTTCAAAACATATCGACATTTTGGGGCAAATTGCAGAGGTGAAAATAGAAATCCTTGCAAGGCTCAGTTTTCTATTTCAAAGTCTCCCAGTCAGGGCAAGCAGAAATATAGAAAGGTTCCTATTTTATTTTAGCAGAAGTGAAACAAGCAGGCATGAGTCGTGATACAGTAAATGAGGAAGGTGCCTCTGGTACTTTCTGCCATTCAGCCAAGTAGCAATGCCCTCCCGGAGCAAAATGAGAATGGAGGCCAGTTTGGTCTAGTCTAGTGATTAAAGTTCTGGCCTAGGAACTAGGAGATCATGAGTTCTAGTCCCACTTTAGGCATGAAGCCAACTGTGTGATCTTGGGCCAGTCACTCTCTCTTGGCCCAACCTACTTTATTGTGGGGAAAATAAGAGAAGGAAGAAGTATTATATATGTCTGTTGCCTTGCATTACTTACAAGGTAATAAAGATGGGATAAAGATCTAATTAATTAAATGGGACCATATAGCAACTTGGAATAGTTCCCTTTTTAAGGAATCTCACATACTTTTTGGAGAAATGAAGCTCACATTTTCAGCAATGAAATTCTCACACACATACACAATCACAATCACATAGTCCTTTGGATTACATCCCATACTTAAGCAAAGTTATGAAATTTCTTGGAATTTCCAAAACCATAAATCTCTTCCTGAGATGGAATGTGTTGAATAATTCCCACACTAAATGACCTTACATATTTGTGAAACTAGCCAGCGCTTAAAGTACAAGTCTTCAAAAAAGGTGTTGTTTTTCTTTAGTTTGACCTCTAGCCTCTATAGATTAATGAATTTAATTACATACGTTTTTGGAAATAAAACAATATATTGAGAAAGACTAGATCAGATGCCAAAAACATTCTCAGGTTTCACTGAATCTCCCCTAATCTGAGAAAATCCAGTGATTAAATATAATGAAAGGAACAAAAAAGTATTTGTTTGTTTTGGAACTGCCAGGAATTCTTTCATTTGCTCAGTGGTAAAGATTATTTTATTTCAATAATCTCATTATCTAACGTATTATAAATGAGGTTCTTTGCCTTGATATAATCTTGCTCATGGGACTTATAAAGTATAACTTCCTTGGCTTCTGTCGATTTTTTTTTCCTTTTTAGGTACTGAAAGAGCCCCCAACGCTTAGTCACTGAAACCAGCTGTTCATCTCTGAATAGAATCAGATCTTTCTCATACCTTAAACCAAGTACCATATTTTTCGGAGTATAAGACACACCTTTTTGCCCCCAAAAAGAGGGTGGAAATGTTGGTGCATCTTATACACCGAATACAGCCATTTTTGGCCTCCTGAAGTCCCGCCCCTGCGTTCCATTTTTGTGAAAAATGGGCCATTTTATGCAAAAACGGGGGCGTTTTTGCCTTCCCCCACCCCCTAGGAGCGCTCTGCAGGCTTCCCAAACCCTCTGCATGCCCTGTTTTTGTGGGAAAACAGCCCATTTTTTGGAAAAACGGGGGTGTTTTGGCCTTCTAATTACACCATCTAGCATGATTGGAGGAGGAATTCTGGGAGTTGAAGTCCACTAGTCTTAAAGCTGTCAGGTTTGAAGTTTGTAAAAAGTGTACATGATTGTAAAAAGTATACATGGTTGTAAAAAGTATACATGGTTGTAAAAAGTATTCTGCTACACTGGTATTTTATTAAATAATATATTGCTACACCATTTGGTTCAGAATTCTTTTTTCCTTGTTTTCCTCCTCTAAAATCTAGATGCATCTTATACTTCGAAAAATAGGGGTAGGTATTTGGTGGCTGGAAGACACACTTAATATTGGGAGGAAAGCTGAGTGTGTCAAGATTTTTAAGAGGTTTCCTGGTTTTGCAAAGAGCTTTTAAACAGGAGCTTCTGATCCAAAGGACCAGAAAGTTACAACGGCACTGGAAAAAGTGATTTATGACCATTGTAGCCTCCCCATGTCATGTGATCAAAATTTGACACTTGGCAACTGAATCATTTATCTCGGGGTCATGTGATCATCTTTTGTGACCTTCTGACAGGCAAACTCCATAAGAAAGCCAGATTCACTTAACAACCATGTTACTAAGTTAACTGCAGCGATTCACTTAACTGTGGCAAGAACTGTCGTAAAATTGGGCAAAACTCACTTAACACATGTCTCACTTAGCAACATAAATTTTGGGCTGGACTCCTTTAATATACTATATGTAAAGTTGCCTACGAAAACAATTCAGAAGCTATAATTAATATGGACTGCAAACACCTGGCTACTAGAGCAATCTACTTTAATAGACCAACATCTATTTTAAAGTTGCTGCCCTGGTTTTGGGTTGTTTTCTGAGCCAAAGTGCTAGTTATTACATATAAGAAGTAAAGATAAAGGTTTCCCCTGTCCAACTCTAGGGTCCGGTGCTCATCTCCATTTCTTAGCTGAGGGAGCCAGTGTTGTCTGAAGACATTTCCGTGGTCACGTGGCCAGCATGACTATATGCCAAGTTGCATGGAATGTTTTATCTTTCCACCGAAGTGATACCTATTTATCTGCTCACATTTGCATGCTTTCAAACTGCTAGGTTGTTAGGAGCTAAGACAAGAACAGGAACTCACCCCCTCATGCTGTACTTTGGGTCTCAAACTGCCTACCATCTGGTGGACAAGCCCAGCTGTCACGTTGGGTTGGGGGTGTTACTTGGAACCCTGACACCAGCATCTTAATCTCTAGGCCACCAGACCCTTTCAGGTATTACATATACATTTTATTATTTTAAATGCTTGTATTGTTTTAATTGCTTTTATAGTTTTGGAATTGGAACCATATATCATTATAGAAAACAATCCAATATATAAAATGCCAGACCAAATAGGTTAATTAAGTCAAGCAAAAGGGAATTTCACTCAATTGGACCCAAATTCTTTGGGTGGTGGTGGGAATTCTTCACAGTGAGGACTCACCATATATGGGTGGGAGGGGGCATCATTCCAGAGGATAAGATTGTTGTGTTTGACTGGAAAATCAAAATGAATTATTGGAGATTGCAGATAGCAAGAATGAATTTCTGCACATTGCTTACTCAATTTCTACACATTGCTTACTCAATATGTAAACTGGATTGAGACATTTTAAGAAGTGCAAATGCTTGTAACAATATAGCCTATTATCTGATATAAATAATGAGTGTTTATCAAAGTAATTGAAAATGCTGGGGCAGAAGAATACATTTCTACCCACTTGGTTATATGGAAGAGAGTGCTCAGTGTGTCAGAAGAAATATGAATGAAGTGGGAATGAGAGACTATAAAGTGATACTGTAAAACAAGAGGTTGAGTCAAGAACGAATGTGAAATTGACTAGAAAAATGAGTGACTAGTGTGAAAGAAGCATGTGAAAGTGCTTGATCAAAAAAAGAATGAATGGGTTTGAGAGGAATGCAAATGTGAAGGGAAATTCAAAAAATGAATGGTGAAAAGTTCAAGAACAAAACAACGGCATGAAGGAGTGTATGGATGGAGTGGCAGAAGGGACAGTTTGCAAGGATTGAAAGGTGTGGGAGTTATAATAAATTATGTTGATGTGAACTAGATTTAGTTAGGTTTCCTTTTCTCTTATTTCTTGGGTATAATTGCTTTTGTCTATTGCTTCTCACGCTTCTTCTGCGCTTTGCATAACTTCGCTTACTCCAAAAGAGGGTAACACAATAACCATATATGTATGGGTGTGGTCTGGCTGTCTGGGAGAAATGCTGCTACCCTAACCAATAAGAAATTTTGGTTTGTACCTGTTAGAACCCTGTTCAAACGATTGGGTGTGTTAATATATGATTAAGCCACAAATCATTGTTATGTGTAGATTGCTTTAAATGCATTGTGGATGATTACTATATAAGCAAGCAAGAGAGCATGCTCAATGTGGTTGGTGGTTTACGGTTTAGTGTGGTGAGTGGTGTTTGACGGTGTGTTCTGGATTGAAGACTCTCTGTGCTGCTTTACTGATGAGTAGATTACTTTATGGCTGTGTGAAATTGCTGTGAAAAGAAGAGTAACTATCTGTGATAGTATAGAATTAAGTGATAGCTGTAATCTTTGTTTGTGAGTTAAAGATAGGCAAGAAAAAGAAACTTCGCATTGACTGAATAACTGTATGACTTGGACTTCCTATTTAACTTTGCTACTATTCAAGTAAAAACTACTTTGTACATACTAAAGATATTCTGTTTATTGACTGAATAGCATTCATATCAAACTGCAACACCATTATTACAACACATTTCGCTGTGTATGTGCTTAACAGCACAATAACTCCTTAACAGTACCCTCTGAATACTCTTCTGACTACTTTTTGATTTGAAATCGCACTGAGATTTCAAATGTTTAAACTTCCATCATGCTTTATTTGCCTAGTCATGAGGGAAGATGTTTATTTAGATATAAATTAAGAAAAAATTGCCATCTATAACAGCCAAGTAATAGAAAAGGGAATTAGAAGGGCTTGTTATGAAAAGGATATTGGGAAATGTAGTCATATTAACTGCAACAAGTAAGATTTTTTTTCTCCTTCTCCATTTAGCATTGTTTTGTCTAGAAAATAATGGTGCCTGCAAATTCCTTGCCCTGCAAATGCAAGGCAGATGGAATATCCAGATAAAGTTTTTTTTTTCCCTAACAATGTTTCCAGGTCTCCATAACCTTTTATTTTAGCTCTGGTTTTCCACTACCCCCTGCTAGAGAAACCTGTATTTCCAGTCCCTGTTAACAATGCTATGGAAAATATTCAAGAAAAATAAATTCACCGGATTCTGAAAACTGACCATAAATTAGATCTTTGATAGGTCTGAGGCGCTTCGCAATTTTCCAGATGATTTTATATATACATAGTATGATATGGGGCTGGGGTGAACAAAGGGAGGGATTGAGAGGGTTAACTATGCAAATAAATTTTCAGGTAATTGCATGAGAAAAGAAGCTTTCCCAAAGAGCTGTGGCTATCAAACTGGACCTGCCTTATGTCTCAAGGTGTTGACAGATAATATGATAACATCTTCCTCATAAATCCGCAGTGTCCAGTTTCACTCAATAAGCCAAAACCTTCTTCATCTCAGAAAGATCCTTTTGAAGAAAAGGGACATGTGGTCATATCCATCACTCATGTCCATCACTCTTGATGAAAAGGGTAATGCAGAGACAGGTCCTACTATCTTCCAGCGTTCTGTATTTCAGAGGCCCCCAACCTTTTGGGACCAGGTACCGGTTCTCTGGAGGGAGTTTTTTCCACAGACCGGAGGGTGTGTGGTTTTGTGTGCCGCCTGCATCCCATGGATGGGGCTTTGCTTGTTTGTGCGACCTTGTTTCTGGCATGCCGCAGAGCAGTGTCGGTCCAGGGACCGGGGTGTGTGTGTGTGTGTTGGGCCCCCCGCTGTATTTAATCCTAGGATCTCTGGCATTTTAAAGATTCTGTTCTTTAAAGATTCTGTTCATTGGGGAAAATAGCCAGCACAATATTTATTTCCAGCACTGCCTCTGGGCGTCTACAGTTTTCTTTGAAATGACAGTAATGGATGGTTTTTACTCAGCACTTCTTTAAAAGGGCTTCCTCCTAACCCCCCCCCCCAAAGCAAGGATAAAATTGAGGAGAGAAAGTACACTTCGAAAGATGAGGATAGAGAGAAGCAACCTCAACAGTCTACCTTTGAATAAATGGGTTTGGCCACTAAACATGTCCTCCATAATCTACAATCGTTTTGTAAACAGATAAGCTTCTTAGTTCTTCCTCTACTCCTGCTTATTATGGCCCTTTTGTGAGAACACCTACAACTCTCAGAAATTCCAAATGTGTTCACTAATCTCCAAAGATTGTGTGCTTATGGGAATGATCTTGGGAGACCAGGAGAGCAGATAAGAGATGGCTTAGCCCACAAAAAGTTTTTTCCAATAGCAAACATCTCAGAAGAAACCTCCCTAATTTCTTGGGCTGTAAAAGGGAAATGAATTTTTAGACTTGTAAAATACTGTTAAGGTAACCTGACAATAAAGTAAGAGTTAGTTCATCTGGGTGTGCTTCTTGGGTGGACTATCTTGCGAGTCTTATGGTGTCTCTGATTTGGAGTCCATGAAATTACAGAATTTCAACCCCATGATACATAAACCCAGAAAGATGACACAGGGAATGATAGTAAACATCATTTATATGCTTGAAATATAGCAAGATCTATTTATCTTAATATTCTGTCAAATCATCATCATCATCATCAATCAGACCAAAAGAGCAGAGGTGGCACAGCGGTTAGAGGCAGGTACTGCAGGCCACTTTAGCTGACACTGATCCGCAGGTCAGCGGTTCAAATCTCACCAGCTCAAGGTTGACTCAGCCTTCCATCCTTCCGAGGTAGGTAAAATGAGGACCCAGATTGTTGGGGGCAATATAAATATACATTGCTTACTGGCTTAGAGAGTGCTTGCACTGTGAGGCGGTATATAAATCTAAATAAATAAATAAATAAATAAATAAATAAATAAATAAATAAATAAAAAATAAATAAAAAATAAATAAAAAATAAATAAAAAATAAATAAAAAATAAATAAATAAAAAATAAATAAATAAAAAATAAATAAATAAAAAATAAATAAATAAAAAATAAATAAATAAATAAATAAATAAATAAATAAATAAATAAATAAATAAATAAATAAAAGGCCAAGCTGAAGCATAAGAATGGAAACTCTGCATTGCTGCCAAGAGAATAGGTTGCATGAGCCATTTTCTCACAGCTTGTGTTTTATAGTATCAGCCAACCATCACTGTGACAATACAACAATAATGAAGCCAGGATTTATATTGTGTCACAATAATCAAGTGAAGCTAGAAGAACAACACAAATCGGCACTTCCGGTTTGGAGCGCGCCATCGCGGACGTCCCCTTGTCGGGCGCCTTTCCGATCTTCGTTAAAAGCCGCCAGAACAGCTGTCTGGCGGCTTTGAAATCTCTTCCCCGGGCAAAGGGGAGAGATGAGAGCTTGACAGGTGGGGTAGAGCCCCCCCAGCACCCTAGGAGCCATCTGGTAGGGCGCGAAGGGAGAGCTCCCCATGCAGCCTGTCTCCAGCTCCGAAGATCAGGAAACCTCCGCCTTTGCGGAGCTAGATGTCGTGACCAGCCGCTGCTTCAAGAATGGGATTTATAATTACATTTAAACTACAGAAGCAGACAGAGAGAAACAGGCGTGAGATGGGCAAGTACTGAAACCTCTTTTTTCTTTTTTTTTTCAACTCCTGAGCAAGCTTTCACTTCGGCAAGGGAACAAAGGAAACAAAGTATCAATATGGCGATTGAGAAGTGAAAGTGACTTTCGTTTTCCCAGAGGCTTTTTTTTTTTCTCTCTCTTATGGAAACTTTTAACTTGGAAAAATGGTTTTTTCCTTCTCTGTCTCCTAACCCTGGATTAAAGTTATAATTGAAATATTTTCAATAATAAAAGACTATCTGGTTTTTAAACTGGAAAGAATTTTAATCAGGCACCTGGCTTTCTTTCTTCTTTGTACTCTTTTGAAACACCATAATGGCTTCAAAATCTGGAAAGATTGTTTTGACTAAAAGAAATGACTATTCATCTGGATATAATTCTAAAATGCAACTTAATACTGAGTTAACACCTCCACAGCCTTTGACACCTGAAAATTTATTAAATAATTTAAAGATTATGAAACATAAACTTACTTTGGAATTTAATCAGAAAATAAGTGAGATAGACAAAAAAATGCAGGCTGCTTTGAAGAATATGAATCAACAACTCAGATTTGATGTGTTAGAGGTTTGCAAAGGTTTAGCAACAAATATTGAAGTTTTGGCAGAACGTATTGAAACAAATAAACAAGCTTTGGCAACCTCGGTGAATTACATAGATAAAATCCAAAATGATATTGCAAATTTTGAAAAAGAGGTCTTGATGACACAGTTCAGATCCATGGAAGTTGCTATAAGGATCAGAGGTTTGAAAGAAGGATTATATGAAAATTTAAAAGGAAGGATGGTTGATGTATTGGATCAGGTGTCTGGAATTTCTAAAGTGGAATTGGCTACACAAATCAACAAAATATACAGAATCAATTCGTGGTACGCTAAACAAAAGCATTTACCAAGGGACATTGTCATATATTTTACCACAAGAGCTTTACGGAATAGAATTATACAAGCAACGTTTAACAATAATCTCATGGTGAATGGTCAGGAACTAAAGATTTGGAAAGAAATCCCTTCTAAAATGCTTAAAGCCAGAAAAAGCTATACTTTTTTGATTGATGAATTCAAGAGATTAAATTTACAATATAAATGGGAAGCGCCAGTTGGAGTAGCAGTGAAATTTTCTGGAAAAAGATACTGGCTCAACACGATAAAAAAAGCTACTGAATTTTATGTCAATGTTTTAAAGGCTGATATATCTAAGATTCCAGAGGAAGGATGTATGAAAATAAAAGAGGAGGAGGAGGGGAAGCCATCTTTGCTGGATCAAAAGGAAATAGATTTAAAAACCCAAAAGGAGTGCCAGAACCAGATAGCTGGGGAAAAGGAGATGGAGGTTTGGGATCAGATGGGAGACGAGTCGACAAATTCGAATTTACTGAACTATTAAAAGATGAACTATCAAGATACAAAACGATGTGATGTTGAAATATATTGGACAGATAGAGACTAATATGATTGCATTTTTCCTTTTCCCTATTTAATGATTACTTATGCAATATTTAGCTAAGTTTTATATAACTTTGAGGTTACTTTTAATGTTAATAATATTAGATATATATAGTTTGTTGAAGATTTGTTTATTCTTTTTTCCCTTTCTTTTTTTTTGTTTATTGAAGTTAGTAAGTTAATTTAGAATATTATGTTATTAATATCGTGATGAAATCTAATATTTGATGATTACTTATGTAATTTTTAGTTAAGTTTTATCTTAGAGGTTATTTTTAATGTCAATAATATCACTTTAAGATTTTTGTATTTTATATCTAGTTATTATTTATATAACATTTACTTTGTATAAGATAGAGGATTGAAGGGAGGAGGTAGGAGGTTTGTTTGTATTGTTAAAGAGATTTCTCTTTCTCTTTTTTTTTCTTTTTTGTATCTTTACTATTGTATATAAATGCGATATATTATTAGTGTATAATCTGGAGTTGAAGTTTTTTAAAAAATAGTGTTCTTTTTTTTTCTTTTTTTTCTTTTTATTAACAATTTAAATTTATTATTATGCCCTGTATTATCTCTGGGAAGTCCGGGGGGGAGGTGGGGAGGGAAGGGGATGGGTTTGGGGGGGGGAGAAAAAAACAAAAATGTTTGTACTTTATATTTAATATTTTGCTACTACTTATGTAATTCTGTACTAATAAAACTTTTTGAATAAAAAAAAAAAACAAATCATTAGCGAGTAAATAGATGTAGTCTTGGAACCATCCAATTCTCTTTGTCTTCCACACCTCTGTGGACCATCAAAGTCTCACATTCACATGAACCCCTTTGCCCTCCAAATAAGTGGAAAACTTCAGACTTCTCTCAAATGGCACTCTTAGTGCAATTGGACTTCAACTTGGCTACATATTATGAGAGTTGAAATCCAAAGACATCAAGAACCATCTATCTGGGCTGGTAATTAAGGCAACTGGAGTTAAAATCTAGGCCAACAGTCCCTAACCTTTCTAATCCCATGGACTTGCAGGGGCAGGGGTGGGGGAGTGGATAGTTTTGCACATGCCTGCCCTTTGCTCAAATGAGGGTTCGTATGCTTGCCAGCCGCTTTTGCAGCCCAGTTCCCAATGGGTTGAGTACTGGTACCGGTCTGCGGATCCAGGCTTGTGGACACCTGATCTAGAAGGCAACCTTTTCTAGAGCTTTGCACGTGATTCATTGACTGTCATGTGGATCAAGAATAGAATGAATGGAGTTCTGGATTACTGTATAGGAACTTAATGATCCCACAAAAAATGAAGCAGTGAGTTTATTTTGTTTTCGTTTCTTTCCCAATGCAAATCACATGAGCATGCCCAGATAGTCTTCTCAACTTTCTTCCGGTTATTCTTTCCTTATTGCTTATTTGGTTTATCTCTTTTTTCTTTTTTTTTTAAATTTTAAAAAGTTTTTTATTTATAAAACAGATAAAAAGACAAAACATACAATAAACATAAAAAACAAGTACATGACGAATCGTAATCTAGTATACATATTTACATTCCGCTAATTTATACATCGTTATTTATCTTAAATTGCAAATAATGAGTTATAGTTTTTCTTTTCATCTCCACCATTTTAATTTTTAATCTTGGTTCTACTTTCTCCCCACCAATGATATAATTTATTCCAGGTTTCAATGTATTCAATTTCATCGTTTCCCTTCATTTCTGACATTAACCTATCCATTTCAGCACATGTTAATATTTTATGTAAAATTTCTTCTTCTGTGGGTCTGTTTTGTTTTTTCCAATTTTGAGCTAAAGTTAACCTTGCAGCAGTCAATATATGTAACATTAAGTATATTATATTTTTATCATATTTATCTAATGTTATCCCTAATAAAAAGAGTTCTGGTTTGAGGTCCAATTTTATTTTCAATATTTCTTCCAGCCATTGTTTGATTGTTGTCCAGAATTCTCGTGCTTTATGGCACTCCTACCACATATGATTATATGTGCTGGGCAGTGGTGGGTTCCTACTGGTGCGGTCTTGCCTGTTAGTCGCTGCAGAGCCGAAGAAGCTGTTGGTGTTCGCGGCGCGGGGCTTCCCCCGCCCGCTTTCCCCGCCCGCCGGGACGCCACCATTTGTGTTCTTTTGCCCTCTGCGCAAGCAGAACGCTTTGTGCATGCGCAGAGGGCAAAAGAACGCAAATGGCGGCGTCCCGGCGGGCGGGGAAAGCGGGCGGGGGAAGCCCCGCGCCGCGAACGCCAACAGCTTCTTCGGCTCCGCAGCAACAAACAGGTAAGACCGCACCGGTAGGAACCCACCACTGGTGCTGGGTTGGACTTGGTTTATCTCTTGAAGGTTCACTGGAATGAATTTTTTAGAGTTTGTGGGTAGCATACCCAGAAACATCTTACTCCAAGGCCTACCCTTGTCAGCTAAAGGAAAGTTTCTCTCATAGTAAGAGATTATGCAAGATCCTCATAAACTCATTTAGAGTGCTCTAAACCTCAACCCAAGTTCAGCTTCTGCATAAGGTGCCATTAAATGAAAGGGAAGAAACTTTTTCCTCAAAATAAAACAAAATTCCTATATTCAAAGAGCTATATATGCAATATGTTATTGCAATAATCCTTGCAACCACTGTGAGAAGCAATGTGGTTTTATGTCTACAGTAAATTTAAAGAAGTAAGGCTGATCTTATTTAATGGCTTCTCTTAGATGAATTAAAAAGACTTGGAATGAAGAACTTCCTGGTTCAAACAGTTCAGTTTCTTAGGAATGAAGGACAGCCAGCACAGCAAAAAAAAAAAAAAAACTATCAAATTTAAGATTTATTACCACAGCTCTGGCCTCTGGCCACCGCAAAGTCTGCAATCTTTCATTCATTCCAAAGTAAATTCTCTTCTAAACAACCTGCCACTTGAATACTTTTACTTATCTGCAGCCTCCCTTGATCCAGAGATATCCTTTGCTTTGTTTCTTTTTCTCTCATTTAAAAGGATAAGATGTAAACATAAGGCTGGATTTTCCCACAGGAGACTTTTTAAACTTATGGTAACACCTTTCTCCCTGATGAAGATCTCCTCCTCCTAGATGGATGATTAATTAGGAGTTGCAGACAGGCACGTACACAAATGAACTATCTGGAGAAAAATACACAGCCAATTGTTGCTGGTGCCAATGGGTCTCCCTACCCACCTATCACTGGCAGATGACCTGAACGTGTTTTACTGCAGGTTTCAAAGGAAACTACAGCCACCTATCTCCACAACCCCCATCTCAGACACACCAACAACAGCCAAGCCTCCTACATCTGACCCCATACCTTTGGGTTCACAACCCCTAGTGATAACAGAAGAGGAAGTGCAAGATCTATTTCACAGACAAAAGCCAGGAAAAGCTCCAGGCCCAGACAAGATAACTCCTTCTTGCTTAAAAGTCTGTGCTGACCAATTGGCCCCCATCTTCACCCAAATCTTCAATAAATCGCTAGAGATGTGCTATGTTCCTTTTTGCTTCAAATGCTCTACTATCATCCCAGTGCCGAAGAAGCACACCATCAAGGAACTGAATGACTACAGACCAGTTGCTCTAACATCTGTAGTTATGAAAACCTTTGAAAGGCCAGTGATGTCCCACTTGAAAACCATCACGGATCCACTGTTAGACCCCCTGCAATTTGCATACCGAGCAAACAGATCAACAGATGAAGCTGATAATATGTCTCTGCACTACATCCTACAACATCTTGAATCTTCAAAGGTCCTCTTTGTAGACTTTAGTTCAGCATTCAATACCATCATTCCAGACACTCTTCTAACTAAGCTGAACCAGTTACCTGAACACACTTGTAAGTGGATCATAAGCTTCCTAACAAACAGGAAGCAGCAGGTGAAGCTAAGCAGAATCACATCAGATACCTGTACAATTAGCACAGGGCCCCTCCAAGGCTGTGTGCTCTCTCCACTTCTTTCTCTCTCTATACCAATGATTGCATCTCTAATGATCCATCTGTTAAACTACTGAAGTTCGCAGATGACACAACAGTGATCGGACTCATTCGAGACAATGATGAATCCGCATACAGACGGGAGGTTGAACAACTAACCTTGTGGTGCGACCGGAACAATCTGGAACTGAATACACTCAAAACCGTAGAAATGGTGATAGACTTTAGGAGAAACCTGCCCATATTTCCACCTCTTACAATACTAGACAACACAGTATCAACAGTAGAGACCTTCAAATTTCTAGGTTCGACCATATCACAAGATCTAAAATGGACACCTAACATCAAAAATGTCATTAAAAAAGCACAACAAAGAATGTTCTTTCTGTGCCAACTCAGAAAGCTCAAACTGCCCAAGGAGCTGCTGATACAGTTCTACAGATAAATTATTGAGTCTGTCATCTGCACCTCTATAACTGTCTGGTTTGGTTCTGAAACCCGAGAAGACAGACACAGACTTCAGAGGATAATTAGAACTACAAAAAAACAATTGCTACCAACCAGGGGTGAGATGCTCACTTACCCAGACCGGTGCGCTGCTCCGCGGTCCTACATGCTTTGTGTGCGCGCGCTTACGCTACGCACGTGCGTCCCCTCGCGCAATTTTGCTTCTGCGCATGTGCGGAAGCAAAATCGCACCGAAATCTCGCGAGGGGACACGCGCGCGAGATTTTGGCGTGATTTTACTTCCGCGCATGCGCAGAAGCAAAATCTCACTGAAAGCTCTCTCGCGCGCGAGTCCCCTCACGAGATTTCGGCGCGATTTTGCTTCCGCGCATGCACAAAAGCAAAATTGCCCAAGAATTCACGAAAAAGAGATGGCGACGCGCGCGACTGCCCGGTGGAGACAGTACCGGAGCAGTCGCGCGCATATTGGGGTATCGGCGGGTCCCTACTGGAGCTCCACACTGGACCGCACCGGTAGGATCCCACCCCTGCTACCAACCTGCCTTCCATTGAAGACCTGTATACTGCACGAATCAAAAAGAGGGCTGTGAAAATATTTACAGACACCTCACATCCTGGACACAAACTGCTTCAACTCCTATCCTCAAAACGATGCTATAGAGCACTGCACACCAAGACAACTAGACACAAGAACAGTTTGTTCCCGAATGCCATCACTCTGCTAAATAAATAATTCCCTCACCACTGTCAAACTATTCACTAGGCTGCATTACTATTAATCTTCTCATCGTTCCCATCACCCATCTCCTCCCACAAATGACAGTATGACTGTAACTTTTTTGCTTGTATCCTTACAATTTATATTGACTGGTTCCTAATATGATTTGATTGCTTATTTGTACCCGGACTATAATTAATTGTTGAACCTTATGATTCTTGACAAATGTATCTTTTCTTTTATGTACACTGAGAGCATATGCACCAAGACAAATTCCTTGCATACCAATCACACTTGGTCAATAAAGAATTCTATTCTATCACAGCTAATTTTGCCTCCTCTGCCCCTTAAGTTCTCAGGCCTGATAATTTCTGGAAACTTCCCCCCACACACACACAAAACAGCTCCACACACCAAATAAGCAACACGGAATCTGTTCTAAACAAGCCCAGTACTCAACATCAACCTATTTTCCTCTGGTGTTAATTTTGAAAGCCTGCTTCCATATGCCTCTGCTAGGGATTTTGGTTAACATTAGTGTTCGTTAACTAAGAATAGTATAATAGAACAACAGAGTTGGAAGAGACCTTTGAGGTCTTCTAGTCCAACCCTCTGCTCAAGCAGGAATCCCTATACCAGTGGTCCCCAACCTTTGTGGCTTGGTGGCCCAGTGAGGGGGGGGGGGAGAGGGAATCGGGCCTAGCTTGACTTGCATAAGTTGAGCTGCGTCCACATGTGCTGGTGGGACCTAGTTGTGAATAGCCCACGGCCCAGTAGTGGGCCACAACCTGGGGGTTGGGGACTCCTGCCCTACAACATTTCAGACAAATAGAATAGAATAGAATAGAATAGAATAGAATAGAATAGAATAGAATAGAATAGAATAGAATAGAATAGAATAGAATTCTTTATTGGCCAAGTGTGATTGGACACACAAGGAATTTGTCTTTGGTGCATATGCTCTCAGTGTACATAAAAGAAAAGATACATTTGTCAAGAATCATGAGGTACAACACTTAATGATTGTCATAGGGTACAAATAAGCAATCAGGAAACAATCAATATTAATATAAATCGTAAGGATACAAGCAACAAGTTACAATCATACAGTCATAAGTGGGAGGAGATGGGTGATAGGAACGATGAGAAGACTAATAGTAATAGTAATGCAGCCTTAGTGAATAGTTTGACAGTGGTGAGGGAATTATTTGTTTAGCAGAGTGATGTCCAATCTCTTCTTAAAAACTTCCAGTGTTGGAGCACCCACAACCAGGGCCATCTTAACAGCATTATGGGCCCCAGGCAAAGCAGTGTACTGGGGCACCTACGACAACTACTCACAGGAATAAAAATGTAAATGGTCAATAAAATTAAACATATATTTATTTTATTGGCATGTTAGTATTAATTTTTAAAAATGCAGTAAAATGTAATAAATATGTTGCTGTATTTATATGATACAAGGTGCATTGAAGGGTTAACATACACAGATTAGTAGGGGGCCCCTATGCTCTTAGGCCCCACAGGCAAGTGCCCATCAGGCCCATGCGTTAAGACAGCCCTGCTCACAACATCTGGAGGCAAGCCATTCCACTGATTAATCGTTCTCACTGTCAGGAAATTTATCCTTATTTCTAGGCTGCTTCTCTCCTTGATTAGTTTGCATCCATTGATTAGTTTGCATCCATTGTTTCTTGCTCTGCCTTCAGGTGCTTTGGTGGGTAGCTTGACTCCCTCTTCTTTGTGGCAGCCCCTGAGATATTGGAACACTGTTATCATGTCTCCCCTAGTCCTTCTTTTCACTAGACTAGACATACCCAATTCTAGCAACCGTTCTTCATATGTTTTAGCCTCCAGTCCCCTAATCATCTTTGTTGCTCTTCTCTGCACTCTTTATAGAGTCTCAACATCCTTTTCATATCGTGGTGACCAAAACTAGCCTTTCCTTTTTGTAATAATCTCACAACTAACTATTTTGCCAGTCTTCGAAAGAGAAAAAATTGCTCAACTAAAATTGCCTAGTAGCTGCCACTAGAGGGAGATGTTGCACTTTAAAGCTCCTTCTTAGAATCAATGTTGTGTTTTCTATATATACACACGGTACTGCAGTACTTATTTATTTATTTATTTATTTATTTATTTATTTATTTATTTATTTATTTATTTATTTATTTATTTATTTATTTATTTATTTATTTATTTATTTATGTCAAGTATGTGTTGGTAATATACATAGATATAACATTGTTTATATATATAAGATGGGTACTGATAAGAGGGAACATTAGGACAGGGACGGTAGGCACACTGGTGCACTTATGCACGCCCCTTACTGATTGTGATCCTGTGCTCACAGTTTGTATGTTTAGATATCTACAGTGATACTACCCTCCTATGAGCTATCATCAGCAGGTTTTGGAAAACACCGAGGGTACAGAAATGGAAAAAGACTTAGATGGGAAAGAGACCCAAATCAGTCTAGGCATAGCCTATCCCAAATATGCCACTTTGTTTGTGGTAAAATATAGCCAATTTTGACTGGTCTCAAAAATGCAGGGTTACATTTCATGAGGACTTTGACAGGAGGCCACCAGGAAATCTGTGCTTCATTGGGAAGTTAAAAACAAAAACATGACAGTGGCATATCACTTCTGTAGTGATGCCAAAGAATAACATGGGCACACATTGATCCAGTGCCCAGAGTTAGAGATTTTTTCCATCATCCTACTGGTAAAAGATGTGGAAAACACATGGAAACTTTTCCTGCACCCAATGAAGGCCAAAATAATTTGATACCTAAAACAGAATATACAGCCTGAAATTTTTTAAAAAAAATATTTTAAAAAAATTAAGTCATTTGTATTGTCTTAAAAGATCTAACGATCAACTAAATAATTGTTCATTTTATTTTAAACTAGTGTTTCTCAGCCTTGGCAACTTGAAGATGTATGGATTTCAACTACCAGAATTCTACATATCTTCATGCTGCCAAGATTGAGAAACACTGCAAAACAGTTCTCTTTTCTGCATGAAAAGAGAGGTACCCCTTCCTCTTTTTCTCTCCTCTAACCTCTGCTCTTATTATAGGAGCTGAGGCTGATTTGGGAACAGATTCGCTAAGAGTTGCATTTTTGTTCTAAGTTGTATCTTCCAAAGGGTCAGCCTCTCAGTCTGGAAATCTCAACATTAGCCCAATAGGATCACTGCCCAGTCTGATAGGCAACTTCATCAGCTTCCCAAGGCACTTAAGAGGACTTCTCTGGTAAAACAGGACATAGTAATAACCAACAGCCAACACGGATTTGTTAAGAACAAGTCATGCCAAACCAACCTCATTTCATTTTTCAACACTGTGACCAAATTAGTAGACCAGCGAAATGCAGTAGACATCATATACCTGGACTTCAGCAAAGCATTTGACAAAGTAGACCACAACCTACTTCTTCATAAGCTAGAAAAAAGCGGGATAGACAGCTACACAACCAGATGGATTAACAACTGGCTGACCAACCGTACCCAACGAGTAGTCCTCAATGGCTCTAAGTCCACATGGAGAGAAGTAAGCAGTGGCGTACCACAAGGTTCCGTCCTAGGCCCAGTACTCTTTAATATCTTCATAAATGACCTAGATGAGGGAATAGCAGGAGAACTAACCAAATTTGCAGACGATACCAAGCTGGCGGGAGTAGCAAACACCCCAGAGGACAGACTCAAAATCCAGAGGGACCTTGACAGACTCGAACACTGGGCCCAAACAAATAAAATGAAATTTAACACGGAGAAAAGTAAAATTCTACACCTAGGTAAGAAGAATCAAAAATACACATACAAACTGGGTGAAACCACACTCAATAGCAGCGATTGCGAGAGGGATCTTGGAGTCTTGGTAGACAGCCAACTAAATATGAGCCAGCAGTGTGCAGCAGCAGCCAAAAAGGCCAACGCAGTCCTGAGCTGCATAAATAGAGGGATACAATCAAGGACCAGAGAGATACTAGTACCACTCTATAAAGCCTTGGTCAGACCACACCTAGAGTACTGCATCCAGTTTTGGTCACCACACTACAAAAAAGACATTGAAACCCTAGAGAAAGTGCAGAAGAGAGCAACCAGGATGATAAAGGGTCTGGAAAATAAAACATACGAAGAGCGGTTGCAGGAACTGAGCTTGGCCAGTCTGGCGAAGAGAAGGACCAGGGGTGACATGATAGCAGTGTTCCAATACTTGAGGGGCTGCCACAGAGAGGAGGGGGTCAGGCTGTTCTCTATGGCACCAGAAAGCCAAACAAGGAATAATGGATGGAAGCTGACCAAGGAGAGATTCAACCTGGAAGTGAGGAGAAACTTTCTGACGGTGAGAGCGATCAACCAGTGGAACAGCTTGCCAGCGGAGGTTGTGAGAGCCCCAACACTTGCGACCTTCAAGGGGAGACTGGACTGCCATCTGTCTCAAATGGTGTAGGAACTCCTGCTTGAGCAGGGGGTTGGACTAGATGACCTACAAGGTCCCTTCCAACTCTAATAATAAATCTAAGTGAGAAGAAAGTTTTTTTTTTAAAAAAGGAAGGAAACTAGCAGAGGGAACACAGAGGGTTTGCTTGAGGAGGGTGATTGATGGGAACAAAAGAAATAATACTTTTATCTGCTATACTCATCTGTTTAGTTGACTGAGAATCAACTTTCTTAATTTGAGACATTTTACTAGGATGTAAAGGAAGACCAGGTTATTGTTACTTTAGGTTTAAAAAATGAAAAACATTGCAAGGCGAAATTGCAACCTACAGCCTAATCTTTTCCTAGGACTATGTTGGTTCCTTAGAAAATAAAAACAGTTCAGAGTAAATTACAGAGACCTACCAGGTAAAAACCATACTGGCAAGGCCTAAGATTACAATTTGTCTCCTGATAAACGAGTCTTTCATGACCCATCATGTTCCCCAGTTTTTGAGAAGACACGCAATACAGGTAGTCTTCAACTTACAACCATTCATTTAGTGACCGTTCAAAGTTACAGCGGCATTGAAAAAAGTGACTTATGACCATTTTTAACACTTACGACCTTTGCAGCATCCACATGGTCACGTGATCAACATATGGACGTTTGGCAACAGGTTCACATTTATGACGGTTGCCAAGTGTCCCAGGATCATGTGGTCACTTTTTGCGACCTTTGCACAAGCAAAGTCAATGGGGAAGCCAGATTCACTTAACAACCATGTTACTAACTTAACAACTGCAGTGATTCACTTAACAACCGTGACAAGAAAGGTCACAAAATGGGGCAAAATTCACTTAACCAATGTTTCACTTAGCAACAGAAATGTTGGACTCAATTGTGGTTGTAAGTTGGGATTACACTTCTAAAGCCAGTTTGGTGTAGGGTTTAAGGCACCAGGCTAGAAAATTAGTAGTTCTCTCTCAGTCCTAGGAAGCAGACAAGGGCAAACCAGTTCTGAACATCTTGCCAAATCAACTGCAGGGACTTGATCCGGCAGTCACCAGGACTCAAGACTTGAAGGAACTCAACCCCCAACCAAAAAGAACCCCTAGCCATCCCTGGTGCAGATATACCCTAAATTCCAACATATCATATTACACATTATTTGTCATACTGGTTTTTCTCTAGATCTGTCTATTTACTATGACTGTCTGCTGAGTTCTTGTATCAGGAGCCAAACACCAAAGATTTCCAGAGTAAACCATTCCCCAACAGATGTGGCACCCGAGTGATCCCTTACGGTAAATCCGATACCAACAGTCGCAGAGAAAGAGCCGGGGATGAATTTGCCCTGGTCAAACTGGACCAACAGTGACGTCTTCCCCACTCCGCTGTCTCCCACCAGGATGGTCTGCAGAAAATCAGACAGAAAACCAGATTAGCATTTTGGGAGGAACAATGAGCCAAATGAAAACTGGGCGATGCTCCACCTGCTATATTATGGCCACTAGCCAAATCATCTCTGCCTTACACTTCTGCAGAGAAACACAGGCATGGGTTTGAAACAGAATAACAGAGTAACAGAGTTGGAAGGGACCATTTCAGACAAATGGTTGTCCAATCTCTTCTTAAAAACCTCCAGTGTTGGAGCAGCCACAACTTCTGGAGGCAAGCCATTCCACTGATTACTTGTTCTAACTGTCAGAAAATGTATCCTTATTTTTAGGTTGATTCTCTCTTTGATTAGTTCCCATCCATTGCATCTTGTCCTGCCCTCAGGTGCTTTGGAGAATAGGTCGACCCCCCTCTTCTTTGTGGCAGCCTCTTAGATATTAGAAACAAATGAATGGCACATTAGTTTCATTAGATACTGAACTAAAAATCATGCTCACTTTTTTCAAGAATCAGTTTGTCTTCATTGCTCAGTAGCTCCTGAACCTAAAGACAGGGCACCTTTAAGACTTGTGGACTTCAACTTTGGCACCTTTAAGACTTGTGGACTTCAACTCCCAAAATTCCTCAGCCAGCCATGCTGGGATCTCCCTCCTATCTTGAAAGTTTTCAATTAAAATCTTTTAGTCAAGGACAGATTAAAGCCAATGGATGCCCAAAGCACACGCCAACAATAGCGCCCCTCGGCCTTTCCGTTGTTTCACTGACAAATAATTAACATCAATAAATGCTGAAGGTAAAATAAGAGATTAAAAATTAAAGCTTTCTTCCAGGCCATTCCCTAGACTGGATCCTGCAAGTATATTAAATATAAACTTTAATAAAATAACACTAAACATGGTAACCAAAATAAGAAAATTATTTATTTATAATTAGGACAAAAGAAAAAAATGCTTTTGAATGTCTGCTGATATTAAATTGTTATATAAGGGGAGGGATGCAAATATGAAGATGTACTGAAAACTAAAGTTGTGTGTGGCAGTGAAAGAACTAAGGCAGGGGTGTTGAACAGGCGGCCCGTGGGCCGGATGCATCACACGCAGGCCACATCCACCCCAGCTCCGCAAATGGGAAAAACGTCTTGAAATGTCACGTGACGGCAACATGATGCCACGAGTTTGACACCCGTGAGCCAAGGGCATGATAACTAGGGGGAAAAAACTTTGGTGCTCCCCTTTTCTTAGTGAACTGATCATGGGCTTAATTTGCCTAATGCAGGGGTCGGCAACCTTAAACATTCAAGAGAGCCATTTGGACCCGTTTCCCACAGAAAAGAAAACACCGGGAGCCACAAAACTTTTCCCGTGCCTGACTATTTCGTGAGCAGCCACAAAACTAGCATATATAGTTGAATTAAAGATTCTGTTTTCTTCTGAAACTTTTCTTTTCTGGGATTTATCCATGGTTGGCCTACCAGGTGTCAAAAAATTGGGTGTCGGTGGGTGTTGCACATTGGTAGTTGTGACGCATATTTTGAGCGACAGGGAGCCACAGCAGAGGGATGAAAGAGCCACATGCGGCTCCAGAGCCGCGGGTTGCTGACCCCTGGCCTAATGGTTAATCCACGGCTGATTCTGCTGCTCCATTCAGAATTAGCAAGCTCTACATACATTATATTCCGAATCAAGGCAAGAGGCCCAATGTCAGAAAAAAGAGATAGTCTGGAGCTGGAATGCTGCAAGCACTTTAGATGTTTTGTCTTGTTTTGTTTTGTTTTAAAAGACCAACAGTTCATCTGGGGAAAATAATCTATAATTTATACTTTGGCAATATTTTTGTTAGAAACAATCAACACGATGCTACAGAGTTCCAGTTTGTTTTTCTTAGTTCACCTGAAAATGTTATCAGGTCAGGTGGCAGAAAGTGATTTGGTTAAATTAAAAAAAAAAGTGCTGGAGACCTTGAAAGTTAGCAAAGTGAATCTTTTGGTTGACCCTAATAAAGATAATAACCAATAATAAATCTACTTTACTCAGCCACAGACCAATGGAGTATAAATTATTGAAATATGTATCCATCTTTAAAGCAAGAAGGTGCTGTTTGGCAGTAACAATTTGAATTCCAGCAACTGAAAAGTTTACAGTGAATTAATTATGAATGTACACTATGTTGGAAAATTATTATGGGTTATCCTCAGTTGGTTTCTACCCACCAGCCTCCTAGTCAGTCCCTTTATCTAGATCAGAGCAAGCACACGCATCGCTGGGTTCAACCAGCAAAAATGTGTTTATTTATTAAACATCCATATATATGTTTTTTTTAAAAAAAAAACTGGCAAAAGCAGGATAAAAGGCAGGCAAAAACAGAGAGAGAGAGAGAAAAGGGAGAGAAGCCTGAACAATGAGCAAGAATTTACGTTAGATGTTTATATCAAAAGGTGCAGTATTTTCCAGTGGCACTGGAAACAATGGGATGATTAATTAGTAGAGAAAGTCTCAAAGGGAGGATTCTTTGATTAATCCAGCTTTAATCTTTTTATGCATACACAGCAGCAAAATAGAGATGGAAAGTAGGACATCAAGTTTATTCTGCACCTTAAAGGGAATATTTTGATGGATGGGGATGATGCATCCAACACATTAGTGATGGTTCTCAATGTGTGTGTGTGTGAGGGGGGGAGGTTATCATAGATTTTTGGCAACTCAAAAAAGCCTTTTAATAAAATGTGCTAGTTGGAAACGTGCTACCAGACGCCTGACTTTTTGCTACTATATACTAATATAGCCCTTCTTTTGCAACTCAAGCACAACATGTGAAGGGCCTTCCTTGTCCCTATCATGGCCCATTTGGCCTAGTCCAGTGTTGGCGAATCTTTTCGGCACTGAGTGCTGAAACGGGAACGTGTGTGGGCGGGGGAGTGCTGGAAACCGGAAGAGCAGTTCCCCGGTGCGCATGCGCACTCCAGGAAGCTGAGTTTCCGGTTTCCGGCGTGCACATGTGCGCTGGTCACCTGGTCTTCCAGTTTCTGGCACGCATGTGCATGCCAACACCAGCTGGCTGGCGCAAATGTGCGTGCCGGAAACCAGAAGCTCAGCTTCCTAGCACATGTATGCGTGCCAGGGAGCTGCTCTTCTGATTTCCGGCACTGCCGCATGCGTGAAGACCAACTGGCCAGTGCACATGTGTGCACCATAACCCGGAAGAGCAACAGGTGGCGGCTGGCGTGCCCGTAGAGATGGCTTTGCATGCCATTTCCGGCACGTGTGCATAGGTTCGCCATCACGGCCCTAGTCTCTTAGTTTGAAAGAGATGATACAATCACCAAGACCTTTCCTCCCTCCCTTCCTGTGTTTTTCCAGGAAGTAAGGTGGTGGTGGAGAAATGCTTAAACGACAAGCCAGATTTCAATTCATTCATAAATCTACTCCTTTAAGTTCTTACTCAGAATGGTCCTTTATACTCCTACAACTTTTAGTCACTTCCTCGTTCTTCCTAGGAAGCAGGATAGATTCAGGCTGTGTTAAAGGCAGCTTACCGGATCCTCCTGAGATTAGTTGGATGGGATGATTTGAGTCAGAGGTCTTCAAACTTGGCAACTTTAAGACTTGTGGACTTCAACTCCCAGAATTCTCCAGCCTGGCTGGAGAATTCTGGGAATTGAAGTCCACAAGTCTTAAAGTTGCCAAGCTTGGGGACCCCTGATTTGAGTTGTCGCTCAACTCTGTTGAGGATATGAGGTTGGGAATGATATCCTTAGCAATCTGTTCACATTCTTATGCCCTTTTAAAAAAAGAAAGAAGTTATAGGAACGTTGCACATAATCTTTCTAGATATGATGGCCTTTCATGCTTCTTAGAGCACCTTAGGCATCAATGTTGACATCCTTCAGCTATCAGACTTTATCTTGCAATGTTCATGTCTGAGATGGTGCTATTGACAAAGCTCCTAATTGTGCCATCTCTTTTCTATTCCATTTGGCAGGTCTTTGTCCTGGTCTGAACATGACCAAGGTGGTAGATGACTCCCCATAGGCCACCTTGCTTATTCCTTTAACTCATGGCATTTCCCAATGCAGTTCTCTCAAGATGGTTTCTGTTACATCTTGTATTAAAATGCTGCTGCAAAACTCAGTCTCTTATCTTCTTCCTGACAAAGAGCACCAGGACTTATCTCAGAACATTTCGTAATTTCGCAAATGTTGTATTTATTCTATAAAGTAAAGGTAAAGGTTCCCCTTGCACATATCTGCCTCTGAATTCTCTTCATCCCATTCCTTTAAAAAATGATAAAGCTTTAATTAAGGTAAAGGTAAAGGTTCCCCTCGCACATATGTGCTAGTTAATTACCATATCCCTAATTTCTTCACCAGAATCTTCTGTAATCAATCTGAATCTCAAGCAAAATTCTTTGTCTTTCAACTCCAGTAATGCCAGTTTATCTAAATCTCTTTCCCTCACTCCATTTGTAATTTCTGTCTTATTTTCCAGATTTTCCACTTTGTCACTTTGTCCAGTGACTTGTTTTACAGAGTTTTACATCTTCTTAACTTCTTCTTTTATCTTTTCTTTTAACTTTACAAGTCTTTCATCCATTCTGTCTTCAAAAGCTACCAATTGAGTGTTGTGGTTTAGACAACATTTTACCTAATTCCTGAAACATTTTCTGAAACAACTCTGGTGTAATTCCTCTTTCTTCATGTTGTTCTAACAATCCTCTTCTCTCTTCTGCTGGTTTTTGTGGCTTTCCTGGTAGCTACCATTTTAAATCTCTAATCCAAAATGAATGTGTATCAATTACAAGAGGGAAGCTAAAAGGTAGGTTTTTCTTTTTTCTCTTGAACTGTAAATTGATGATATCTGATAGTGATTAAGAAAGTAATCTTAATGTGAAGATTACTTCACATTAGGACACAAAGATGTGAACTTTGTGTCCAGTTAGTCTGTGTTACAGTTGTGAGCTTAACTGAAATCCATCAACCTCTTGCCTTTTGACTCATGAGTTGATTACAAAAACCTCAGTTCCTGCAGTCCCATCACAAGGACTGCAATTATCTGGAGTGCTAATGGGTGATCTCACAATCTTTCCTTGTCAGGAGAGACCACACCAGAGGTCGTATTCAGCAGGTTCTGACCAGTTCTGGAGAACCAATAGCGGAAATTTTGAGTAGTTCGGAGAACCGGTAAATATCACCACTGACTGGCTCCGCCCCCATCTATTCTCTGCCTCCCGAGTCCCACCTGATCGGGAAGAAATGGAGATTTTGCAGTAACCTTCTCCTGGAGTCGGGTGGGAATGGAGATTTTACAGTATCCTTCCCCTGCTACGCCCACCAAGCCACGCCACGCCCATCAATCCATGCCCACAGAACCCGTAGTAAAAAAATTTGAATCCCACCACTGGACCACACCAATCAGAATTCACCATCTATCCACCAATCTCTGCTGCAATACCATCCCTGTTCCTCCTTGGGTGTCTAGTCCACTAAAGAACTTCACTTGGCAGCTAAATTCTCTTGCATTTTTGAAGATCTAAGTTTTCACTATTTTCAAGTTGAAGTTACAAGTAGTCCTTGTTTAATGCCCACTGGTTCAGCAACTGTTCAAAGTTACAATAGCGCCAAACCAGGGGACTTACAACTGTTCCCTGTAGCTGTGTTCATCACAGCTTCCCCACAATCACATGATCGTGGTTCTAGTGCTTAGCAATCAGATCACAATTATGAAAGTAGCAGTGTCCCAAAGTCATGTGATCAACATTTGCAACCTTCATTGTCAATTTCTGACAAGCAAAGTCAAAGAGAGAGCTGGCAGGAGGTTCACAAATGGTGAACATGTGACTACAGGACACTGACTGTATGGGATTTGCCTAATGATAGAAACTGGAACTGCAACAATTACTGTTGTAAATTGGTGTCAATCTGGTGTCAGGGTAATTAATGAAGTTGCACTATAGATTTTTCACAGCTAATTGAAAGCAGAATGTTCTGCTAGAGACTCCTGACTGTCAGTCCTGTATAGTGGTCATTACATTTTATTCTGGGGATAATTCCCATTTTGTCTTATTTTTATATTGGATCTTTGGGTTTGTTTAGGATGCTTTGTGGGGATTTTGTTGGTTCAAATGCTGTGGTTATTTCATGTGGAGCAACGTGAGTTTCCAAGTTGGGTTTTTTTCTGAGTTGCAGTTGTTGTGTTGTTGTGATACATGTACTTTTGCTGAACTTGCACTAGTATCCATTGTATTGAAATGTGTTGTGTTGTAATTTATTTCTGCTCTTTGTAATTCCAGTGTGTTGCAGGCTAATCTGAATAGGTTTTTTTTTAAAGCAGTTCCTTTTGGGTGCTGCTGAGTTTCTGCCCTTGTAAATTGTGGAGATGGTTTGTGTGCGTGGCTTTGAGTGGACTTGGATATGAAGCTTTTTCTACTGAACAGACTTTGTCATCAAATTTCCAGAAAATCTGTTGTTCTTCACCAAGCATGTTATTTATTCTGCTCCTTTTGCAGTGGTGAAATCCAGCAGGTTCTGGAGAACCGGTAGCGGAAATTTTGAGTAGTTCGGAGAACCGGCAAATACCACCTCTGGCTGGCCCCAGAAGGGTGGGAATGGAGATTTTGCAGTATCCTTCCCCTGCCACGCCCACCAAGCCATGCCCACAGAACCGGTAGTAAAAAAATTGGATTTCACCACTGATAAAATGTGTTCGTTTTCAGCATACCTATAGTATTTGCCTCTGCCGTATCTACATAGAAGCTGAATTCCTCAGGTCTTCTGTACTTATTTTAAGGATTGCAAGTTAATGCACTTGGAAGCTGCAGATTCTTCGTATTTTAGATCCCCTTTTTGTATTTGCTTATAATAAGACCTTCATGCTCCTCTGAATATAGTATCTGTGATCAGTGCTGTCACAATCTTTCAGAAATGGTAGAAAATACTTACAGAATCAAACAACTTCCACTTTCAAAAACTGAAGTTGTAATTTATTGGTGGTAGACTTCTGCTTCCTCTTTCTTCATCACGAGCAAGAAAAATTCTCATAACTGGGTGGAAAAAGCAGAAGTAATGGTGTTTCAATTTGCATTCAGGTTTGTGCTATGCAAATGACATGGGGAAATGCTTTTCTGAAGAGATCTTTGATGGCAGTCAAACCAACAGGTGGAAGTTAGAGGAGAATGTGAGTGAGCAGAGAAGGACAGCATGATACAGCAGCACCTGGTTGTGGGACTGTTCCTCCTTTCTGATCTCTTCCTAAAAGGTGAGAGATTTATATTAGTTTACACTAAGGGATCATAACAGGAAGAGATAGTTGGATCCAGGTGTCTCAGCAGATTCCTAGAATCTGAGGCATCAAAGCCATAAAGGGGAGGAGTCTTATGAGTTAATAGTGGTAAGATGTGACCACTAAGCAAATGTTCTCTAGTCTAAAGAATAACAAAATAACAGAATAACAGAGTTGGAAGGACCTTGGAGGTCTTCTAGTCCAACCCACTGCTCAAGCAGGAAACTCTATACCATTTCACACAAATGGTTGCCCAATTGCTAAACAACTTCCAGTGTTGGAGCACCCACAACTTCTGGAGGCAAGCTGTTCCACTGATTAATTGTTCTGTCAGGAAATTTCTCCTTAGTTCTGAGTTGGTTCTCTTCTTGATTACTTTCCTTCCATTGCTTCTTGTTCTTCCTTCAGCTGCTTTGGAGAATAAGTTAACCCCCTCTTCTTTGTGACAGTCCCTTAGATATTGGAACACTGCTATCATGTCTTTCTTTTCATTAAACTAGATATACCGAATTCCTGCACTGGTTCTCCCTATGTTGTAATTTCCAGCCTCTTAATCGTCTTTGTTGCTCTTCTCTGCACTCTTTCTAGAGTCTCAACGTCTTTTTTATATCATGGCAACCAAAACTAGATATAATATTCCAAGTGCGCACTTAATCAAGGCATTATAAAGTGGTATTAACACTTCATGTGATCTTGATTTTATTCTTCTGTCAATGCAACCTAGCTCTGTCTTGGCTTTTTTGGCAGCTGCAGCACACTGCTGACTCATATGTAAGTGATTGTCCATTAGGACTCTAAGATCCCTCTCACAGTTGCTATTATGGAGTTAATTGAAGATTCCAATTAACTTTTTCTTTGCACTGGTTCTATAGCTTGCATTTATTTAATATATTTTTGTAACTGTACAGAGTGGTGTAAAATTCCACCCCCAAATATTTCATTTTTGTAGAACAATGTGAAATTTTTCTTTCCTTCCTTAATGTACTAGCAGCAGCATCAGTAAACAGTCATTAAATGTGGAAATATAATGGACAGACATTAGAAGAACTTCACTTCAGGAGAAACATTTTGTTTTATCTCTTATTGGCAGCTATTTCCAAGGAGTAATATAGTTTAGATTAAACCAGATCACAAGCAGCTGTAGCTCATTTTTTTTAAGGAAAAAGCTTAAGAAATCGCAAGATCTGGGTGATTGAAATGAAGAATTTGAATATCTGGTGTTGTTTCTTTGTGATTGATCTGGAATTTTAAGGCATAGTTTTAAGCAAGTGTCTGTTCCATCTTGTGAGAAGGTGAACAATGCAGGGAGAAGCAATTTTACTTGGAAAATGACATTCAGAACTTTCCCTTCTAACAGCTCTCTGATCACCTTGTTAATGAAAACTAAATTATAGGCTTCTACTATATTGTTCTAGATAAGCACCACGATTCAAATGTTTTCAAAGTACTATTTGGGAACATTTTGAAGATAGCTTTTCATGTGGGTTACTGGCTTAGTCGAGACGTAAGTTCAGGGGTGGGTTCCTCCTGGTTCAGACTGGATCGCCCGAACCAATAGCAACCCGCTGGTGACGTCACGATGGTGTCACGGATCCGGTTTGGCCTGTGCCGGTCCGTGGGCGCCGCCATCTCTCTTTTTTTTTTCCAAATTTTTTACTGTTTGGAAGTTTTTTTTCTCTGCTGCTGCTTGAAAAAGGGCCCTCCCGCCTGCCCTCCTTACCTTTATTCCTTCACCCGAAGCACAGCTGATCAGCTCCTCAGCTGTGTTTCGGGCTGATTATAGCTACTGAGCATGCATGGAAGCAGAATTGCACACACGAAACGTCGCAATGCGAACCGGTGGCGAAGGTAAGTGGAACCCACCCCTGCATTAGTTCTTATTTTCTCTGACACTTTCATGAGGGAAGTTCTCTTCCTGGATACTGGATGTGGTCAGCCTTTGTTCCCCTGAAGTTCTGCTTGTGGAGTCTTTTCATCTTCTAGCCCTGCAATTTGGTCAGTCCCACTTCCAAATACTATTTTTTGTGGGCTTTTCCAGAGGTGGGTTTCTGGAGATAGATCCACCCCATCTATTCTCTGCCTCTTGAGTCCCAGCTGATCGGGAGGAAATGGGGATTTTGCAGTAACCTTCCCCTGGAGTGGGGAGGCAATGGAGATTTTACAGTATCCTTCCCCTGCCACGCCTGCCAAGCCACGCCCACCAAGCCACGCTCACAGAACCAGTAGTAAAAAAATTGAATCCCACCACTGCATTTTTACAGTTTTGCTTTGTGATTGCAGTTGTTCTGGATGGCCGAGTCAGCAATGTGACCGCAACATTGAAAGGGTTTCTGGATTGTGGATAGCGGGATGGGGCTTGGCAGGGTGGCTAGTTAGGTGAATGCAACCTGCTCTTTTCTTTCCAGATGAAGTTCCTTATTTTGCTTGTCTCCAAATTATTGGTTCTACTAGGTTTCCAATTGCTGAGCATTGCTGCACCACATCTGTTCCAACTGCGAAACATCTCCAGTGTACTTGAAAAGCAACCCAGATGTTCCCCAGTTTGTCTTCACCCTACTCAGGCTCAGATACGGCTAGCGTGACTTTGATTTGCTCTTTGAGCAGTGCCAATCCTTTGGGATCTAGCCCTAGTTTGCCAAGAGTTGAGCTCTGAGAAGGGCAGCTGGTTGGCTGACTCTTTTCTCCATCAAATTGGACAGAATTTATTTCCCCTTTGCCAGCATTTTCAAGGAAACAATTCCAGCTACTGTCCATTCTGTGAAGTGTTTCATCTCAGCAAGCTGGCAAAGCATCTTACAAAACCTTTCCATGAATCTGGCCAAGTGAAACCGAGTTAGGAAGCAAAGTACAAGATAGTCCTCAACCTATGACCACAATTGAGCCCAACATTTCTGTTGCTAAGTGAAACATTTATTAAGTGAATTTTGCCCCATTGTAATGATCTTTCTTGCCACAGTTATCTGCAGTATCTCCAGTTAACTGCAGTAATCACTGCAGTTGTTAAGTTAGTAACACAATTGTTAAATGAATCTGGCTTCCCCATTGACTTTGCCTGTAAGAAGGTTGCAAAAGGTGATCATATGATCCTGGGATACTGCAACCGTCACAAATATGAGTCAGTTGTCACAAATATAAATCAGTTGTTGCAATGGTCATAAGTGTGAAAAATGGTCACAAGTTACTATTTTCAGTAGTGTGGTAACTTTGAACGGTCATTAATGAGCTGTAGTAAGTCAAGGACTTTCTGTATGTGGCAGGTAGAGAAAGTATCTCCTTCCCCCACCCTCCCAAATAGCAATAGCAATAGCACTTAGACTTATATACCGCTTCATAGTGCTTTACAGCCCTCTCTAAGCAGTTTACAGAGTCAGCATATTGCCCCCAATAATCTGGGTCCTCATTTTACCCACCTCGGAAGGATGGAAGGCTGAGTCAACCTTGAGCCGGTGAGATTTGAACAGCTGAACTGCAGCTAGCAGTCAGCTGAAGTAGCCTGCAGTGCTGCACTCTAACCACTGCGCCACCTCGGCTCTTCTTAAGGAATAGAAATAACTTTGCCTGAATATAAATTTATTTTCCATCAGAAGTGTAGAAAGGGGGGGGGGGGAAGTCCAGGGTTCTGAGGTTAAAAAGAACCAAAGATATTCAAAGTCTGGAATGGTCAGTGATAGTTTGTTGATGGTGTCACGCAATTGTTGGCTATGTGAAGTTTCCGAAAGATGTCCTAATTAATTAATGAGTCTCGAGCCAAGTTTCAAAAGAAATCCAGTCATTTATTAGAAGCAACATTCCGGCAATTACTCAAGTGGAGTCAGCTCTGACCCCATGTAATTTACGGGGCCCCATGACCCTGTCTCCCCCTTCCCCCCTAGGTGAGTCATAAATCACATTCTCCAATGGAACACGTTGGCTGGCTGTAAAATCCACACCCCTCCTACTGGCTCCGGTAGCCTGAGATACAATCTGTAGAAAGGCACGTGTGGAATGTATTTTCGGTTGAGGCAGCCGAGCAGCTCCGTCAGTTCTCTGCCCCCTCCTGTTTATGGCAACTTGAAAGCTGGTCTGGAAAGCTTTGCAAGTTGACAGGCTACATGTACCACAGGAAGACATGGTAAAATTACAGCGTAGGATACTTTATATTTGCTCTTGTTATTTCTAGTGGAAGGTGATTTTGAAGGTTTTTCTCTCAAACATTCACCTGTTCTAAAAACATACGTATAACCATCCCTTCTTTTCACCCTTCCTCTTGAGGCAAAGAAAGTGTGATTCTCAGAAAGCTACATCACAGATTAGGATCGTGGCCCTAACAGATTAGCTTCCATCGCTAATAAAGAGACCATGGAAGCTTTTTACTGACGCGACTTCCCCAAAAGGCAAAAACAAATGGGAAACATTATGTCTAATCACTGCTTTATTATTAATTGATAAGGTGCATGGGATTGAAGCCCTTGTGTGTCGTAAAGAATGTGATTTTGGATATTCATAGCTGCACTTGCTTTACAGTAACCACATTAAGGAACAAAAATAGCGTAAACGCAGGGCTCATCTACCGTGTTCCAAAACTTCATTCAAAGTATGCCTCCCTAATTGTTCTTGAAGGACACATATGCATGATGTATCCCTTTATTCCCAATCCACAGCTAGGGCTAACTAATTTTGGGGTTTTTCCCCCTGATCCAGTGAGATAGCAGTGTTTTCATCTCCTCCCCATGCTAGTCCCGCTATACACACAACTTGTGTCGCATGCACGTAGGCCTCTTTCAGCTACTGCAAACTTTCTCCCTTCTCTCTGTAGCTTCTGACTTTTCCCATGACTAAACCAGGACCTCTGTAAAATGAGCTGCTTGCTTGTCAAATCCATGTAGTAATAGTCCTGGCTCTATAAATTACAGAGTGCTTAAGGCTATTACAGTGTCCATTAGAGTGTGTTGCATGTTGGGGCATTCATTTCTACTCTGAATTGATAATTTAACAATCTGATTTACAGAGGGCCTGGTCAACTACTCAGAGTGGTCCAGATCTACCTTCCATTGGTAGAGAAAGTGGTCCTTGCAAACCATAGGATGCTACAGCAACCTCCCTTTTAGGTCATCTGTTTCGGAACAGGAGATTACATCAAAATGGCTAAAATGCTTATATTTAATGGTTCAGAGAGATGGATAATCCTGCCCCTCTAAAGTCAAACAGAATGGGATAATTTGCTGCCATTGGGTTGGCTCGCCACCACGGGGTCACCCTGGCTTTTGGCTACTGGGTCCTTGCTGTTGGGCCACTGCTGCCAGCTCGTCCCGACCAGTTCATCCTGGTTGGCTTGCCCCAGGTGATTCACCCTGAGTAAGTCACTGCAAGATGACTCACCCAGGGCAACTTGCCCTGCGGGACAATTCAGTACAGGTGAGATAGCTATACTGTTATGTCACCAAGCCAAATTCTGCAGACGAGGGCTTTTCTTTTTGGGGCGACCTGTTGGTGGTGAGCCAGCCAGGGCGAGCCTGTGGCAGCAAGCCCAGTGGTGGAGACCCACGGCAGGGAGCTGCTGGTGGTGAGCCAGCAGCGGTGAGCTGGTTGCGGCAATCCAGTGGCAGCGAATTCTCCCAGACTCAAAGTCCAAATGCAGTTCCTCCCCCAGGCCCAGCTTACTTTAGCATATACAGTATATTTTTATTATTTTACTTTTATTAAAATTCACAAAGAACATAAAAACTAACCCAAACTAAAAAAAAAAGAGGGGGGGAGAAAAAATTGCAGCGGACAGAGAACAATAAACAGAAAGAAGAAATTTCCAATTTCTTCTCAAGCAAATATAAGCACAATTATAATATTAACTCTGACTGTATGAGTTACCCAAAAAAAGCTCATTTTTTTTCCTGTTATCTAGGTTTTTTTTCTAATAATTAAAAACACATATCATGAATGTGCTTGTTTCTTTCATGAAAAAAGTTTATAAGAGGGTTCAATCAACCATGCTAATCGAATAAGTTAATTTGTGCACTCTCCATCTCATCCTCTTCACCAGCCATTCCTCTATTGTGGGCAGTGTCACACCTTCCCACTTTTGAGCATAAAGTTGTCTCGCTGCAGTCATCATATATAAAAAGCTCCATGATTTTTTTTTTCTGGTTGCTGTCCATTAGTTCCGAAAGAAAAGTCTCTGGCTTCAGTAGTACTTTAGCCTTGAAAAATCTTCCAGATTAACGTATGTATTTGTACTCAATTTTTTTTAGCTTTTTAACATTTTCATCAAACATGGCAAAAATGTCCCTTCATGTTGCTAGGCCCAGCCTACTTTTGGAAAGTGACTGCTGGAAGTTTTGACCCACTGACAGGGAAATCCACCAATCCCTGTACCTTAAAAGTCCTCTCCCCACCTCCTTTAATGGTAAATCAGTTATTGGCCTGGTCACCAAACACAGAAAATTCCAACTGTATACAACAGTAGGCAGAATGATGCTGGCCTCCTTGTGCTATGAGGGGCCCCGATGCTCTCTGAGCTTGGTTGTTTTCTTGCAGGTGTTTAGAATAGAATAGAATAACAGAGTTGGAAGGGACCTTGGAGGTCTTCTAGTCCAACCCCCTGCTTAGGCAGGAAACCCTACACCACTTCAGACAAATGGTTATCCAACATCCTCTTAAAAACTTCCAGTGTTGGAGCATTCACAACTTCTGGAGGCAAGGTGTTCCACTGATTAATTGTTCTAACTGTCAGGAAATTTCTCCTTAGTTCTAAGTTGCTTCTCTCCTTGATTAGTTTCCACCCTTTGCTTCTTGTCCTGCCCTCAGATGCTTTGGAGAATGATTCTATCCCTCTATTAATGCAGCCTAGAACTGTGTTGGCTTTTTTGGCAGCTGCTGCACACTGCTGGCTCATATTTAAATGGTTGTCTACTAGGACTCCAAGATCCCTCTCACAGTTACTACTGTTGAGCAAGGTACCACATATACTGTACCTGTGCATTTTGTTTTTCTTGCCTAAATGTAGAACCTTACTTTCGTCACCCAAGCTAGGTAATATCATTAGTGATGATCATCAGTAACATCGTCAATGCTAGAGCTCTGATTATGTTGCCTAGTTTGGGTGATGAAACATCTGCAAGAAAACAATCAGGTTCAGAAAGCACCAAGGACCCCTCATTTCTACCCTGAGCTACTAATATTCTCCTTTATTGATTCTTGTGTTGACTCATGGCCTGGTGGGAAGAATGCTAAAACTACTCTCAGATTGTACTCACAGCCCTAAAAACCCATTGGGATCACATGCAAATTTCCACTCACAATGGGAATTTCCTTCTATAAAAAAAGAATGGGTATTTATCTGTTCCTTGATACTGTAGTGCAGAGGTCTTCAAACTTGGCAACTTTAAGACTTGTGGACTTCAACTCCCAGAATTCTCCAGCCACCTATGCTGGCTGGAGAATTCTGGGAGTTGAAGTCCAAAAGTCTTAAAGTTGCCAAGTTTGGGGACCCCTGCTCTAGCCTGAATTAAACTTCAAAGATGGTTATAATCTACTGGTATACAGGTAGTCCTCAACTTACAACCACAATTGAGCCCAAAATGTATGTTGTTAAGTGAGAAATCTGTTAAGTGAGTTTTGCCCCATTTTATTACTTTTCTTGCCACATTTGTGAAGCAGTGCAGTTGTTACATTGGTAACATGGTTGTTAAGTGAATCTGGCTTCCCCATCGACTTTGCTTGCAAGAAGGTTGCAAAAAGGGATCACACGATTGTGGGACATTGCAACTATCATAAATGTGAGTCAGTTGTCACACATCCAAATGTAAATCATGTGACCATGGGGATGCTGCAATGGTCATAAGTGTGACAAATGATCATAAGTCACTTTTTTCAGTGCCGCTGTAACTTTGAAACGGTCACTAAATGAACTGTTGTAAAGTTGAGGACTACCTGTATTAAAATATCCTTTTCATATACTATTATATCCTATACTAAATTCTACAAACTGGTTTTGTTTCCTCCTTTTTTCAGCTACCCAGTCTCAATATCAGGGATTTCTTTTGACTCAACCCATCAAAATGTCAAGATGAAGACACCTAATTTCCCCAGACCTAAATGAAGCAGTCCTGCATGTTTATATTAAAATTAGCCCACGAAATAGCTGTCAAAACTGCTATACGCTGATTTTAGCAGAATGCCATCCAATTTGGCAGCTCAGCACGGCCCCGTCAGATTTCAAAGAAATGATAGAAAAGAGCTCCAGGGATTAAGTCTGCCTCCCTCTGATTGTTGGGGGGGGGGGGGTCTCCTTTGCAAAAAAATACAATCAGCAATTGTATTGCTGATTTCACATTATTGCAGTTTTTCCCAACCTTGGCAACTTGAAGATATCTGGACTTCAACTCCCAGAATTCCCCAGCCAGCGAATGCTGGCTGGGGAATTCTGGGAATTGAAGTCCAGATATCTTCAAGTTGCCAAGGTTGGGAAACACTGCATTAAGGCCTATGTTCTGAGAGACGTTTAGCCTTGGGTTGACGTGCTTAAATGCCCTCCTACCTTCTCTGATAAAACCACAAGGAAAAGTTCTGAACATCTTTTTTTTTAATTAAACCCAGCTTGATTTGACATCCAAGCCAAAAACAAGCAAAGGTCGGTCGAGATCAAAGTATAGATCATGAATCTGGCTTAATTTAACAAATTACAATGAATATTAATAATTATAGTCAATTTGATTTCAGACTACGGTGAAATTATAAACTAGAATGAAAATACTGTATCCTCCTCCTTTTTACGGCTATATTGAAGGAGCTGAGGAGGAACATAGTTAGGCTGATGTTAGTTTCATTTTAATTGTACACAGAGAGAGAGAATATTAAATTTCTATATTTATTATGCCAATTCACATGATCTCCATATACCAAACAAACACCTTTTGATTTTTAGTTTTCCAATATATTTATCCATCAGTTGTTTTATTAATAGAGAATGAATCTGCATGTCATCTCTTCATCAACAGATTAACAGAGTTGGAAGGGACCTTGCAGGTCATCTAGTCCAACCCCCTGCCCAAGCAGGAGACCCTAACATCTGCCTCTACCTAGGATCAGAGGAAGTCAAGACTCCACAGAGTAAAACTAATGTTTCTATATGGGACAGAAATATTTAAAACCCTTCTCTTCTTTGAGGGATTTTTTTTTTGTTCCTTGTATGGCAAAACCACTTTTTCTACCTGCACAGAGGATAATGGCTTGAATGGCTGCCTAAGATTGGATCAGTGGTGAAATTCAATTTTTTTTACTACCGGTTCTGTGGGCGTGGCTTGGTGGGCGTTGTGTTGCTTGGTGGACGTGGCTTGGTGGGCATGGCAGGGGAAGGATACTGCAAAATCCCCATTCCCTCCCCACTCCTGGGGGAAGGATATTGCAAAATCTCCATTCCTACCCCACTCTGGTGCCAGCCAGAGGTGGTATTTGCTGGTTCTCCGAACTATTTTATTTATTTATTATTTATTTATTTTGTCAAGTACGTGTTAGTAATATACATAGATATAACATTGTTTATATACATAAGATGGGTACTGATAAGAGTAAGGTGACCAGACGTCCCGCTTTTGGCGGGACAGACACGCTTTTCAAGCGTGTTCCCGCGTCCCGCATTCTTTCCAAAAAGTCACGCTTCTTTGGAAAGAATGCCGAAACAGCGGGACGTCTGGTCACCTTACATTATAGTGCTGACCGTGAAGACATTACATGCTGCCACCTGCCTCCCGCCTCCCACCCACCCACCTGGACGCCGACATTAGCGTTCTTTTGCCCTCTGCGCATGCGCAGCGTTCTGCGCATGCGCAGAGGGCAAAACTCAAATGGCGGCGTCCAGGCGGCCCCGCCCCCCGTCAATGGTGTCCCGCTTAAAAAAAAAATCTGGTCACTTTAGATAAGAGGGAACATTAGGACAGGGACGGTAGGCACGCTGGTGCACTTATGCACGCCCCTTACTCAAAGTAGCAGTTTAGTAGTTACTAAAACTACTTAAAATTTCCACTACTGGTTCTCCAGAACCTGTCAGAACCTGCTGGATTTCACCCCTGGATTGGATGTTCCTCTTTTTCAGGTTTGACATCTGTCGTTGGAGGCCCTTCGATGTTGAAGGCTTCGCTTGGCGAGACGCTGTGTGTAAAGTGTCAATATAAAAAAGTTTATCATAACTACAAAAAGTACTGGTGCAAAGGCTCTGATTGGGATAACTGTAAATCCGTTGTTATGACTGATGGGAATGAGGAAGAAAAGAGAGTTGGCAGAACTGTTATCAAGGACAATCAGACGCAAGCTGAATTCACAGTGAGAATGGAGAACATCACAAAGGAAGATGCTGGCATTTATTGGTGTGCCATAAAAAGATCCTGGCCTGATTTCAAATGGGAAGTAAATATTACAGTAACGAACGGTGAGTCTTTTTATCAAGCACTGTAGAAAGATGAAAGCCTGTTAGAGATTATGGGAAAGGGGGGGAGGGCCCCCCAAATACATTGAATATTCATCTCAAGAAAGGCAACCCAGTCCAGATACTGAGAGACGGTGGTGAAAGCCTCTCAGGGAGACTTGCATTAACTAACACACTATTACTCTTTCAGGTACATCTCCTGAATTAGCTTTAAGGATTTCTTTTCCCATGACCTTTTTTTTTTCTTTTTTTCACCAGTGAATTTCACAGAGCAGATGAAATGTTGGTCCTTCCTTCCTTCCTTCCTTCCTTCCTTCCTTCCTTCCTTCCTTCCTTCCTTCCTTCCTTCCTTATTTATTTATCTATCTATCTATTTATTTATTTATTTACATTTATATTGCTGCCTACAATATAAATTGGAGGGACTGCTACATGGTGACTCAAGGTGGCTTACACGGATATACAAACCATATAAAAGAAATAAAAGAATAAAAAGAAAAATAATAAAATTAGTAAAATAATAACCCCCCATCCACCCCCATGCCGGTGACAACACACATTCATACAAACCATTTCATGGGCTCCATCCTGCTCTGGGTTCCCCAGGCCCACTGACAGAACCACATCTTCAGCGCTTTCCAAAGGAGTGTTAGAATGGGGGCCAGTCTAATGTCTGGGGGAATGATGTTCCAGAGATAGGGAGCCACCACGGAGAAGGCCCTTCTTCTGGGTCCCACCAGATGTATCTCCCTAAGGGATGGGACCCACAAAATTCCTTGCCTCCCCGCTCTGGTGGGTTGGGTAGATGTGACCGGCAAGAGGCAGTCCCTCAGATAACCTTTCCTTTCCTTTCCTTTCCTTTCCTTTCCTTTCCTTTCCTTTCCTTTCCTTTCCTTTCCTTTCCTTTCCTTTCCTTCTTTCCTTTCCTTTCCTTTCCCTTCCCTTCCTTTCCTTTCCTTTCCTTTCCTTTCCTTTCCTTCTTTCCTTTCCTTTCCTTTCCCTTCCCTTCCCTTCCTTTCCTTTCCTTTCCTTTCCTTTCCCTTCCCTTCCCTTCCTTTCCTTTCCTTTCCTTTCCCTTCCCTTCCCTTCCCTTCCCTTCCTTTCCTTTCCTTTCCTTTCCTTTCCTTTCCTTTCCTTCCTTTCCTTTCCTTTCCTTTCCCTTCCCTTCCCTTCCTTTCCTTTCCTTTCCTTCCTTTCCTTTCCTTTCCTTTCCTTTCCTTTCCCTTCCCTTCCCTTCCCTTCCTTTCCTTTCCTTTCCTTTCCTTTCCTTCTTTCCTTTCCTTTCCTTTCCTTTCCTTTCCTTTCCTTTCCTTTCCTTTCCTTTCCTTCCTTTCCTTTCCTTTCCTTTCCTTTCCTTCCTTTCCTTTCCTTTCCTTTCCTTTCCTTTCCTTTCCTTTCCTTTCCTTTCCTTCTTTCCTTTCCTTTCCTTTCCTTTCCTTCTTTCCTTTCCTTTCCTTTCCTTCTTTCCTTTCCTTTCCTTTCCTTTCCTTTCCTTTCCTTTCCTTTCCTTTCCTTTCCTTTCCTTTCCTTTCCTTTCCTTTCCTTTCCTTCTTTCCTTTCCTTTCCTTTCCTTTCCTTTCCTTTCCTTTCCTTTCCTTTCCTTTCCTTCTTTCCTTTCCTTTCCTTTCCTTCTTTCCTTTCCTTTCCTTTCCTTTCCTTTCCTTTCCTTTCCTTTCCTTCCTTTCCTTTCCTTTCCTTTCCTTTCCTTTCCTTCCTTTCCTTTCCTTTCCTTTCCTTTCCTTTCCCTTCCCTTCCCTTCCTTTCCTTTCCTTTCCTTTCCTTTCCCTTCCCTTCCCTTCCTTTCCTTTCCTTTCCTTTCCTTTCCTTTCCTTTCCTTTCCTTTCCTTCCTTTCCTTTCCTTTCCTTTCCTTTCCTTTCCTTTCCTTTCCTTCCTTCCTTCCTTCCTTCCTTCCTTCCTTCCTTCCTTCCTTCCTTCCTTCCTTCCTTCCTTCCTTTCTGGGACTGGGGTGAGATTGACCCAAGTTCTTCTGGTTTCTCCTTCTAGCCCCACTAGAAATGTTCATTTTCTGAGCAAGCAACATCCTCCTCAAAAGCCCTGAAGCTTTTTGCTTATGCACCAAATTTCAAGATGTCAGTACAACAGGCAATTCCTGGACAGGGGCTCATATGAAAGGACCTTCAATGGAAAGAACATATCTTCAAAGACCCGCTTGTGGAAAAGAAGGCAATAGGGATTTGTTCCCAGCACAGATGGGATGTGGATGAAGCAGCAGGAGACTCTGCCCATTGGGGGCTGTGATCACTGCCATCCAGACAGAACACCCTGCCTGCCCTTTTTACCAAAGCCTGAAATCCAGCAATGCTTTCTTAAAAGGAAACTTCCAGCTGGTTTCAGCATGGAAGATGAGCGGTTTAAATCTGCCATGCAGAATTGTCCTTGGTTGAGAAAGGAGAAATATTTGATCACCCACTTGGTATTAGTCAGAGAAAACTATATGGAAAGAGAAGAACCAAACCCTTTTTTTCAATGGCATGCAGTGCCAGGTAGTGGATAGGAGTAATATAGACCAAATCTCTTTATGTCCAGCAGCATTTCTGCAGAGAAAAAGCTTTTGCCCCTCTGATATCTGATTGATGGGAATGTTGATTTCTATCACGGAGTTTGCTGGCAGCAGGAACAGAAGGAGATAATTGATTGTTGCGAGGGAAATGTAAAGCATCAGTAGTAAACTGGATTCCTTCAGGGTTGGCATGTACTCTGCCTCGGCCCTATATTAGAACTCCAGTTCTGTTCCGATCTCTTGGATTACAAGGTAGAGGATGTATTGTATTATAAGGTTTGCATAGTCTGAAAAAGTGAAAGCCACATGCTTAGGTTTCTCTACTACATAATTTCTTCTATTCACAACATCCAACCTACACCTTTCTTTTTAGTTACCGTAAATATATATTCCTCGTTGCAGAGAGTTGTACTAGGGAAGACAGCAGAAATCTGCTTTCTTTTTTAGAGTAATTGAGATTCTGGGGCTACATTCTATCACTGTTCTATTTGTTTGCTTACTTGTTTATTAATGCAGTAGGCATGTTGAAAGTTTCCAAAACATCTTGTGTGGCTTGCACATGTAGAACCTGTGGGTAGACATGTACATCCTCCACACCAAAATTGATGGGTGCAGGGGTGATCTTTTCCAATGCATTCAGCTTTACATTCTGTCTCCAGTTCAACAGACTGCTCAATCTCTATGCCATTGATATTGATGCACTAATCAGTTGAGGCTGTTGCTTTCCATTGAATCAAGTCCTGGCTCTGCTACCTGTTAGGGATGCTACCTTGCAAATGTGAGACCTATTCATGATTTGGTTCTAGGAATCAGTTGGGTTGGCTGCCATTGTATCAAGCTTTCCTGCTACATAATGGATTCCCGCCCAAGCTGCTTTGGTGCTGTGGCTGAATTGGCAATAGAATTCCCGGGCTTATGGTGTTGAGGGACGTCAATCTTCCTTCTCTGGGCACAGGAGCAGAGCAGGGGTGGGTTCTAACTTACCTCGCCGCCGGTTCGCTTCCTCCTGCACCGAGTGGCCGCGCGCTTTGCGCACGTGCATGCATAGTGCCAAAAATTCCATTTTTTTAAAGAAAAAGCAGAAAACAGGATGGCGGCGCATGCGCAGTGCCGGAAACTCAGCTTCTGCGCATGCACAGAAGGAAAAAAATCAGCAAAAAATTCCCCCAAAAAAATTCCCCCCAAAAAAATATCCAAAAAAAAAAAAAGATGGCGGCGTCCACGGACTGGCACTGACAGAACTGGTTCCGTGACATCACCAGCGGTTTGCTACTGGTTCTATAGAACCGGTGTGAACTGGGAGGAACCCACCTCTGGAGCAGAGGCAGCTGAGGAGTACATGGCTGTCATCCTAACAGTTTATGTAAGCTGGTTTTTCTGAAAATCTGGTCCCAGCACCCCTGGGGATCCCTCGGGACCCTCTCAGGGCTGTGCAAATTGAAACAATTTATCAAGCAATGTTGAAAAATAATACAACATTAAATTGCCATCAAACACTTGTGAGAAGTGGTAATGGCAGAAAATGCATCCATTTTAATTTAAATTCTGTAAATATTGATAAACACAACCCATACAAACAAACAAAAACCTCTTTTGCTGCCCTCCATAATTTTTTTTAAAGTAGAAAGGAGTCCTAAAAGTTTAAGAGCCACATTGAAATTTGAAGGAAGAAGCAAAGCATTTTAACAAGGGAAGAAAATTGGTTCAGTTCCCCCTCTGCCAATATTCTTGGTAGAACAGTATAAAAAAATGCCTTTCCACGAGAACACAAACTACAGACCTCTTATCACGCTGGTATTTATATTTGCTGTTTATATTTGCAGGTTTATTTAATCTCCATCATGGGGTTATTTACAAAGTTGGAGGGACTGCTATCCGCTGCCAAAGTACACAGACTACTTAGATCAGACGGGGGGGGGGGGGGAAACTATTGCAAACAGATGTTATAAGTTCCATCATTCCATACCTGTATTTCCAGGAGCCAGGCAGAAGCGAGCAAGTCTGTTGAATGTTTCATTATCAAATTGTGCCCTCCCACCTCCCCCAGGCATCAATAGGTCCTCCTGATATATCCGTTTCAGCACGTCATCAATCTTTACATTTATCTTCTGTGTTCACATAATACTTGTAGCCAATTTGAATGGAAAACAACCTCCCAGGGGAAAGTTACTACTTATTTCTGAAGCATGGAATTTTCCCCCAAAAGTGAGAGGCCCATCATTGTCGGTATACATTGTTGGTACAATTTTAAGCATAGGTTAGAAAATTATGGGTTTGTACTTTTTTAATTTCTTTTTTAGAGCTGCCACCTACCACTATGACAACAATGGGGTATTTTTCCACTACCTCAGCCTTCCCTACTGAAACTGCAGGGAGTCCTTCAAATAGGTAAGTTTAGATATACAAAGAGCAAGTGACAGGAGTTGTCAGAACTTAAGGATATAAGGCAGGGGGTCTTAAACTTTTTACCACCATGTCTCCCTAGAGCAGAGGTGTCAAACTTGATTTCATTGAGGGGGGGATCAAGGTTGTGTTTGACCTCGGGGTGTGTGTGTGTGTGAGGGGTGTGACAAGGAGGCGTGGCCAGCTCGACGTCACTCATGTCAGGGGGCCCTGTGGTGGCCCGAGCACTCTGCCAGCGAAAATGGGCTCCCGAGCTCTGTTTTCGGCTGCAACAGCTTCCTGCAACCCTCTGCCAGCGAAAACGGAGCTCAGGAGGGCCACTCACAGCCCTACTGAGCTCCATTTTCACTGTCAGAGGTACTGCGGGCCAGTCCTTTGCTGTTTCCAGGGCGGCCCCGCAGGCCAGATCTAAGCACCCCGCAGCCCGGATCCAGCCCCGGGCATTGAGTTTGACACCCCTGCTCTAGAGTAAGTAGTGGGTTCTAAAACCCTTTACTACTGGTTTGTGGGCACGCTTGTGCGCGCGCGACACTTCTGTGCATGCGCAGAAGTGTCCCGGGTGGGTGGGCGGAGCATCCCGGGCGGGTGGGCGGAGCATCCCACCACCACTGCTACAGGTTCTTTGAACCGGGGCGAACCAGGAGCAACCCACCAGGGCGAACCAGGAGCAACCCACCGAGTGTAATCTTAAAGTACACACCTTCCCTAAAAATCCAAACACCAAAATAAACACAAATGATCAGTGAAAACCATATAATGAAATCTAGGGAAAGATGGATTCACTATAACAATGTACAACTAAATGGTACTTTACACCTTCCCTGGACTCTGTGTATATCTCCTCAAAAATGGGAGGGAAATTGGGAAAGCCTAATCTAAGAGCATATTTACTTACCATTTCAGATGCCCCTACCCTATGCAGATGGCAACTGAACTTTAAGCTTTCTTTTAAAAATGCTAGATACACTTTCCCAAAAGCTTGCAAAATATTTAGCCCAGTCAGCAGGTGGCTCTCATCTCCCATTGGAAAAATTCACACTCTCTCTCAGACCAACCTACCTCACAGGTTTGTTGTGGGGAAAATTAGGAGGAAGAAAAATGTGTCGGGTACATTCGCCAGCTTGAGTTATTTATAAAAATAATAAAGGTGGGATGTAAATAATAAATACATTTCCACTCTAAGCATTTCTAGATGTCTACTTTTTTTCAAAACTGCTAAGATAGCTCTGGGGTTAAGGATTTTGGCTAGCAAGAAGCTTTCAAACCCAGAAAGAATATATAATATAAACACATACACTAATTTCATTCCTTCAACTGGCTAGCTAGTTTTTCACAGCTAGCTGAGGGCTTTTTTAAAAAAAAGGATGTGAAAGTTTGCAGCTGTCTTTCTTTTCTCTGGAGACTGAGGGAATGGTGCAACCTTCCACTGTTAATTAGAGAAAGAAAGCTAGCTACTGAAAGGGGAAAAAATAGCAATTAAAAAAAATATGAGGGGTTTCATACTGGCAACCTCTTACACGAGGCAAAAAGCTTTTAGCCTACTGCATGATTTTAGCAAAGGTGAAAAAGCTTTTAGATATCAAACAATTGCTCAAGTATTTCGGCCCCTGTGGGTTTCTAGGGTTAGTGGAATCAAAATAGAGAACTAAAAGCAGCATAAGAGAGAAAGATTATTTTTAAACTGTGGCAGAAAAACAGAGTTCAGTTTTGCAATGGGAGGGAAGTTAATAAAGTGTGTGGTGTCTGCCCTCAGAAAATGGCTGCTGTCCTGCTCTAACATATAAGGCGTGACTTCTGTTTGTGGTTTCCAACATGTTTGAGATTTGTGGTCTGTGACTAGATCCAGCCTGTGCAAAAAAATGATGAGGTAGCACCAAGTAGTACATATGGACTTTTTCATGCTGAACCTCTATTCTAACATTTGTGGATAAATTTCCCCACCCCCCACCCCTTATTTTAAATTGGCTCTCTATATGTGGGACATCTGCAGGGCAAGAAAAAAACTGGCTGTGTAAGGATTAGAAATAAAGCCCTATATGGATTTTTCACGCCAAGGGATTAACTCTTAGTATATCAGTGGAAGTAGTGACAAAATGATCATTTCTCTTTAGAATTAAGAGACTTCATCTGTAGAAAGTCTCAGCATAATCCTTCCGTGGAGAATTGCTCTGAGGTAGAAGTTCCCAGTGCCATCCAATCTGAATGAATCTGGTTCATTCATTTAAATAATACCCAGAGATATATGGCAAACAACCAGAAGGGAATATAATCCAGCAATCTCACTGATTTTTCTGATATCTGTCCCATCAGCGACCCTGATCTCATGATACTGCTACCCGTGGTTCTTGGGTTACTGGTGCTAATTTTAGGCGGAACTACGCTGTTGATGTGGAAGCTAAAGAAGAAAAAAGGTGAGAAATTTGCCAAAAGCATTTGCATCTTGATTGTTTTGTTCCTTAAATCAGGAGTGAACCCTGTTTGGTGGCTGGGGAGACATATTTTTTTAAAAATTACATTATTAAGAATTTTACATAAAGGCTTATCTTTAAAAAAAGAAAGGAAAGAAAGAAAAAAGTGCAAGAAAAAAGAAAGGAAAGACACTTAAGCTACTAAATACAATGACTTTCAACCTTCTCTTCAATAGATCATTATAATCTTATGATCCATTGTCCTTCTTAGATATTATACAAATCTCTCACTTAATCCACATCTTTGAATCCATAAACTATCATATCATTTTTGTTTGTTTTCAGCAAAAAGTCGATATAAAGTTTCCAGACTTTCAAAAAAGTTTTTGTTGTTTTTTCTCTAAACAAATAGATTGACTTTGCCATCTCAGCAAATTCTGACATTTTCGCTATCCAAGAGATTGGATGGAAAATTTCACTGTTCTTTCACCATTGAACATACAATAATCTTGCTGCAGTTACCATATACAAAATCAATCTGCCATGAATCTCTTCTAATTCCTTGTCCATAAGTCTCAATAAGAGAGTTCTGTTTCTTCATAATATTTATCTTTAAAATCCTTTGCATCTTTTATGAATTTGAATGAAGGAATTGTTTCTCTGATTCCGTTTCTAATTACAGAAAACCAGGAATCTGAGTAACAGCTGCCTAACTCCATAATTTGAAAAAATGTAATTTCCCGAGAGAAAAATCTAATTTTAAAGAAGCTGGTTAGATCATAAAAATTAACTTGGGCAAAGGAAGGAAATGATAACCATACGACTAACATTTTCCCCCCAAAGCACTGCTTTGAATGTTGCAGCAATGCCCTAATGCTATTTTATTGTTCGTTTTTTTTCAGCTACCAAAAACTCTAAGGGTCTCCTTCCATCTACGGTAAGCAATTTCCAAAAATTTACAGGTATACATCCAAGCGCATTGACTTTAATAAGAGGACAGGAGTTGACCTGGAACATATTTATGGAGGATCACTTTTTAAAGTCATGGCCCAACTCATAAAATTGATATAAGACATTCCATCTTATCCAATGTACATAGCTGGATCAATGATGCCAGAAACCATGTCTGAACCATTTCATCAAACAATAAGGTTGGAAAGGACTGAGGTGTCAGCTAATCCAGCATTTCCCAAACAAATGCGTTTCAGATTTTCTGGAACTCAAACTCCCAGAATTCTCAGTAGCGTGGCTATGTTGGCAGATAAGTGTGGGTATTTTTGGCTAAATACATCTGGAAGGCTTGAGAAGAATAATTCGATTTACTTCTAAGATGATGGAAGAGATTAGATATCTAGGAACTTAAATTTTTTTAATGAAGGAAATCACTAGGCCAGTGATGACTAACCTTTTTGTCATCACATGCCAAAAGCGTAAGCACGCGCCCACACCCATAATGCAATGCGTGTGTGACCCCCCCCGTGCCGCTGCCCTGTGCATGTGCATGACCTTGTGTGCCCCACCCCTGCATATGCATGTGCGACCTCCCTGCATGCACCCCACCCCCTCGCCCCATTTTGGCTTCCAGGTTGGTGCAGGAGGTCTTCCAGGCAGGCCCAAAACAGCACGTGGGGTGTGTGTGCAGCCCCTGTGCCCCGTTTTGGCTTCCAGGTTGGTGCAGGAGGCCTTCCAGGCAGGCCCAAAACAGTGCGTGGGGGGGTGCGTGCAGCCCCTGTGCCCCGTTTTGGCTTTTAGGTTGGTTCAGGAGGCTCTCCAGGCTCAAAACAGGGTGTGGGGGAGCCTGGAAGTCCTCCTGCACCAACCTGGAAGCCAAAACGGGGCACAGGGGTACCATGCAAGGCCCCAAAATGCAATGCTGGGGGGTGGGTTCCTCCCAGTTCAGACCGGTTCGCCCAAACCAGTAGCAACCCGCTGGTGACGTCATGATGACATCACGGAACCGGTTCTGTCGGTGCTGGTCCATGGATGCTGCCATCTTTTTTAAAAAAAATTTGCTTTTTCCCTTCCCAGGGTTTTTTTTCTTCTGCGCATGCGTCACCATCTTGTTTTCGGCTTTTTTTTTTTGAAATTTGTTTTTATTTTTTTGACACTGTGCATGTGCGCACGTGCAAAGTGCGTGTGCCCATGAGGCGTGGCCACACGCCGCGGGAGGAAGCGAACCGGCAGTAAGGTAAGCTAGAACCCACCCCTGACCCTGACCCACCAAAAGAGAATACATTACAGAACAAACATAATTAATATAAATGCAAGGAAAAAATAATGCCAAATGAAACAGCGTTTATTATGATATGATTGTGATATCATCCTGTTGTATAGCCAGGGAAGGTAATGTCAGCCTAATGATGTTCCAGCTGGTGCTGTGAAGGTAAGAGAAGTACCAGGCAAACCAAATTAAATAGCAACATGTTTTCCTTTCATTTAGGTTTCTCCTTCATCTGACCAAGCCACAGATGGCACAGAACTGGCATATACAACTGTGATACCAACTCGGTCTTTTGCTTCTAAGTCTCAGGTGCTGTTCATTATTCAACGTTCTTAATGCTTTTAATTCTTCTTATCTATTACATTTGCAACAGTGTTTGTTTTAAAGATCAATATAGATATAGATGATATAGATTAGATAGAGATTGGATAGAGATTAGATAGAGATATAGAGATAGAGATAGAGAGATATAGATGATATATAGATATATAGATATATTTGGTACATCGGTAAGAAATTAGCTGTGATTCCCCTCCCCCAAATAAACAGAACCCAAACGATTGGTGAATTTGTCCTGGGAAAGAAGCCTGGAAAACTTTCACCCAACCACTTGCAACCAATCCCGACTCATAGTCTGACAATGGGCCTCTCAAAAGTCATATCTATAGATGGAATGCAAAATCAGTCTTAATTGTTCCAGGTCTACAGAAATGTTTAAAGGACATATGAAACATCAAAAGACAACCTTCCTTTGACCAAATGTAAAAGTAGATAAAATATTACGGGCCATTAATTCTGTAATTCTGGATTTCCTTAAAGTTGTATCCATGTGACTCCCAAACCACAGTATTTTCCTACTATTGGAATTTCCCTATGTTGCCTAAAGGTTTTGTAAAATTGAGTATTTCCATCATGTTATTTGTTTTTTTTTCCTCTTTCTTTGGTCAGAGCAAGAAATTGGAAGATCAGTTGAAAGATCTTCTCCATGACTTTCATTCTGCGGAGGTTCCAAAAAGCTCCCTGGGGGAAGAGCTTCTTAAAAGTGAATCTTTGCACCACAATTGGCTGGCATATCTAGATTTTCTAGAGTGCTACTAATAGGTTAAGGTTCCCTGCTCAGTCGTATCCGACTCTATGGGGAGGTGCTCATCTCCATTTCTGGCTGAGGGAGCCAGCATTGTCCGAAGACATTTTCAGTGCTCATATGACCAGCATGGTTACATGCCAATGGCACATGGAATGCTGTTACCTTTCCACTGAAGTGGTACCTACTTATCTACTCACATTTGCATGCTTTCAAATTACGAGGTGGACAGGAGCTGATGTGCAAATTATGTAAATTGAATGCAGTTTCATCAGAGTTTTGCAGTTCTGACCATTCCATGCTTTCCTGTTCATCATCTGAATCTCCAACATAGAGCCTCTGGGCACCATTTTGCCTTCAAATACCTCATTTGGTGCTTTATTTGGACTTGAGCTCATCTACTCAGGAAAAAAAAGCAAAGTTACACTGAGGCTGGCATGAGAGCAACTTCAACAGATTATTTCCTGGTAGAGGGGCCTTTCTGAATGGCAATATCAACACCAATTATGGCAGCTATTTTGGAGACTGCCCATAACATCTTTCCAAAATTCCACATTTACTTGAAAGACCTTGAAGCCAGGAGATACTGTGAGGTAGATGTCTTCCCAGTGGGGAAATATATAGTTCCAAGGCTCCATAGACCACAGCATTTTAATAATAGAGAACTGTTTTACTGTGGTTTGAAGTTCACTGTTTTCGAGATAAAAATAAATGGATTTGAACATTGCCAATGACCTAGAGATTAAAACTGTGGAAAGGCCTTGCATGGAGGCGTTCTCAGAGAAAAAGGTCCCACTGTTGCTAGGATTTGATCTCAAGTACCATATTTTTCAGAGTATAACAGGGGTGGGTTCCTGCCGGTACACTCTTACCTGTTGGTCGCCGCAGAACCGAAGAAGCCGGTGGCGTTTGCGGCGCGGGGCTTCCCCCGCCCACCTGGATGCCGGCATTTGCGTTCTTTTGCCCTCTACGCAAGCAGAATGCTTTGCGCATGCACAGAGGGCAAAAGAACGCAAATGGCAGCATCTAGGCGGGCGGGGGAAAGCGGGCAGGGGAAGTCCCGCGCTGCGAAAGCCACCGCCTTCTTCGGTTCTGCGGCAACCAACAGATAAGAGCGTACCGGCAGGAACCCACCCCTGGAGTATAAGATGCACTGGAGTATAAGACGCATCTTATTTTGGGGGGAGGAAAATAGGGGGGAAAATCTGCCTACCAGGTATTCATCTGGCTAGCATCCTTAGTCTGGTCAGCTTCAGCACATTATTTTATCTCGTGGTTAGGGCTTAAAAAAACCTTATTCGGAATGAGTAGCAATGAAAAAAAGCCTGCAAAGACTTAGGGCTGGAAAAAAACCTCCTTTGGAGAGAGTAGCAATGAAAAAGCCTGCAAGCCTGTAAGAGCCTGGAAGATCGTTAGCGCCTCGTTAGGGCTGGAAAAAACATTCTTCTGAGCAAGTAGCAGTGAAAAAAAGCCTGCAAAGACTTAGGGCTGGAAAAAACCTTCTTCGGAGAGAGTAGCAATGAAAAAGCCTGCAAGCCGGTAAGAGCCTGGAAGATCGTTAGTGCCTCGTTAGGGCTGAAAAAAAGCTTCAAAAAAGCTACATTCAGAGTATAAGACACACCCAAATTTTCAGCCTCTTTTGGGGGGGGGAAGGTGTGTCTTATACTCTGAAAAATACGGTAATTTCCTTGAATACGTACAAAATATAATGGTAGGGTAATGGCGTGGGGGTGCTTAGAGTTGTGACTTCTAAATGTGCAATCGGAAGAAGACACCCTATTCTGGAAGAACCGCCCTCGCTATCTAACACAGTAAAAACATTAAAACGTAAAATCTTACAGAACATGTGTTTATGACTGGCTTTATGGAACTTATTAACCTGAAGTGTAGTTGCATAATTGATGACATTATGTGTTGTGTGAATCTAGCCAGTATGGTTGATATGTAAATCCTAGCTGCTTGACCTTAATCTGGTCAACCATTAAGGAAAAAACCTGTTGGCAAACCACAAATATGCATTTTCTGACCCCTTTTCAAATATTTTTGATCACTCTAGTAACTAGTAACGTGTGCTATATGTTAACCTTCTAGGTTTCTGAAAACACAGAAAAGGTTGATTATGCGTCCTTCAGATTTTCTACTTTAAATGACCAACCTATCTACGCTAATACATAAAAAGAAGACAATCAAGCCACTCCTGAGAAGCTCTCATTATATGACCTGGAAAAAGAAGGGTTCAGAACCTTCTCCACCCTCCTGTTCCAGCTGCTCCAATAGAAGACCGCAACCCTTCGGCATCACTTATGTTATTGCAGAGATGCAATAAAATAAAGCCCATCCTTTTTACCTAAATGGAATGGCACTCCAGAGCCATCTTCAGTGACTTGTGTGTTAAGCCAAAGTCTCTAAAAACTGTCCTCCTGGGCTACAACATCCACAATTCCCCAGCCAAGCCACCCGTGGGTTTGTGTGATATGTTTTGTAGTTCAACACTTTGAAAATCCCCTGGATTTGCTCCTCCCTCAGGACAATCTTGCCAATAGCCTCAGGATTCATTCAAACACACGGACTATTTAAATCCAGCAGAGTACCTAAGCGATTCTGCAGGCAAAGATTAGTATCTGAGTAACCTGGCAGGTAAACATCCTTGCTTAGGTTTTTTTTTTCTTCATCAGTTGTAACAGAAGGAAATAAAAGCTATACATTTCTTCTACTGGTTGTGCTGTGAGGCCACCAGTATTTGGTTCTTGTTCTTATTTCAGCGGATTGTTGAGTTCCTTCCAACCAACCAAGAGGATATGTGGTATAATGTAAAATGTCTGCACCAAAAGCTGTAAAAGTGGTTAGTAGAAATGTTCTGTTACAAGCGGCTGGAATGCTTGGCATAGACAAACTCCACAGAAAGGGTATCATGCAGATTACTGTTATTCGTCAGGCATCCTCTAAACAATAACTTAAAGTCACTGAAGAGATTCTTCTGAGGTACACATAATCTATTCCCAATTCACGTAGGTAAAACAAGGTAGTTTGTCCCCATGTTGAGAGAGCAAGCAGCTCCCGGTAGGCCTGAAATTCATAAAAACCCCGCTAGTCGACACGTAGCAAGTTTTGCCCCCCCCCCCCCACAGCCAAGCACAAGTCTGACCCAGTGGCCAATCAGAAACACAGATGTGACCACGTGACATAAAAGTACATTTCCCAGAAAGCAATCCCTTAAGGGTATAGTTCTTAATTCCTAAACTAACTATTTACTCTAACCAGCACAAGAAAGTTAGTGGGTCTTTTGGCCCAAAAGACTTCAAGGTCCCTTCCCCCTTTCCCTGTGGGGAGCAATCCCAAAAGGAAATTCCCAGCCCTTTCTCAAACAGAAAGGGACTGGCTCTTGGGAACAGGCACCAGAAAGCTTCCCCAAGGCAGAGCGAATGAAAGGCCCAGAGAAGAAGAAATCCAAAACCCTTAAAGAGGTAGAGCCTGGAACCAGGATTAGAAGGCTGGGCATGTGAGGGCATGAGATCATACAGCTTTCTGAAGAAGAGTTAGAATCTAACTTTTTCAGAAGGCCTTTAGGGTTTAGCAGCTTAGAGTAGTCTTTGTCAACTTCAGCTACTTTAAGATGTGTGGACTTCAACTCCCAGGATTCCCCAGACAGCCATTATTGTTTATACTGTTCTTTGTAGCACTTAAAAGATTAATATGGCAGAAAAAAGGCTTTTTTTAGATTTAGATTTTTTTAAAGATTTATTATTAGAGTTGGAAGGGACCTTGTAGGTCATCTAGTCCAACCCCCAGCTCAAGCAGGAGTTCCTACACCATTTGAGACAGATGGCAGTCCAGTCTCCCCTTGAAGGTCGCAAGTGTTGGGGCTCTCACAACCTCCACTGGCAAGCTGTTCCACTGGTTGATCGCTCTCACCGTCAGAAAGTTTCTCCTCACTTCCAGGTTGAATCTCTCCTTGGTCAGCTTCCATCCGTTATTCCTTGTTTGGCTTTCTGGTGCCATAGAGAACAGCCTGACCCCCCTCCTTTCTGTGGCATCCTCTCAAATATTGGAACACTGCTATCATGTCACCCCTGGTCCTTCTCTTCGCCAGACTGGCCAGGCTCAGTTCCTGCAACCGCTCTTTGTATGTTTTATTTTCCAGACCCTTTATCATCCTGGTTGCTCTCTTCTGCACTTTCTCTAGGGTTTCAGTGTCTTTTAATGCTATACAGGTAGTCTTCGACTTACAACATTTCATTTAGTGACCATTCAAAGTTACAAAAAGTGAGTTATGACAGTTTTTCACAGTTACGACCTTTGCAGCATCCCCATGATCATGTGATCAAAATTCAGATGCTTGGCACTGACAGTTGCAGCTCATGTGATCACTTTATTTTTCAGAAATACTGAGGATACTTATACACATAGGGCAGGGGTTTTCATCCAGAAAAGTTGAGAAACTCAGCCTGAGTCACCAATAAACCTAATAATTTGGCCCAGATACATGCTCTCACCAAGGTTAATGTTAGTATCAAAACTGATATCTTGCACTTAGGCAAGAAAAACCAAACGTACACATATAGACTGGGTGAAACCAGGCTTAATAATAGTAAATGTGAGAGGGATCTTGGAGTTTTAGTGGACAACCAATTAAATATAAGCCAACAGTGTGTGGCAGCAGCCCAAAAAATCCTAAATTGCATTAACAGAGGGATTCAATCAAGATCAAGTGAGGTACTAATACCACTCTATAAAGCCTTAGTAAGACCTCATCTAGAATACTGCATCCAGGTTTGGTCACCACACTACAAAAAAGATGTTGAGACTCTAGAAAGAGTGCAGAGAAGAGCAACAAAGATGATTAAGGGACTGGAGGCTAAAACATATGAAGAACAGTTACAGGAACTGGGCATGGCTAGTCTAGAAGACCAGGGGCAGAGGTGGGTTCCTGCCGGTTCAGACCGGTTCTATAGAACCGGTAGTAACATGGCGGCCTGGGTTGCTAGAACCGGCAGCGACCCAGGCCTGCCACGCCCCCGAGCCGGTTCTCTCAGTGGGGCCATCTTGTTTTTTGCTTCTGCGCATGCGCAGAAGCTTTTTTTTAAGTACTGAGCATGCGCAGAGGATCATTTCCAGGAAGGGATGTGCGCGCGCAAAACGTGCACTTTCATCATGATGCGAACCAGTGGGGAAGGTAAGTAGAACTCACCCCTGACCAGGGGAGACATGATAGCAGTGTCTCAATGTTTGAGGGGCTGTCAGAGTGGAGAGGGTCAACCTATTTTCCAAAACACCTGAAGGCCAGACAAGGAATAATGGATGGAAACTGATCAAAGAGAGATTCAATCTAGAAATAAGGAGGAACTTTCTGACAGTGAGAACAATCAACCAATGGAACAGCTTGTCTTCAGAAGTTGTGGGAGCTTCATCACTGGAAGCTTTCAAGAAGAGACTGGACTGCCATCTGTCAGAAATGGTGTAGTGTCTCTTGCTTGGATGGGGGATTGGACTAGATGACTTCCTAGGTCCCTTCCAACTCTTTTAATCTGCTAATCTGATATGACCTTAGCAACCCTTGCAGTTCCACAGAACAGAAAAGGTGACTGGACAGATATTAACCATTAGTGTAGTTACATTAAGTGGATTAACTCTGTTCTTTGCACCTTCGGCTGTGATAGCAAAAGCAAAGGATTCACTGAGCTTGTTCCAGGTATTACCTCACCTAAAACCCACGGTGAGTTTCTGCTTCTTGAATAAATGTCACTCATAGAGACTGTCTGTTCCCAGATCAGGAGTAGGTTCCTCCCGGTTTGGACCGGTTCGGGCAAACCGGTAGCGACCTGCTTGTGACATCATGATGACATCACCGACCCGGTTCTGTCGGTGCCGGTCCGTGGGCACCGCCATCTTTTTTTTTTTTTTTTTTCAAAAAAAATTCAATTTTTTAAATTTTTTTCCTTCTAAGTTTCCGGCACTGCATGCAGTCAACATCTTGTTTTTGGCCTCCCCCCCCCTGATTTTTTGAGACTGTGCATGCGCGCACGCGCACCCACGAGGCGCTCCCACGCTGCATGGGAGGAAGCGAACCGGCAGCGAGGTAAGTAGGAACCTACCCCTGTCCCAGATGCCGTATGTTGACTAGCTGGAAAACAAAGTAGGGCTGTAGCTGAAGTCTGAACGTGGCAGGGACTCATATGCATTCCCAGCTTTTAGGTGAAGCAATACTTGGAACAAGCTCAGTCAGTGAATCCTTTGCTTTTGCTATCACAGCAGACGAAGGTGCAAAGAACACAGTTAATCAGAAATTGTCCTCTATTTGTTTTGGAAATTAAACTCCTGTCCCTGGCTAGCCAGCAGAACTGGAGGTTGTGTTAAGCTGGAAAGAGAGCCAAAATCTCATGAGGACAGAAGTTCTTCTCTGGAGACATTCATCTCAGCAAGCCAAGTAGAGGTTGCTATTAGAGATTGCATGGAGAGCATTTGCCTATAAAGTGGCCAAGAGTAGGGCACAACTGAGCAGGTTGGTGTCATTTCTGGTTTGATGCCAGGTCTGTCAGGCAGTGATTTTATATTGCCTGTTACATGTATATGCAGGGGAGATGCATCCCTATCAAATATAATGGTTTATTCCTGAGCACGTGATTAATATGTTCCTAGTACGCATGTGTACATTCCTTTCTTTGTTCCTTCCTCCTTCTTCTTCTGCTTCTGTAAGGAGCAAGACCCTTTTTTATAGGCAGGATGTGATTTATTTGTTTTTGTACCGAAATAAATATTTTATACCTTAGTATTTAATCTGCGGTTTTCTTTCTATAATGTCAGAGTTTCAGGAAAAGATCTATTTCGCCTCTGATGAAAGTAATTCTTATCTAACAAGGTCACTGATACTGGATGATTCAATTCACCCTGATGAAGCTTCCCTGTGTCCACAGAGATGGGAAGTAGTTCTCCAGCAGCTTCCATCCACTTTAAGACTCGGGAGATGTCCAACTGTGTTACATTGTCATGGCTGACCACCAGCAACAGAAACAGTCCAGCTGCTTGCTCTTCCTGGGAATATTAGAAGAGAAGAATCTCATGGCCTATCTTTCTCAGATTCAGTAATAGCTCTGGAAAACGTCTTTTCAAGCTCCATTTAAAGCAAACACACTTTCTCTAATGTTTAACAAGCTAGCAGTAAGTGTTCCCTCCACTTTTTCATCTAAGTCATTAATAAAGGTCTAGAAGAGTACAATAGGGATGGGGTGGCCTAGCGGTTCAGACACTGGGCTTGTTCGACTGGAAAGGTGGCAGTTTGAGGCCCCACCGCCACTTTATAGGGCGAGTTCCCGTCCTTGCCCCAACTCCTGCCAACCTAGCAGTTTGAAAGCATGCAATTTCAAGTAGATAAATAGACACCACTTTGGTGGGAAAGTAATAGCATTCCATGTGCCTCCGTGTGTAGTCATGCAGGCCACATGATCACAGAAGCATCTTCAGACAACACTGGCTCCCTCGGCTAGGAAATGAAGATAAGCACTGACCCCTAGAGTCAGACATGACTGGACAGGGGAAACATTTATCTTTATCCTTTTTTTTAGAAGCGTGTACAGGACCCTTGTGGTGTCCTATCTGATTCCTGTCTCTATATGAACACTGGATAGAGTCATTTAAGAGCAAACACACAAAGACATTTGGACAACCAGGAATAGTCTTCAAAGCCTAGGCAAGCCTTCCATCCTTATTAACACCTCTTTGCAGAGCTTGTCTTTTGAATGCTTTGTACAGCTTTACTCATCACAACTTTCTAAATGTTTGTACAGTTGTGCAGAGACCTAACAGGTCTAATCTCTTACTTTGTGCACTAAATCTTGGGATGCAACCAGGGCTGGGCTTCAAAAAATTTAGCAAGGGGTTCTCTGCCCGATTGCTGGGTGGGTGTGGCCATGGTGGGTGTGGCCTAGTCGGCCTCCTGCACCACAGTGGGGGCGAGCATTTTTGTCCTCCCCGGGCTCTGGAGGCTTTCTTCGAGCCTCCGAGAGGGCGAAAAAACGGCCTCCCCAGGCTCCGGAGGCCCTCTGGAGGCCGGAAACAGGCCTGTTTCTGGTCTTCCCGAACTTCCGGTAGGCCTGTTTTTCGCCCTCCCGAGCCTCCGCATGCGCCCTGCGCTTACCTGCATCCAAAACGGGCCACATGGGGACTCCTGGGAGGGGAGGGGTGGGCGGGGCCAGCCAGGAGTGGGATTTGGGGGTTCTCTGAACTGCACAAAATCTTAGGTAGAGGTTCTCCCGAACCCCTGCGAACCCCCAGCAGCCCACCCCTGGATGCAACCCTCAGTTAAAAAACTGAAATTAACAGTGCTTATATTGGAGAAAGTTTCATACAAAAATACACAGAGAAGTGGGAAATGCACACAAGAATTAGTGCAGCTTTAACTTGAAAATAAGCCAATGAATGGATTAAGAATCAAATATTTATGAAACGGACCTGTATTGCTATATTAGAATTGGGCAGGGTTCCATATACAAAGAGTAAAATATGATCCAGAGTGTATGTGGCCATGTATAGAGCACCTCTGGGGAACATCTTGAATCAGATATTTCTTTTCCTGAGACTGTATGGAAGGCACGGAGGGCAGCTGCCGAGTTCCTGAGAAAACTGGGTTGGGTTGCTTGCAAGGATCTCCTACCAGCCCCACTGCATGGTGCTCACCCACATTCTGATTCATTGGTTACTCTTTGATTCCAAATATTTGTACAGTCTGGTAGAAAATAGGCAGGCTGGATAATCCTATTACAAGCCAAGTGCATATCTTTCTTGAAAATTGGAGTCAGGGAGTTGCCTGGTTGTTTAAACTGTCTGTCTGTCTGTCTGTCTTAAAAGGTAGCAGTAGGTTTTGACATGCATATTGTTATATGTCTGCCATTCCATTTTTCCAATGCAGAATTCCTCCGCCCTCAAAATAGCCAGGAAACCTGAGCATCCCATAATCTGATCCTTGGTTACGCAATACTGATTTTTATATATAGATATGAAATTTAGAAACCACCCATCTCGCTCACAGAATAACTCTGCATTGTTTGATTGGCTCATACAGGACGACTCTCCTACAAAAGGAAGACCTTTAGCATTAAACTGCTATACCAATGATGGCGAACCATTTTTGCCTCGGGTGCGCGCACACGTGCTCACACCCATAATGCAATGCCCTCCCCCCACGTGCATGCGCACAACCCCGTGCTGCCCCCTGTGCATGCACACAACCCCCCGCGCATGTGCACAGGCCTCACTGATGCCTCTGGACTTCCGGTAGACCTGTTGGGCTGTTTTTCGCCGTCCCCAGGCTTCAAGAGGTTTTCCTGAAGCCTGGGGAGAGCAAAAATGGCCGAAAAGAAGGCCGAAAATCAGCTGGCCAGTGCGCACATGTGCGCTGGAGCTGACATAGGGCAACGCCTTGCGTGCCGTCAGATATGGCTCCGCGTGACACCTGTGGCATGCGTGCCATAGGTTCGCCATCACTGTGCTATACATTATTAATTCTACCAAACTTTTCCAATATGACTTTACGGTTTACACTTTCCTTGCAGGGTTTTCACTCATTTCTCTTTTCCTTCTATAGGAAGGCTAATTTGCAATGTGATGGAGGCCTTTCCCTATTTTCCACTTAGCCAAGGTTAGTTATTAATCTATCCAATGTGTCTGTGGGGAAGTACTGTTACCCCAGAATAACTGACAAAATGCAAAGAAGCAACTGAGTCACTCTGTCCAGTCAGAAGAATCACTTGGTTTCCTGATTCTGCAATAGGACCACTTGACTGCCAGAATAAAACAGAACTTAATATAGGCCCATAGGCTCACTGTTCTAAAATGTATGTCACAATGCAGCTTGATATTGTTCGTCTCCCTGTTTAAAATGATAACATCCCTTATCTGGATTTATATTCTCAATGAAATATTCTAAAATTAGCTTCCACATTGGATAGGTTTAATTGGATATGGAGAAGGAAAGAATAACCATTCTGGACTTTCATTAACTCTGATATGGCCATGTTTCGTTACAATGGTTCTTTTATTTTTGTGCAAGTTTTTTGCTGGGGGCGGGGGAAGGCAGCTTCTAATTCTGAAGTTGGTTGTATTTAGTTATGCCAACTATTCCTCCACTTTTTCCCTTATTTGCTTCTTTCTCTGCTATGCTAGATAAACTATTATAGTGCTTCTATCAATTAGAATTATGCCAGTACTAAAATCTTTCACATATTTCTCTTTAACCTTGTCTAAAGAACTCAAAGCTAGATTTGTACTCCTAACCAACTTAATTGGATTATATATAGATCAATTGGATCTACATATAGATCAGTTTAATTGGATTATATGTAAAACAAATTTGTTTAACATCTGATCATAGGTTTTCCTTATTCTTCCACAAGAAACTCTAGAAGTAATTTAGAAATAATGTGAAATCTATGTAATTTCGAAGCATTAGCTCTGCTTGAAAGTTATGTCATTTCCCCCCCTTAGTTCAATGCTAATTTATCTATGATTAGGGCCTTTTCTTTTGTAATACCTTTAATTATACAGTTTGTGGATCTTTTATTTTGCTATTGGTGAGAATTCTTGCCTCACCCTAACATTTAATTCTCAGATTTCAGCCACAGGTCTTTTAAAGGTGACATGGCAGCTTTAAAGCCCCTCTCCACAGCAACTGCAGTCTCTCTCTCTCTCTCTCTCTCTCTCTCTCTCTCTCTCTCTCTCTCCCTCTCTCTTACTTTCTTTCTTCTAATATGATCAGAGCAGTGCAACTGTACAATCAACAAAGAATGGAAAGAGGTAGTGCATTGTGTCCAAGGCAACTAACAGCCTGTCATTGGTTTTCAGGGTGAAATATTTAAGCAACACAAATTTAAGGCAAAACACCTTTCCTATTCCTTTTTCCTGAGTGGGTAAACAAGACTGGCTGCCTCAACCCAAAGTTGAGGATTTATGCAAAAGTAAGCAAGCTCTTATTGTCAGCTTTGTGAGGTAGTGCAGACAAGAAGCATACCCAGATGAACTAATTCCACTTTATTATAAGGTTACATTGTTTCTAAATCTTGCCAATCGGAAAGGTAAATTTCTCCCCCATTCCCTTCACATAGCAAGAAACTAGGGAGGATCCCTTTGAAGATGTTTGCCATGCCCACATCCCGTCTGCTCTTTTAAGCTGCCTCTTATCCAATCCAGGGGAGGGTTCCTAATTTTTTTACTACCACTCTGTGGGCGTGGCTTATTTTGTGGGTGTGGCTTGCCAGCCATGTGACCGGGTGGGCATGGCTTGCTGGCCATGTGACCAGGTGGGCGTGGCTTCTCGGACTGCTGAAGGGAGGGGAACTGAGATAGGTCCTGCCGCCATTCCCTCTCCCCACAGCAGCTCGAGAAGCCTCAAACGTGCGAAAATGCCTAGGATCATGACTGCGCGTTCGTGGCTTCTCGGACTGCTGAAGGGAGGGGAATGGAGATAGCTCCTGCCGCCCGTTCTTTCAGTGTCTCATGCGCTCCCTCAGCCATCCTCCCCTGCTTGGACTCACTGTGGGGTAGGAAGGCAGCGCATGCGCAGTGCCAGAAGCTTGGCTTCTGGGCATGCGCAGAAGAAAATTAAAAAAAAAATGTTTTTTAAATTTTTTTAAATGGCGACGCCCAGGCACTGGCAACCGACTGCGCCGGTACTGTGACATCACCAGCGGGCCGCTACCGGTGCTATAGAGTGGACCGCACTGGTAGAAACCCACCACTGATCCAATCGTCCTCCTGCTGTAGCTCTTCCCCCCATACTCAAGTTCATTCCTACATATCATTGCATCTACCTATGATAACATGTGTTTCTCTTCACTGGATCGTTGTTGCTTTCCACCCACCTTTCCAATGAAATGGCTTCATTTTATTGAATTGAAAGGCTCCAGCAATGTTCATTTGACCCAGAGATTAAAACCAAACGGTTAAAAAAAGTGGTACATTTATTTCTTGCCCTATCCTAACACAAATGAAATTATTTGTTTTGTTTATTGGAGATCGGTTCTAATGTTCATTGAAGTCATTTGGTACTGCCCTCTATAGTTTTTTCAGACATGGACTACGAGATCTTTTGGTTTTGCATACAATGAGGCATCGTCCATGAGTAGAACTACATCCGATGACCCTATATTCCTATTAAACACCCCTCTCCACCAAAATATATACAACCAATTGGTCAGGAGCCTATGTAGGGAATTTTATTTGTTTGTTTGTTGATTTGTTTTAGAACTTTTATCCTGACTTTATTATTTTTTTATAAATAATTTGAGGCAGCAAACATACCTAATGAGATGAAGCTTTGTATGCCAGCAGTACCTTGTTTGAAAGGGTATGTTTTTGGTTTTGTTTATTATTTTATTTTACATAGGGCTATTGGTCTCCCAGAAGTTCAATCAACTTGATTGAACTGATTAATGAAAGGGATCAGAAATGTTTGGAGCCTCCCAGTCCTGTCCCACAACATGTTAGGGATGGTAAGTGGTGGCAATTGGTCTTGTCTGAAGGTGATATCAGGTGGGAGAGAAAATGAACCAGGGGATCTCACCAACTGCAGCCTGCAAATGTCCCTCATTAAAGCTTTAGAACAGAGGTGGGGAATTATGGCCCCTTTATGACTTGCTGACTTCAATTCCCAGAACTCCTGCATCAGCATGGGATTGTGGGAGTTGAAATCCACAAGTCATAAAAGGGCCATCGTTCCCCACCCTTGCTTTAGAATAACACCACTCCCTGGCCTAGTGGCTGAAGCATAATGAAGCCTGGCAGTATGGAAAGTGCAAATTACACTGAAATACTTTTCTGCTATTGGCTTACACAGCGATTCAGAGATGGAGGAATGCATATTAGCAGAGCTGTGAAGAAATACTCAAAAAGAAATGAGTGCGTTTTGATAAGTGTAAGCCAATAGCAGCTGAGGATGCAAGATTGCCACTCGGTCAGAGATGCAAATCTGTATCCCTTCATTAGTTTCAATCTGTATATTTGAAAGGAAAAAAAAGGTCAAAGAAATGGGATATACTGTACATTCTTCCACTGTAACATCTCATTGCTCAGGGAAGTGGACGACATATAGCAAGGTCTTATTTCCTACCAATAAATATTTGATTGATTGATATTTTATGTCCTTACTACAGGCCATAAAAATCAGGTCATGGAGTCTTGCAGAATTGTGTTGCTGTCATTATCACCTTGCAGGATAAAGGAAAAATGTTCCTGTGCAGTTTCAATATTATTATACAGGGCTATCAGATATAGACTACAAAAATCCAAAGGGCAAAAGCAACTTTACTTCTTAAATTCCATCTAACTGTCATTCTGTTTTCTGCAGCCTCGATCAGTTTTTGAGCTTGCAGCCCAACAATAATTTTTCCTTTAAAAAGAAGTGAAAATAATAATACAAAGGTTTTTTGCACTCTACACATTTCCTTCTGTTTTTAAAAAATTGATAAATAAAATCATAAAATTCTAACTCAGAAAGAAAATTTAAATAATATTATCTTTTTTTATTCTTAAAATATTAAGGCTGATGGAAATAGGGAAAAACAGATCAGTAAGAAAACTTCTCTTATTGATATTAACCAGTGCCTAGCAATTCTCTCATTTACTACTTTTATTGAATTTAATGGATTTGAGAATGACTTCATCAAACTGCTCAGGGGAAAAGCAGATTCATATTCAGTAAAGTCCAACCCAAAACTATAATAACAGCAGGAAAAAGATCACCTATATCAATATCATGGAGCAGAACCCTAAAACTGAAAATATTTTTTTAAAATGGCTAGGGCAATTTTACTTTTATAAACTTCTCACCAAATGTCAAATGCACATGAGGGTTTGAGATGGACAACTTTGTCAGGGGAAGAAATAAGAAAACTGTGAAGCATCACAATTGGACAGGAGAGATTCTTAATAAACAGTTTCTCAGTGTAGAAGACAGTCCTTCTCATAACTATTTCAGTCTCTGTTTTTTTGTTCTTGCAATAACTACTGGGAGATAAATTAAACCAAGAAAATGTTGTACATCCCCAAACTATCCATAAAGCTCTATAGGATTCTTGCACAAGCTGCTGCCTTTAACATGTGTTAGACTACAATTTCCATCATTTCCAAGAATATGACCAATAACCATGCTGGCAAAGGATGAGCAACATTGCTATATGATACATGACTTCCCCTCTCCCATTAACCTCACCTTATAAGATACTATATGGCGGTGATGAGAGAACTATCTATCTATCTATCCAGGGGTGAAATCCAGCAGATTATGACAGGTTCTGGAGAACCCGTAGCGGAAATTTTGAGTAGTTCGTAGAACCGACAAATACCATCTCTGTCTGGCCCCAGAGTGGGGTGGGAATGGAGATTTTGCAATATCCTTCCCCCTGGAGTGGGGTGGGAATGGGGATTTTGCAGTATCCTTCCCCTGCCACACCCATAAAGCCACGCCCATAAAGCCACACTCACAGAATCGGTAGTAAAAATGTTTGGATTTCACTACTGTATCTATCTATCTATCTATCTATCTATCTATCTATCTATCTATCTATCTATCTATCTATCTATCTATCTATCTATCTATCTATCTATCTATCTATCTATCTATCTATCTCCTACAATGGCAGATTAAAAATAATTAATCATAGAACTATAGGCTTTGAAGAACCTCAGAAGTCTATTAGCCAATTTCTTGTTCAATTTTGGATTTGTTAAAGATTTTTTTAAAGATCTTTTTTTAAACTTGCCTTTAGTATGTTTTATAAATAACTCATAGCAGCAATACCTAATACTTCTCCTTCTCCTATTTTCCCCACAACAAAACTCTGTGAGATGAGCTGGGCTGAGAGAGAGAGAGTGACTGGCTCAAAATCACACAGCCAGCGTGCATGCCTAGGGTAGGACTAGCACTCATTATCCCAACAGTGCCTTAACTAATAGACCAAACAGTCTCTTTTAGAAACTGGATCTTTTTTTATCTTTTTAGAAGACAGTTAACCAACTCTGTTGGAAAACTTCCAGTGAAGGGGAGCAGACCACATTGTGATGCAACTTGTTGAATAGCTGATAGTTTTTATCATCAGGAAATTCTTCCAATTTTCAACCTGAATTTATCAGCCAAGATGATACAGGTTTTGCTCAAGGGAATTTTGAAAGGCAATGAAGACCAAATATTTGTTAATCACAAAATGTGCAATTCTCAGAAATTCATCCACCCCCAATTTGAAATCCCCCATGTCCTGCCTAATGGGGCACCAGTTGTTGCCAGCAAGGAAAGAGTTGGTTATCAGCCACAAACATTCTCCTAGAAATTAAAAAAAAATCTTATTTCATATCTTGTTTGCCAGATCAGGGGAAGGATTCACTAATTAAGAACTGTGTGTTCATATTTCTATCACTTCTTAAGGGCCTCTGCTTCCTCCCTTTCTGGTGTACCTTAATTGGCTGAAGAGTATGCTTACATCTTAATAGCCAGGAATGTTGAGATATACTAAGTTGTAAAACATTCATATATCCCTTCTGTATTTTCAGTTCTATGATTTATTTTTGTCATTTTCAAGCTGTGGGAGGCATAAACAATAGCAAGACAACAACAGATATAGTTTAGGCACACCTGGCTGAGTGGCTTTGATCCATAAGCATCTTGCTTTCTGCCAATTTGGAAGACATCTCTTAAAATCAACAAAAGATAAAGCCATGTGGCATTAGGAGTTTGGTGAATGGCTTCCAGTTTTATGGAAAAGGATTCCAAGTGAAATCAGCCTATAATGTTACTGCAACACTGGGGAAGTGTTTCCGATCTGACAATCCTCTCGTTTGCCTGTAATGGTTGTAAATGCCCACGCTTCACCTCCCACTTCCTCACCTGCTTGCTATCTTCTCTTTATTGCCTTTTCTCCTACAGACTCCTATGCTCTCTGTATTAGCTTTCCCTTCCCTGGGAGTCTACAAAATGAGACCACCTCCTCTCAGTTTCTGAGACTGTAAACTTTTACAGCCCTTTGGGAAAAGAGATGAGGAAGTGGGGGTGGAAAGTGTTTCTGCTTGGCTGCAGCTGCTTTTATAAACTGCAGACAGCAACCCCAGTTTTACTTCCTCACACTATCTATTTTTTTTTTAATTTTGAACTTTCTCTTCCTTGAACTAATATGTGCCCTTTGGGGCAGTGGTGGGTTCCTACCAGTGCGGTCCACTCTATAGCACCGGTAGCGGCCCGCTGGTGACGTCATTTTATTTTTTAAAAAAATTTTCTTCTGTGCATGCCCAGAAGCCGAGTTTCCGGCATGGCTCATGCGCTGCCTTCCTACCCCATAGTGAGTCCAAGCAGGGGAGGATGGCTGAGGGAGCGCGTGAGATGCTGAAAGAACGGGCGGCAGGAGCTATCTCCATTCCCCTCCCTTCAGCAGTCCAAGAAGCCACGAATGCACGGTGATGATCCTAGGCATTTTCGCACGTTTGAGGCTTCTCGAGCTACTGAGGGGAGGGGGAATGGGGAGCAGGACCTATCTCAGTTCCCCTCCTTTCAGCAGTCCGAGAAGCCATGCCCACCTGGTCACATGGCTGGCAAGCCACACCCACAAAATAAGCCACACCCACAGAGTGGCAGTAAAAAAATTAGGAACCCGCCCCTGCTTTGGGGAGATGTAGAGACCCAAGATGGCCACTAGAAGCTCTGAAAGCAAGAAGTAGATCAGATTGGAACATTAGTGTAAAATCTTTTCCTAATCTTACTGCTTTCAAATATATGAAATTCTGTTCCCAGGATTGTCAGTAATTGCCATGCAGGTAGGAGAATTCTGGGACTTGAAGTTCATATAAAAAAATTGTAAAATTGGGCAGAATATTTTGCGTGCATAGTTCAATCCAAATATCAAATTCCTGGTATGTCTTCATTAATTTTTTAAATTACTAGTAATTCATCACAACTTCCGTGTTATATTGATTTTGGTCCAAAATATCACTTATTCATACATTCATTCATTCACTCAAATTTGTTTTGCTCACCATAAGCAAAAGACTCTCATAGATCTCTGCATTGGATTGAGAACTAGATTGAGATCCTCTGAATTAGATCTCCAGTAACATAGCTTTCAACTTATTTTCTTAACTCTGAAATTATGACAGTTTTCAGAGTTCATAAACAGCAGCATTGTGACTGCAGAGAGGTTTCCCATCGGTTGTTAACTTTCAGCATGCTGTAGCATAGTGTATTCATAAACTTTGGATTGTCTGTAGAAGTGTACTTGCTAATGAAGTCTTTTTAAGTGTTAATACCATTTTAGAATGCCTTGGTAAGGCCACACTTGGAATACTGCATTCAGTTTTGGTCACCACGATGTAAAAAGGATGTTGAGACTCTGGAAAGAGTGCAGAGAAGAGCAACAAAGATGATTAGGGGACTGGAGGCTAAAACATATGAAGAACGGTTGCAGGAACTGAGTATGTTTAGTTTAATGAAAAGAAGGACCAGGGGAGACATGATAGCAGTGTTCCAATATCTCAGGGGCTGCCACAAAGAAGAGGGAGTCAAACTATTCTTCAAAGCACCTGAGGGTAGAACAAGAAGCAATGGGTAGAAACTAAACAAGAAAACAACTTAGAACTAAGGAGAAATTTCCTGACAGTTAGAACAATTAATCAGTGGAACAGCCTGCCTCCAGAAGTTGTGAATGCTCCAACACTGGAAGTTTTTAAGAAGATGTTGGATAACCATTTGTCTGAAGTGGTGTAGGGTTTCCTGCCTAAGCAGGAAGTTGAACTAGAAGAACTCCAAGGTCCCTTCCAACTCTGTCATCATCATCATCATCATCATCATCATCATCATCATCATCGTCGTCGTCGTCGTCGTCGTTGTTGTTGTTGTTGTTGTTGTTTATTTTAGCTGTTATTTTAAATGTATAATCTTTCAAAATTAAGAGCCATGGTGGCACAGTGGTTAGAATGCAGTATTGCAAGCAAACTCTGCCCACTTCCAGGAGTTCGATCCTGACCGGCTCAAGATTGACTCAGCCTTCCATCCTTCCAAGGTTGGTAAAATGAGGATCCAGATTGTTAGGGGCAAAATGCTGACATTTATAAACCACTTAGAGAGGGCTGTAAAGCACTATGAAGCGGTATATAAGTCTAATTGCTGTTGCTAAGTGCTATTGCTAAAATGGGATAGTTTTGCCTGGTAGCAAGGTAAAAACTAAAGGTGATACAGAATATGGCCATCTAGAGAAAAATCTAGAAATATGAAGAACCAAAACCTTTGGTTTTAAAAAAAGCATCTAGATGTGCTGAATTCAAACTCCAATCGTCTTGAAACATCATTGCCTGAAAATGATGGGAGTTCTGATCCAAGTGTTGTCATCAGTTCATGTGACGGACATGAATTTGAAGAAGGCTGCTGTAGTGGCATCATTTCAAACCAGGAATCTTACAAATTAATTGGGAGATAAACTGATTCTTATTATCTATCCCAACCTACTTTTTTCAAATAGATCAATTTCATCCATATGAATCCACATGTTGTCTATGTGATAACAACTGGTACAAAGTAAATATCTATGAAGATTCTCAGTCATCATCCAGGTCGTGGTTGTCCCAAAGGTACATTTTCAAGAGGCAAATGGACTTTTTTTGTGGGTTTCTTCTTGAAGACATTTCACGTCCCATCCAAGAAGCATTCTTTGGTTCTGACTGAATGATGGGGAATGGAAGGATTCTGTGAGGAATATCAATCCTTCCATTCCCCACCATTCAGCCTGAAGAAGTTTCTTGGATGAAAAGTGAAACTTCTTCAAGGAAAAACAAAAGAAAGTCCAGTTGTCTCTTGAAAAAGCACCTTTGGGACAAAGTAGGTCTTAACTGAACAAGTACGCACAGTTAGCATGAACAAAGCCTTACTTTAAAAGACAGAACTTTTAGAATGATTGGAATACCCTGTTTGAGGATTACAGTATGGTACCATAACCAGGGAAGCAACGGAGGTACAAAATACAGGGATAATAATAGGAACAAAACTGCATTTATTGGTTTACTTCAAATAGGGAATGTCCCGTAAATGGGTATGATGGGTTTGCTGTTTCTATTCCTGTTCCCAAGCACAATGTTCCTGAGCTTCCTCAGTCTCTAACTATACATATTGATTGGCAATATCAGCATGAAGATTCTGTTCATTATACTGCATAATGATATATATATATATATATATATATATATATATATATATATATATATATATATATATATATATATATATATATATATATATATATATATATATATATATATATATATATATATATATATATATATATATATATATATATATATATATATTTAAATACAATATCTTGGTTAGTATAGCAAATTTGGGGATTTGCAGATATAAAGCCAGCATATATGGCCCGGACTTCTACTCTGTATTTAAAACTCACATCGGGCTGCTCTTCTGCTTAAAAATTTATACTACAGAATTAAAACTGCCATAATATGATTAATGATGGCTTTCCATAAAAGGCTTTAATTACAGAATGGAACAATATATCTCACTTGGAAACTTTCCCAAAAAATCACATTAGATTCCATTATTGCAAAGACATCCTGACATCCTATTTTTCTTTACATTTAATCCCTTCCTTTGTATTTGCTTCCCAAATTATCCTCATTAGAATTGGGAAATAAACACCGGCCTCATGGTTATCCAACAGCTGTGTTGTGTTTACAATACAGTAGACCCCCAAACAGAACTATTCTTCATGATTTGCTGACAAAATGAAATGTTTTTTGGGTTGTTGTTGTTTTTTTGCAAAGCTGTTCTTTATGGAATTCTATAAATAAAACCAAAGCCTGGCATGAATGTGCCATAAAATTCATCACTCGTGCTCAATATCTAGGGCTTGCAAACACCGCATATATTTACATTCACAGTTAAGAGTTCTCTTAGATAATATTGTGCTGCTATCTTATACAACTCAAACCAACAGACCAAGATTACTTAGAAGAGGATCAACAGTACTAATTTAGGAAAAAAGAACATGCAGTTTGTATTAGAATTTCTTGCATGAAAACAACAGAGAAATTAAGCTACCATGACTTAGTTCACCGAGTTCAAGTTGATGAGGTTAGTTCGTCTCAACTTCCTTCCCTTCCTTTTAAGTTAAAAGGAAAGGTACAATTGCAATTACCACAATTTCTTTTAGCAACACTGATCTCATCCTCTCTCTCTCCTTCTCTTAAAATAAACTAGCTATACTTGAGACCTGCAAATTCTTGGAAGCCAAGTATTTATTTGTCCCGTACAACCAACTTGCAAAGTATCATATCCACAGTATAATAAATAAAAATCCGTTTAAACTGACTTCTCAGTATTTACCAATCCCCTCTTTTCAAAAGTGCCACTTCCTTGTTTATGTTGCTCCATGCAAGATCTAGAATATTGTCCCATTTCCATCTCTATGTTCTCCCCCACCCCCACCCCCCCAATCCCAGATGTACATACCTTATGCAGTATATCTTCATTATAGTAACTGGCATTTTGGATACCAAACTCATTGGCACCCAACTCCGAGTAGGTATAAGGGCACCCAGCCCCACTCTGATACCCCCAGTAAGTCTCCATTCCCGTTTTTGAGATGAATTTTCTTGCGTCAGCGCTAAAAGCAAACGGCTCCGGGCCAAACCTCAATGCAGCAAGCAAGCACAGCTCGAGCCTGCTACATTTCTCTCCTAATCCGGGAAAGGAAAAAGTATAAACGAAACAAAGGTAAAACAAAAACTGCGGGTGGGGTGTGAGAGGGAAGATCGCAAAGTGCTAGAGAAACTAGGAGCCCCGAAGCTTCGGTAAGATTCAAAAGATCTCAGAGCCCGGAGGCTTTCAGCACCAAGGTTAGCTCCAGTGTCAAGATTAGAAGAGTCAAAGCAGCGGGCCCGCAAAGTCCGAACGCACCGTAACCCTTCCAGCACCGTTCATATATAGCACCGATCTGCAGCAGTAATAGCACAGCATCTGAGGTAAACTGCGGAGAGGGAGGGAGGGAGGGAGAGGGGGGGAGGGAGGGAGGGAGGGAGAGAGAGAGGGAAGGGAGGAGGGAGGGAGAGAGAGAGGGAGAGAAGTACACTGCAGTCAAGCTTTCGGCGTGGTCCCTTTAATTTTCTAAACTTGAATAAACATTGAGTCTTTCCCTCTTACATCACACTGCCCCTTGGGTCCTGTTCTGGCACTACCAGCAACTTTCTAATCTATCACTGCGGATTTCAAGGTAAATCAAAGAGATATGAATAGCTGTTAGAACGTTCAACCGTCGGGTTCCCCCCCCCCCGCCCAATATCCTGCAGAATTAGGTAACAGTAATCGTATCCTACATCTAACCAAGCAGTTAAACGTGTGTTTCTTCCATACAAAAAGCACAATATGTACTTCTGGATTGCTGATGTATGGCCAAGGGACCTGACTGCATTAATTATGCAATCAGGATGTGTGATAGTGAAAAGGAAGATGTATTGTACTTTACAAATTGCGACCCTACTTGGAGAAGGAGGCACTTCTCACAGTCGCTCATGCCCTTATCACCTCACGGCTAGATTACTGCAATGCGCTCTACATGGGGCTACCCCTGAAGAGTGTCCAGTGACTGCAATTGGTGCAAAATGCAGCTGCGCGAGCTGTGGTGGGTGTACCTAGATGCACCCACGTAACACCGATTCTCCGCCAGCTGCATTGGCTGCCCATTAGTCTCTGGATCCAATTCAAGGTGTTGGTCGTTACCTTTAAAGCCCTACATGGCTCAGGGCCAGGTTACCTTCGGGACCGCATCCTGCCGCATACCTCCCTACGACCGGTTAGGTCCCACAGAGCGGGTCTCCTCCAGGTCCCATCGACCAAGCAATGCCGGCTGGCGGGGCCGAGGGGGAGAGCCTTCTCTGTGGGAGCCCACTCCCTTTGGAACCAGCTCCCTCCAGAGATCAGGACTATCCCCACCCTGCTGGCCTTCCGTAAAGCAATAAAAACTTGGCTCTTCCGGCAGGCGGGGTATGAATGAAAGTTATTCTTAAATTTGGATAGTATTTTAATATGGCTTTTTAACAAAATTGTTTTTACCTGTTTATGTTTCTATACATGCTGTGAGCCGCCCAGAGTCCCTCGGGAGTTGGGCGGCATAGAAATTTTAATAAATAAAATAAATAAATAAATAAATGCTGTGGGAAAATATCAGAAGCCACTTCTTTGTATCTTTTTTCTTTCTTTGCCATTTGTCTTCAGCTTTTCTCTCTCTTTTTGCACTTCTTGCCTCTTCTTTGATTTCTTTCCTTTTCTTTTTCTTCCTTACTTTATATTAGTTTACATTAGTTTTTATTTTCTTGTTTGAAAGTTTTAATAAAATTATATTCTTTAAGAAAGATGTACTATCTTCTTCCAAATAGAATAGTCGCATTTGGAAATCTGTATTGATTGAGAAGGTGTGGGCTTCTGTGGGCTCCTGTAATTCGACATCCTAGATTACATGGAATATGACTGGGGGTGGGACCACCTATATCCGTGATGGCGAACCTACGGCATGCGTGCCACCTGTGGGCACGCGAGCCATCGCCCTAGTTCAGCTCCACCGTGCATGCATGTGTGGCTCCCACTGGCCAGCTGGTTGTCGGGTCTCTGCCGTGCATGTGCGGTGGGCGCATGCGCATGCACGGGGTGGGCACATGCAGGGGGCCACACATGCATGTGTGGGGGTGCATGTAGGGGGCCACGCATGCATGCGCAGCGGGTGCATGTGCGGGAGTGCACGTGCATTGCATTTTAGGGGTTCAGGTATGCGCACATTCTCACACATGCACACTTTGGGCACTCAGTCCGGAAAAGGCTAGCCATCACTGACCTATATCTTATTACCTCTATACATCCCAGGAGATCACACAGGGTGGGCAGTGGGCATTCTCTGGGCCTCTTTCTTGAAGCAGTGGCATCTAATGGGACTTAGGAGCTGTCCCTTCTCTGTTATTGTGCCTGCCCTTTAAAAAGCATCCCCCACCTTGTCCTGAGGTTGAGGTGGCCCCAGCCTTATTACACTTCTGAAGATCTGGGTTTTTTTCTTTTTTCTTTTTTCTTTTTTTCTGTGCTTTAGAGCAATATAGCAGATGGACCCATTCTGTTGTGAAAAGGAGAGTTTCCTTTACACAGTGGAATAGGGCAACTTGTCATGGCCAACTTGCCACAGCCAACTTGCCACGGGACAACTCACCATGGGACAATTCAACCATTCAATTTAATTATTTAAAATAATTTAAAACGTTTTTTTTAAAAAATTTGTCATTAACATTTCATTTTGCCCTTCCTTTTCCAGACTTTCTTTAATGATTCTATTCCACCATTTCTTCAATATTAATGTAACTCTTGTCCCGCGGTGAGTTGTTCTGGGTGAGTTGGCCATGGCAAGTTGTCCTGCAGCAACTTGGGCATTGTGGTGAGTTGGCTGTGGTGAGTTGTTGTAAATCCTTCTGAAGATCTGGCTCCCCACCCCCACCCCCGTGCATTGGAGCAATGTTGAAGATGAACTCATTCTATTGTGAGAGGGAGAGTTTCACAGCCCCAGCTATATTTTGATTATGTTCTGTTACATTTATGTTGTATTTATTTTTGCTTAATTGTTTTAACATTTTTTCTTGACGCACTCCACCAAGAATCACCAATAGCAAGTAGGACAATCTTATACAATAAATAAACAAATACCCAAAATATTTAGTGGGTGAATGTTTGTTCTATTCTGTTCTCATTAATTTGCCTGGTGTGAATCAGTTGACTGAACCTGGGGAGGTTGAAGTCTGGAGGGTATCAGCTTGGGGAAAATATGTATTGAGCTGTAGCCTCTGTCATTATAGCTGCGTTTAAGAGGTTTCTCTAACATGACAGCATGACATTATCATGGGCTTGTTCCCTACCTACGTTTGCTTTTTAAGCATGCCTGTATCTTTGCATGGCTTAACACATTAACTGATTGCTCTGGAAAGTTGTTCAAATGCATGAAAATTTAATATGTGCTGTAGCCATCAGGTGATGGTCATGCAGGCAGGAATCAGCCCTAAGGTCCCATCACATAAGAATGTTGCAAGAAAGAGTAAAAAGCTGGGGGACACTTAGCCAGAAACATCATTTTTGACATTTTTTGATATAGAAGTTTAGGCTGCCCTTAGCACCTTGGTGCAGTTTAATCACATTTTCAGTACTTCTTGATTGTGTGATTGCTTGGGTGTGTGTGTGTGTGTGTGTGTGTGTGTGTGTGTGTGTGTGTGTGTGTGTGTGTGTGTGTGTGTGTCAGGGGTGGGTTCCACTTACCTTCGCCACCAGTTCGCATCGCGATGTTTTACGTGCGTGCATGCATTCCCCCTGTGCATTTTCACTTCCACGCATGCTCAGTAGCAGGATTCAGCCCGAAACACAGCTGAGGAGCTCATCAGCTGTGCTTCGGGTGAAGAAATAAAGGCCAGTATTAACCCGTGGGTGGGCAGGAGGGCTCTTTTTCAATCCGAGGAAGAGGAGAAGCCATCCAAACACGGAAAAATTCACCAAAAATTCACCAAAAAAGATGGCAGCACCCATGGACTGGCACTGACCGAACTAGGTTGGTGACATCATCATGACATCACCAGCAGGTCACTACCGGTTCGGGTGATCTGGTCCAAACCGGGAGGAACCCAGGTGGTGCGGGTGGTTTCGGGGGGCTAATTGGCGCTCCCATATAACACCCCTCCTGCGCGAGCTGCACTGGCTTCCGGTGGTCTACCGGGTGCGCTTCAAGGTGCTTGTTACTACCTTTAAAGCGCTCCATGGCATTGGACCTAGGTATCTCCGAGACCGCCTGCTGCCACAAACTGCCTCCCATCGACCAGTGCGCTCCCACAGAGGGCCTCCGCGGGGTGCCATCAGCCAAGCAGTGTAGGCTGGTGATGCCCAGGGGGAGGGCCTTCTCTGTGGGAGCACCCACCCTCTGGAATCAGCTCCCTCCAGACTTAAGAACCATTCACGACCTGACCACTTTCCGCCGTGCCCTCAAGACTTATTATTTTTATCAAGCCGGGCTGGCGTGAAAAAGTTTTTGGGGTTTTTAAAATTTTAAGATTTTACTAAATTTTAATTGTATTAAATCAGGGCCACATTGAATATTTTCTTTTAAATGTATTTTAATGTTTATTTTGTGTTTTTTACTTGGCTGTTCACCGCCCTGAGTCCCCTGGAGAAGGGTGGTATATAAATTTAATTAAACCAAACCAAACCAAACCCCTGGTGTGTATGTGTGTGTAAAATACATACATACATATACAGTACATACATACATACATACATACACACACACACACACACACACACACACACACACACACACACACACACACACAAGATCTGGAAAACTCATTACTTTCATTCAATGTACTTAAAAGTTGAAGAAGATCATCTCCGAAGTTGGATTTCAGAAATGTAACATTTATAGGGGCAGAAATCCCCCATGAGGGATTTTCTCTCATTCTGAATCTGCAGGCGTCTAGCTTCTCAATGAGAAGATTTCATGCATGCATTATTCCATGTAAATTAACAAAGCTCTCTGCTCCTCTATATCTATGGGTAGACTCATTAGATTATTTTGGGTGAGTTGTCTGTGTCTTTTAAATAATTCAGTTTTCAGATTTCTATTAGGTTTATCACAAGAGTGTTCCTTTTCTTTCAAAATCTGGGAAATAACAATGATACTTTTCAGTGTTTTCACATCTTTATCAACTTTCAATCTTTGGAAGTTTATCGTTTTAAGTTCTTAGTGGATCCCAGATATGCCAGGTTCCAGATTCATAAATCTACTGTACAGCCCAAGTGTTTAGATACTGAGGGGGTCCTTGGTGCTCTCTGAGCTTGGTTGTTTTCTTGCAGATGTTTCATTACCCAAACTAGGTAACATCATCAGTGCTAGCAGCACATCACTAGCACTGAAGATGTTACCTAGTTTGGGCAACAAAACATCTGCAAGAAAACAACCAAGCTCAGAGAGCACCAAGGACCCCTCATTTCAACCCCGAGCTTCAAATATTCTTTATTATTTAGACACTGACTGAAATTTCACCATTAATTCAAAGCTAATTATTTCTTCTCATTTCATCTCCGATTAATATAGCTGCATCTAGTCTGGCAGAGTCTGGGGAAGCTACCGTTGCTCCCTATTCACAATTTAAATCAAGGGCAAAAGCTTGTCTATTATCCACTTTCATCTCTATTCTCTGGAGTGGAGCTCTTCACACAAGTTGGTTGAGGGGCACTATCTTCATTCTACCAGGCATATCATTAAAATAATGCTATATCCTAGTTGTTGCTATGAGAGTTAGGGCATAAATCATTCACCACTAGACTATTTATATGAGCAATTTCATCCACGGGCTTGGAGTGAGGTAGGCAGATGTCAATTTGGAAATCTGGGCACAGAAACCTAGCATAACAGATCATCTTGTGGGGGAGATGGGTGGCATAAAAATTTAATAAATAAACAAAGAGATACTGTGTGTATGAAGGAACAGGCAGAGGAAGAATCTGCAGTTGAAGATGCAGCGGGAGGAAACAGAGCAAGCAAAGGAAAGATCTGATAGAATAGAATAGAATAGAATAGAATAGAATAGAATAGAATAGAATAGAATAGAATAGAATAGAATAGAATATTGGCCAAGTGTGATTGGACACACAAGGAAATTGTCTTTGGTGCATATGCTCTCAGTGTACATAAAATAAAAGATACATTTGTCAAGAATCATGAGGTACAACACTTAATGATTGTCATAGGGTACAAATAAGCAATCAGGAAACAATCAAAATTAATATAAATCGTAAGGCTACAAGCAACAAGTTACAGTCATACAGTCATAAGTGGGAGGAGATGGGTGATAGGAACGATGAGAAGACGAATAGTAATAGTAATGCAGCCTTAGTGAATAGTTTGACAGTGGTGAGGGAATTATTTGTTTAACAGAGTGATGGCGTTCGGGGAAAAACTGTTCTTGTGTCTAGTTGTCTTGGTGTGCAGTGCTCTCTATAGCGTCGTTTTGAGGGTAGGACATGAAACAATTTATGTCCAGGATGCGAGGGGTCAGTAAATATTTTCACTTTTTGACTATGGGGGGGGGGGGAGAGCCACAGCTTTTGAAGCAAGAGTTACTTTTCCTCTTCCTATCCCCAGCCCCACTCCCACCCCCAGCCCAGAGTAACAAGCAACAAGCTTAAATGAAAGTGCTGAAACAAACGCATGAGTCAAAGAGGAAAGGGGTGAAACACAGGAAAGACTTTTAAAAGTGTTTGGAGTTGTCTGTGCAGAACTCTATATGTACAGTTTATTAAGGCAAGGTCACTTTATTTGATGCAAATGTCTAGGGCCTTTTTTTAACCCCAAAGCCAAGTGACTTTTTAGAGGGGGGCGGGTTCCTGCCCCTTTTTCCCATCACTTCCTCAATGATGCACTACACTGTTATTTATTTATTTATTTATTTATTTATTTATTTATTTAGTGAGATTTATATACCGCCTCACAGTGCAAGCACTCTCTAAGCAGTTTACACCAGTAAGCAATGTATATTTATATTGCCCCCAACAATCTGGGTCCTCATTTTACCTACCTCGGAAGGATGGAAGACTGAGTCAACCTTGAGCCAGTGAGATTTGAACCGCTGACCTGCGGATCAGTGTCAGCTAAAGTGGCCTGCAGTACCTGCCTCTAACCGCTGCGCCACCTCGGCTCTTAGATGGTACAAAGTAGTTATAATGATAATGTCATGTTTTATATTTATAGTTTCTGTTTAATGTCCTGATTACTTTTCACAGGAAAGTAAATTGAATCAATAAGTCAAGTCAAAGTAAAATTTAATTAAGAGCCGTGGTGGTGCAGCTGTTAGAATGCAGTACTGCAGGCTATTTCTGCTGACTGCCGGCTGCTGACAGTTTGGCAGTTCGAGTATCACCGATTCAATGTTGACTTATCCTTCCATCCTTCTGAGGTCGGTAAAATGGGGAATCAGAATGTTGGGGGCAATATATGCTGAACTCTGTAAACCGCTTAGAGGGGGGCTGTAAAGCACTGAGAAGCGGTATATAATTCTAAGTGCTCTTGCTATGGACACCTGACTTTAATGATTTCTGCAACTTGGTTTTGAAACTTCCCTTAATGTGACCATTTATTATTGTTAACTTTTGCTGCATGTCTGCCACCTAGTGACCCTTCAAGAAACGTATGATCAACTGCTCTGGCCGTTTAAATCCCAATAAGCAAAGCCTCCTGCTGTCACTTTAGTGCAGTGTTTCCCAACCTTGGCAACTTGAAGATCTCTGGACTTCAACTCCCAGAATTCCCGAGCCAGCGAATGCTGGCTCGGGAATTCTGGGAGTTGAAGTCCAGAGATCTTCAAGTTGCCAAGGTTGGGAAACACTGCTTTAGTGCTTTGTAAAAGAACAGCCACCAATCTTCGTCTTAACAAAATGCTCCTTGGATGTTCTTGATTAATTTTCTTTTACCTTTAAATGCAAAAGTAGAATCTGTGCCGATTCCATATATCTGTATAATCCTCTTGTCCACCTAGAATGCTAAACTGTGCAAAGTAATTGGACGATTAGGGAAACGAACTAGCTGAAGTTGTGTCAGGCAAACTAAACAAGCACCATGTGGATTGCTTGGTCACCCTTGCTCGAGAGATGAAAAAAGCAAGCAAGGAAGGGATGCTTCGTGTTATAAATCCCAACCCCAAAGCATTTAATTAGTTAATTGAATTTTCCTGGCAAGCGGCAGGGTTCCTTTGGCGTCAATGAGAGACTGCAGCTAGGGCAAAGGCTACAGAAGCAGGAGAAGGCGTGTTAAATGGCTCTTTAGCAGACATTAGTTCTGGGCTATTTCCAGGCTTCAACCACATGGTGAAATGAGTCCATGGCACTTCATTCATTTTAAGATGGTCACACCGATGTAATAAAAAGTAATTGCTTACTTTAATACCCACTCCTGTATACTTATTGTTGGGGGTTTTCCTAAACTACATTACCATTCTATAATGATCTTGGCGATCATTTCAACATCTTTGCAACTCTTATTCATCTTTTTTGGGGACATTTGCATCATTTGGACAAGCAGGGGTTGTTGGACTTTCTCCCCCCCCCCATTTTATGGAGTCTAAACTTTCAAGCAGTGTTTCCTTATTTATTTTAGTCTGAAAACAGAAAATAATAATAATACATACATACATACATACAACGAATTATGTAAGTAAGAAAACATCTTGTGTTAAAGATTTCAGGTGCATTTGTGTTGTAAATAGTCACAGAGACGATTCAGTCATCCCATTTCTAGTAACTTTCAGTGAATACATAAAACTGATTTTACTGTAGGTTTATTTATTTATTATTTATTTATTTAGATGCTCTTCTATGCCGCCCTACTCCCTGAGGACTCAGGGCGGCGTACAACATTTTGAAGAACAACTAAACATTAAAATTATTAAAAACAATTTTAAAAAGTATCCAAAACAACATACAACACCATGCATACATGGGGGAAAGTAGTCTCAAAGTCACCCCGCCTGCAGGAAGAGCCATGTCTTAATGGCTTTTCGGAAGGCCAGCAAGGTGGGGATAATTCTGATCTCTGGGGGTAGTTGGTTCCAGAGAGCAGGGGCCCCCACAGAGAAGACCCTCCCCCTAGGCCCCGCCAGCCGGCATTGTTTGGCTGACGGGCCCGGAGGAGGCCCACTCTGTGGGACCTAACCGGTCGAAGGGAAGTATGAGGTAGGATGCAGTCCCGGAGGTAACCTGCTCCTAAGCCATGTAGGGCTTTAAAGATGATGATCAACACCTTGAATTGTACCCGGAGACTGATGGGCAACTAATGCAACTGGCAGAGTATGGGTGTTACATGGGTGTATCTTGAAACACCCACCACAGCACGCGCAGCCACATTTTGCAGCAGTTGAAGTCTCCAAATACTCTTCAAGGGTAGCCCCATGTAGAGCGCATTACAGTAGTCCAAACGGGACGTGACAAGGGCATGAGTGACCGTGAGTAAAGCCTCCTTCTCCAAGAATGGTCGCAATTGGTGCACCAGGCGAACCTGGTTAGGAAGGTTAAATCTGACAGCTCTCTTATTGTGTCCAAAGTACTATCCAATCTGATAAGCAGCCCAAGCCTTCAAGCTCGGCTTCCCCCAGTCACCTTTGCTCAAGGTGCTAATCTTTTAAAGATGTAAAGCAGCCACCCCCAACCTTTTGGGCACCAGGGACTCGTTCCGTGGAGAAAGGTTTTTCCACGGACCAGAGGGAGGTGTGATTTTGGGTGCTGCCTGCATCCCGTGGATGGGGCTTCACTTGTTTGCGTGGCCCATTTCCTGGCAGGCTGCAGACTGGTGCCAGTCCACAGACTGGGAGTTGGGGACCCCCGATGTAGAGAACTTGTTCCAATGAGATCTAGCAAACTCCTAGCCATGGATTATTATTTTAGGTATTGTTGCACATGATCCCAGATTCGGCTTATGATAACTCACTCACACTTTCATAGTCCTGGTCAACAACCACACTTAAGTCACTTTCAGCTGAACACTTAAGCACAAGATGTTCTTTGGAATGCACAGAGATCCAGTGAATTTAAACTAACAGTAAAATAGTCTATATTTGCTCTTTTTCACAAGGGCCCGCACTTTCATCCACACTAACCCATGTCCTTCTCGACTAGGCTGGCAGGCACTAGCCAAAGTTTGGAGCCAACATTTTTCACTGCCTTTGTCATTTCAAACAGTCACAGTTGCTTGTAATTTGAACATTATCTGTAAATCGGACTAGCAGTGCTGGCGAGAGGGGTGGGGAAAGGAGCCCAGATTGATTAAAAACAGGTTTCCAGTGTTTTGATTCTATGATGGAAGCCCCCACTCCCTTTTTCTTTTTAGCATGTCAGGATGGCTTGATGATAATATTATATGATAATATGGATGATAACATGGCAGACGGGCATGGCTAGTCTAGCGAAGAGAAGGACCAGGGGAGACATGATAGCAGTGTTCCAATATTTGAGGGGCTGCCACAGAGAGGAGGGGGTCAAGCTATTTTCCAAAGCACCCGAAGGTCAGACAAGGAATCATGGATGGAAACTGATCAAGGAGAGAGTCAACCTAGAAATAAAAAAGGAACTTTCTGACAGTGAGAACAATCAACCAGTGGAACAGCTTGCCTTCAGAAGTTGTGGAAGCTTCATCACTGGAGGCTTTCGAGAAGAGATTGGACTGCCATTTGTCAGAAATGGTGTAGGGTCTCCTGCTTGGGTGGGGGGTTGGACTAGATGACCTACAAAGTCCCTTCCAACTCTGTTAATCTGTTAATGTCCATGGATATCCAAAAGGCTCACTTGTAGATGTTGCTGGCTTGGACATTGTGGTCTTAACACAATCTACCAAATTGGAAAAGATTGGTGTATAGCTTTAAAAAATAATAATGCCAATGTCATCCGATGCATACAGAGATGTTTAAGTAGTTTTATAAATATATGAATAACAGGAGAGAAAATAGCTGTGTGCAAAGCTTTGTACTTGGATGAAATCTGTTAATTGTGCACCCAAAGACAAATGCATTCTAATAAGTTTGTTACAAAGTGTTATTGTGCTTCATGCCATTGGAGAGCTTTAATGAGCCCATGGGTACCTTTTCCTTTGGCTTATTTACAGAGGCACTCATCCTCAATGTCCTCAGCCAGCAAACACCTCTGTCTCTCCAAAGAGACTTGCTTTCATAGCACACCTTAATTAAGGTTTGGGTGAGCACTGCCTGTGTCTGCATTATGCATAACTACAGACCAGTGGTGGGTTCTAACTTACCTCTCTGCCGGTTCGCTTCCTCCCATGCCACATGGCCATGTGCGTGCGAAGCGTGTGCGCGCATGCGCAGTGCCAAAAAATCCAACCCCCCCCAAAAGCCAAAAACAAGGTGATGACGTATGTGCAATGCCAGAAACTTGGCTTCTGCACATGCGCAGAAGAAAAAAACCGGGGGGGGGATTCCCCCCCAAAAATTTTTCAAACAACAGTAATAAAAAAAAGATGGCGGCATCCATGGAGCAGCACCGACAAAACTGGTTCCATGACATCATTGTAACATCACCAGCGGGTTGCTACCGGTTCGGGCGAACCGGTCTGAACTGGGAGGAACCCACCTCTGCTACAGACCCATTCTTTTAAAGTCTTTTTAATGTTTAGGTTGGAAATGCCTCTCCGTTCTCCGTTCAATATGCATATAGGGCCTTCATCTACTTGCAGTGAACCATGTCCCAAACGTGGATGCCTGGCAAGCAAATCTTTGTTTCTATTGAGTCTTCATTGTGTTGTCTTCATCTTATCCCAGCCCTTGAGGGAGCCAGCCTTAAGTCACCCTTAGCTCTACCACTACCAATGTTGCCTGTTCTCTGTTATTCCCACACTCTGAAAGACTTCAAACATTTGTCTCTTGAATATTTAGTAGTTGAAACATTCTGGGTGTGCCTGTAAGTGTTCCAGAGAATGGGTACCTATTATGAGCAATAATTAATGAAGCAGGATTTACAACCGTAACAGGAAGAAAATGTACAGGTGGTTCTCGACTTACAGCAGTTTGTTTAGTGACCATTCAAAGTTATAATAGCACTGAAAAAAGTGACTTACGACCATTTTTCACACTAAAGACTGTTGCAGCATCCCCATGGTCACACGATTTACATTCAGATGCTTGACAATTAGTTCATATTTATGGATGGTTGCAGCAGCCTGTGATGATGTTATCTGAGGGACCATCTCTACCCAACCCACTAGAGCAGGAAGGCAAGAAATGTTGTGGGTCCCATCCCCTAGGGCTGTGATGGCGAAACCTATGGCATGCATGCCAGAGGTGGCACGCAGTGCCTTCTCTGTGGACACACAAGCCGTTGCCTCAGTTCAGCTCTGCCGCGCATGTGCACGCCACCCACTGGCCAGCTGGTCTTCGGGTCTCTGCCTTGCATGCGTGAGGGCCAGGGTGGGGGTGGGGCATGCACATTCATGGCAGGGGGGGTCATATGCAGGAGCCATGCACACATTGCATTGGGGGGTTCACACACACACTTTGGGCACTTGGTCCAGAAACGGTTAGCCATCACTGCCCTAGGGAGATACATCTGGCACGACCTGAAGAAGGGCCTCCTCCGTGGTGGCTCCCTCTCTCTGGAACATCATTCTCCCAAATATTAGATTGGCTCCCATTCTAACGCTCTTCTGGAAGGCACTGAATACATGGTTCCGCTAATAGGCCTGGGGAACCCAGAGCAGGATGGAACCCATTAAATGGCTTATATCAGGGGTCGGGAACCTTTTTGACTAAGATAGCCATGAAAGCAAAAAATTTGGAAATTTATTTCAGTGAGAGCCATATAATATATTTTAAAAGTGAATTCAACTAAATGTCAATAGGGACAATGGGATATTGAGAGAATCCCTGTCTTTGTGCTGTTTAATTTGTTGCTGCTGTAGCAGCTTCCTTGCTCCAAAGTGATATTTGTCTTTGAGTTGGTGATTTCCATCATAGCATTGGTAATGATTCTTTCTTTCTTTCTTTCTTTCTTTCTTTCTTTCTTTCTTTCTTTCTTTCTTTCTTTCTTTCTCTTCTTCTTCTTCTTCTTCTTCTTCTTCTTCTTCTTCTTCTTCTTCTTCTTCTTCTTCTTCCTTCCTTCCTTTCTTCTTCTTCTTCTTCTTCTTCTTCTTCTTCTTCTTCTTCTTCTTCTTCTTCTTTCTTTCTTTCTTTCTTTCTTTCTTTCTTTCTTTCTTTCTTTCTTTCTTTCTTTCTTTCTCTCTGCAAACCAATCCCCACCGTGGCTCCTTTCTCCCTCGCCCAGCCCTCTTCCAAGACGTCAAGTGCGGGGAACCGCACCAAGCGAGGTAGGTGGGTGGGTTGCTGAAGAAGCCCCGGAGCCCCGCCGCCAACCTGCGTCTCCTGCTGGGAAGGAGCCTCTGTCGCTGTCTCTCGCGGGGTTCCAGCCACCCGACTGAGTCCCTGACCGCGGCACCGGCAGGGTTAATGCGTATGGGAGAGGAGAGAGAGCGCTACCCGCCGCCGCTGCTACTTTCACCGCTCTGATATTTCTTTGGTGGGCGCGCGCGGGAGGGACCATGGAGCAGAGGCGCCCGGCAGCTTAAGGCAAGAGGCGGGTGGGAGACGCGGGCAGGAGCCTGTCGCCGCCGCCGCCACTTCTGGCATCCCCACGCCTCTCACCCCGCTCGCCGGGTGCCTCTGCTCCATGGTCCCTCCCGCGCGCGCCCACCAAAGAAATATCGGAGCGGTGAAAGTAGCAGCGGCGGCGGTAGCGCGCTCTCTCCTTCCCTCCCTGCATGGGAGGGAAGGAGAGAGCGCGCTACCGCCGCCGCTGCTACTTTCGCCGCTCCAATATTTCTTTGGTGGGCCTCCGCGGGAGGGACCGCTGAGCAGAGGCACCCGGCGAGCGGGGTGAGAGGCGTGGGGATGCCAGAAGTGGCGGCGGCGGCGACAGGCTCCTGCCCGCGTCTCCCACCCGCCTCTTGCCTTAAGCTGCCGGGCGCCTCTGCTCCATGGTCCCTCCCGCGCGCGCCCACCAAAGAAATATCGGAGCGGTGAAAGTAGCAGCGGCGGCGGTAGCGCGCTCTCTCCTTCCCTCCCTGCATGGGAGGGAAGGAGAGAGCGCGCTACCGCCGCCGCTGCTACTTTCGCCGCTCCAATATTTCTTTGGTGGGCCTCCGCAGGAGGGACCGCTGAGCAGAGGCACCCGGCGAGCGGGGTGAGAGGCGTGGGGATGCCAGAAGTGGCGGCGGCGGTGACAGGCTCCTGCCCGCGTCTCCCACCCGCCTCTTGCCTTAAGCTGCCGGGCGCCTCTGCTCCATGGTCCCTCCCGCGCGCGCCCACCAAAGAAATATCGGAGCGGTGAAAGTAGCAGCGGCGGCGGTAGCGCTCTCTCTCCTCTCCCATACGCATTAACCCTGCCGGTGCCGCGGTCAGGGACTCAGTCGGGTGGCTGGAACCCCGCGAGAGACAGCGACAGAGGCTCCTTCCCAGCAGGAGACGCAGGTTGGCGGCGGGGCTCTGGGGCTTCTTCAGGCGCTTGGCTGGAGAACAGCGGGGATGTGGCCATGGCCGTTTTTTAGCTCCCCCCGTCCCGGCTGAACGCCGCCATTTGGGTTATTTTTCCCTCTGTGCATGCGCGCGCATGCACAGAGGGAAAAATAACCCAAATGATTGTGGTCAGCCGGGACGGGAAAGCGGTGATTGTGTTCAGCCGGGACGGGAAAGCGGGCAGGAGAAGCTCCGCGCCGCAACCGCCGCCAGTTCCATCGGCTATACGCCGAAGGACTGGCCCGGGCGAACCGGGAGGATTTCACCCCTGCTGCGAGCCATATGCAGTCATCAAAAGAGCCACATCTGGCTCGCGAGCCATAGGTTCCCGACCCCTGGCTTATATGAATATGTGTTGTCGCTGGGATAGGAGTGGGTGGGGGGCTATTATTTTATTATTTATTATTATTTATTATTTTTTATTATTTTTATATGATGTTTTTATATTTGTGTAAGCCACCTTGAGTCACCATGGGTGGCAATATAATTTTTCAAATAAATAAATAGATAGATAGATAGATGATAGATAGATAAATAGATAGATAGAAAGATAGATAGATAAAAATAAATAAATAAAATCACCTTTTTGTGACCTTCTGACAGGCAAAGTCAATGGGGAAGCCAGTTCCATTTAGCAACCCTCTTACTAGCTTAAAAACTGCAGGGATTCACTAAACAACAGTGGCAACAATGATTGCAAAATGGGGCAAAACTCACTTAATGAATTTCTCACTTAGCAACATAAATTTTGGGGTCAGTTGTGGTCCTAAGGCGAGGACCACTTATATCTACAGGTGTCCCTCCCCACTTAATGACCACTTGTTCAGCCACCATGCAAACTTACAATGGCACAGAATGAGTGGTTACTTGCAACCAGTCCTCATAGTTAAGATGGAGGCCGTGTCCCTGCAGCAGTTTGTGGACTTCACTTCTCGCTTCTAACAAGAAAAGTCAGTGTAGAAGCTGGCAGAAAGTCACAAACAGTGATCAGGTCACATCCTCACATAATGATGGTATAGGACCATGATGGCGAACCTATGGCACGCGTGCCACAGGTGGCACACAGAGCCCTCTCTGCAGGCATGCCAGCTGTTGCCCCAGCCGAGCTCCACCGTGCATGCGGGCGCGCCTCCTGCCAGCCAGCTGGTCTTCATGTCTTTGCCACGCATGCATGGGGGGCGAGGTGCATGTGGGAGACACGTGTGTGCATGCATGGGAGACAGGGGGGATGCATGGGAGGCACTCACATTGCATTTTGGGGCCTCACGCAGTACCTCCATGCTCCGTTTTGGCTTCCAGGTTGCTGCAGGAGGCCTTCCAGGCCCAAAATGGGGCACGGGGCGCGCGCACACTTCCGGCATGCGATGACAAAAAGGTTAGCCATCGCTGGTATAGGATTTGCTTAACGATAGCAATTAAAAGTGCTAGAACTACTAAGCACCACAGTCTTATAATGTTACACCTTATCTCCATGTCACTTAGCAATGGAAATTCTGGCCCCAATTACTGTTGTTAAGTGAGGGCCAACTGTACAGGCAATAAGTGACACAAAGCCCAGCACCTGGTTATAAATCTCCTACCAAGAGGCAAGTCAAAAAAACCCCTATGGGTCTGGGAAGAAAAGCAGGAGAAAATTAAATAGATTAGAATCTCTTAGACAAGCAGGGGACACAAAGTAAATAGCACTGATGATGTTACCTAGTCATGAAATGTCTGCAAGTAGACAATCAAGGTCAGGGAGCTTCAAGGGCTCCACAATTCAATCCTGAGCTACCGATATTCTCTTCTATTGAAATCCTTAACTCAGAGGTCCCCAAACTTGGCAACTTTAAGACTTGTGGACTTCAACTCCCAGAATTCTCCAGCCAGCATAGATCTACTCTTGATCTATTCCCAAAGGTGCTTTTTCAAAAGGCAACTGGATTTTCTTGTTTTTTCCTTGGAAGATGTTTCATTTCTCATCCAAGAAGCTTCTCCAGAATTGAAGAAGCTTCTTGGATGAGAAGTGAAATGTCTTCAAGGAAAAAACAAGAAAGTCCAGTTGCCTTTTGAAAAAGCACCTTTGGGACAACCTTGTGACCTGGATGACTGAGAAGCTCCATAGACCTCTTGATCTATGCCTTGTACCCCCCTTGTGATCAGTGGGAGCTAAGGAGTCTGTATCATTGAATTTGGACATCTAAGGGAGGGAAGAAAGGTGACTATAGCAACTTAAATCAGAGGTAGCAGAGGCAAATAAGGATTAGCAATGCGGACAACATACCGTATTTTTCGGAGTATAAGACGCACCGGAGTTTTTGGGGAGGAAAATAGGGGAAAACAATCTGCCTACCAGGTATTTATCTGGCTAGCATCCTTAGTCTGGTCAGCTTCGGCACATTATTTTATCCCCTGGTTAGGACTTAAAAAAACCTTCTTCTGAGAGTAACAATGAAAGAGCCTGCAAGCCAGTAAGAGCTGGGAAGATCGTTAGCACCTGGTTAGGGCTAAAAAAAAACTTATTTGGAGCAGCTGCAGCACATTATTTTATCTCCTGGTTAGGATTTAAAAAAACCTTCTGAGAGAATAACAATGAAAGAGCCTGCAAGCCAGTAAGAGCTGGGAAGATTGTTAGCACCTAGTTAGGGCTAGAAAACAACTTATTTGGAGCAAGTAGAGCAATGAAAACAAACCCTGCAAAGACTTAGGGCTGGAAAAGCACCTTCTGAGAGAGTAACAATGAAAGCGCCTGCAAGGTAAGAGCTGGGAAGATCTGTTAGCACCTAGTTAGGGCTGGAAAAAAAAGCTACATTCGAAGTATAAGACGCACCTGAATTTTCAGCCACTTTTAGGGAGGAAAAAGGTGCGTCTTATACCCCGAAAAATACGGTATTTTATGCCAGTGTAGTTTTTGGCCAGTTGGGTGAATTGTGCTATGAATAGGTAATAGGGGAAGGTATGAGAGAATGTGAAAAGAGGAAAGGAACCACCAGCTTGCTCCTTTTTCAAATCAACTACAGACAGAAACCAGATCAGGTCTCTGGTGATCAGATGAGGCTGGATGCCTTCATGAAGAGATGTCCATGTTTATTTGTATATGAAGATCCGTCTTATTTTTTTTTAAAGACCAAACCTAACACTGCACATGTTCATGCTCTCTCTGCTCTGCTCTTCACCCACCTGTCATCTCACCCATCTCTTTGCATTGAAGAGCTGCTCTCCACCACTGTCACAAAAATGCATCCATGAATGTGCATTTGTATGGAAGAAAATGTCCTTGATCTCTTTCCAGATTTCTACATGACAGTCCAGTTGCATCTCCCCGAAGCAAGGCTCTTAGGAGCACTGACCCAAATAGTTCTTTGCTTTTCTATTTCCAGCATGGGCAGGGATTTCAACAACTTGCAAAAGGGTTGGCCCTTCCCTTCCTCTTTTAAAGAAGACTCTTTACCAAAAAGAGGGCGAGGAAAGGTCGCAAGACATGATCTCTGGTGGTTTTGTGTATACACTCTTTAGCTAATGTTGAGTAGGACTTAGCAATAACTGTAGGGTGGGAGAAGGCATTCGTAGCTGCTCTAAAGGAAGAGTTCCCAAGCCCTGAGCTACAGCCAAGATCACATTCAACATTCACACAGCAATAACTCACAGAATAGCTTGTTTGGGAGAGAGAATGTCAAGAGCAAAGAATCAGGATCATTCGTGAAATTGCAGCATAGAAGATTTATTCAAATCTATACACAATAATCTAATTAATTAACAGCACTAAATTAGCATTAGATAAGGGTCAACAGAATTCTTGTGGGGAGCTGGACTTTGATCTCTTGTGGCAACACAAGGACTCTAAACTGATGACACATTTAACTCTGATCCCCCCCCAGCTCTGCCTACACTTTTCCTACAGGAAGGGGTGGCAAACAACATGATCAGGGGAGCAAGGATATGATATCGAGCACTTATAGAAATGCGTGCATACTGAAATTCACCTGCTTGATGAAGCTAGATATGCCTGTGATGGCAAAAAGCAAATCTGACTAACCTCTTCTGAAGGTGGTGATGTTTGCACTGAAAGAAAGCAAAGGATTTGTTCAGGCTGTAGGAGAATTTTCTCAGGGATACATTTGAATTGACCAGGAAACTTTGCACTGAAGTACAATTGGCTGGTTTATTGACAGTGCTGGAGGCAAAGCTAGGCTTAAAGAGGGAAGAGGTTACAGTCCTTCTTTAGACATCTATGCAAATGAGAGCACATAGTGTTGGATCAGCAGCAAGGCATTTGATTAGATAAAGACAACAGCAAATATTCGAATATAAATGTGCCTAATGATGTCACTGAGCCAACGGAGTGTGTTTTGAAGTGGTAAGACAGGACTACTGGAGCAGTGGGGGGTTGAAAGAACAAGGAGGCAATTTTCCAGGAAGATAGTTTCTCTTCTCTAGGGAGGAACTTGCTTTGGCTTTCTTGGAACCCCAGGACTGCAGTTGAGGCCTAAGTGCAATGGCAGCTGGTTGAGACTGCTGAAGACTCTGGACCTCTACTTCAGGCCCAGCCTGAAGTAGAAGATGAATGCTGCTGTGATTGGGGTGGGGTGGGGAAATAGTTGAGTATGAGAAGCTGGCGGCATTTGTCAGAGGCAGCCGTGGCACCGGGGCTGAAGTCTGGCAGCTGGCTGAGACTGCTGAAGGCTCTGGGCTTCTACTTCAGGCCCAGCCATGGGGTTTTCACTGACAAGTGCCACAGTGCAGGATTGGGATGGGGCAGCTGAGGCTTTGCATCACACTGCAGCGTTTCTCCAACCTTTGTGCAACCTGCACCGGGCCTGTCAGGGCCTCTCCCACCCCACTGAGGCACCCAATGCCCCTTACATATAACAACATCTGCTCAACAGCCTGCAAGAACAACTTCAACTGGAAGTGCCATGATTGCAGTTGTTAAGTGAAGTGGTCATGTAATATCCTGCATAAGATTCTGGTTCCAATTGTGATCATAAGTTGAGTACTACCTGTATGCAAGACTTGATTTATTGTCAGGTCCCCAAAACCAAGAAGGACATGTAGTGACTCTTCCAAGTATATTTCTTTATTGTTCTCACCTACAGACAGAATCTTGCCCAACTAAAGGAAACCACATGACCTCTTTCTCTCACATAACCTATCTGAACTGAGTTGTTGATTACTCCTCTGGGATGTACTTCTTCCCACCTCCTTACTACAATCCATCACATTTATTCACTTTAAGACACATGAAGCATATTGGTAGAGAGGTGATATGATTTACTCTTTCCATTTTTCTGTCTTTGGAAGCAACTAGAACTAGTGGTTGCAATCATTATAGCTCAAGAAATTACACATTAAAACTACTACAATGGTGAAATGTTAAATATGCCCAAACCCAGTGTTTTTCTTGTCTACATTTGTAATATGAAGGATCTAAGACCACTGCATTGGTCAATAATTGTAAAAGCTGGGTACTTTTTCTATTCTGAGGATGAGTTTGCAGTTTCTATTTTACCAATATGCCAATTTGGGGATTAATAATCATGTGCTTTCTTTTTTAAAATTAAGCAAGATCTGACCTCTTCCTCTGGTGAAACATACTTATTTCAACAGAATACCAGAGGCAAGGTCTGTGGTTGAGATGAAAATGAAAGAAGATTCTGGAAACAACTTAGAAAGAGAAGCTACATTTTTGTAAAAAAAAATCTTACCTAAACAAGAACAATGAATCTTTTCTATGGCTTGATTTGGACTTTATTCCATGGTGAGAACTCTTGGAACTGGGGAGTAGATTAGATTTGGGTTCAGCTACCTGCAACAAAGTTATATGCATGTTGGACAATTTAGCCAATGATGTGGAGCACAGTTTCTCTCTGGTCCTTTTGGCAGATGACAAAATTGTGAAAGGAAGGCAGAAATACAAATATAGAGCATTACAATCTAGGGACACCCATTTATGCTTCACGGTCGAATTGCAATAGAGAAACTACAATGCGAGATAGAAACGTATTAGAAGCTTTTGACTACAATTACATCAAGGAATTCAGGTAGGGCTGGGGGATGTTTTAGTCTACTGATCTGATGGTAGCTGGTTTCAGAATACATTGAAAAATTGGTGGGTAAGCAATATACCAGTTTTCTTTCTTTCTTTCTTTCTTTCTTTCTTTCTTTCTTTCTTTCTTTTTTTTTCTTTCTTTCTTTCTTTCTTTTCTTTTCTTTTCTTCTTTTCTTTTCTTTTTTTCTTTTCTTTTCTTTTCTTTTCTTTTTCTTTCTTGAAGAAGAATGCATAGCCATTTAAACACCATTCTAAGTAAGTAATATAGATCCATTCTTGCTCAAACAGGTAAAAGGCAATCATTTTATTTTGAATTGATGTTGATGTTTCATATCCATGTTTCAGTTTGCTATGTTTTCCTTACTCATCCTATGTCTGGCAACCTTTTTCAGCCTATTTTCATTCATCCTGAACCTCAAATCTGACATCATCAGGGATGTTTAAAAGGGGGGATGAAATTGCCAGAAGCCTTGAAGAAGCCTGTGTAATAGGGCAAAGAAAAAATGAAGAGAAATCAAATGCTATAACAATGTCTGAACAACTAAAGTTTAAGACTGTAAAAGGAAGAAATATAAAGCTGGCTTATTTGATCAAAGTTAAAATAATATATTGTTACTTCTGGCTACTCTTTGGATTTTCTGCTGATGAAAGGACTGAAAAAATGTTTTATGGATTTATGTATAGATAAGAGATGGGATACGGTATAAAGCAATAAATGTTTGTAACCTAAGAGAGGATGAAAAGTTACTAAATTTGTTCAAACGTGTGATGAAAATTGGAAGTCGCTTCTTTATATATTTCTTTTCCCTTTACTACGCTCTTATTTTTTTATTTCTTCTTTTTCCTTTTTAGTCTTTCTATTTTTCCCCTCTAAATTTATATTAGATTTTATTATAATAATCCAAATTCTTAATAAAAAATCAGCAAAAAGTTTCTAGGGGGAGTGGATTAGTGAAATGAGATTGACCAGTATGAAAGGCAACACAGATTATCAGCCTTTCTCTAGTGAAAAATCCATTTGTCTAAAATAAACATATTAAAATGGTAATGCATTCACAGGAAAAATGTGCATGAACAAGCCTTCATTAGAGATAGTTACATAAAGAAGAAGAAGGACAAACTGCTCCATTCCAATGTCAAAACAGAAGAGGGCTTAGAAGAGATCCCACAGGGCTGGGCACGTTCTTGAAAGCTTCCTACTCTTCATTCCTCCTGTTTTCCAAGTTTTCCTTTTGCCCCATGCATTTCTCTCATTTTCCTGGCCCAATTTTCTCGGCTGCCTGTGAAATCTCCTTCTCTAAAGAAGTTTCGTTCACTCTTGAAATAGGATGTTAATATTTGTCCTGCTCATTCTTTGGTTTGTTTTTATCCCCCCCCCCATCCACCCCTTCTTGCCGATTGCAATGCGTCTTTTTTTCCAAATGGATGCTAACATCTACGAACGCTGCTTGCTGAAAAGGGATTTGCACTGCAGGCAGGCACTCAGTTCAGGCACCGGGGAGGCTGGTTCATTTTGTCGACTGCTGCATTTCAAATTGAGGGAAATCCATGACGGGCTCTCTTTAAGAAAAGTGATTATATAAATCAGCTTTGACTAACATGGTGTTCTTCAGACATCTGGGACCAAATTTAATAGTTCACAAGCCTTCTTAACTTGGGGATAACTGAAGATGAACCCTTCTGAAGAGCAATCTGTTTAGAGAAGATGAGTAAATTCTTTCCTCTTTATCCAATTAATTTCATGCAGGCTACAGAGACTTAAGTGGAACTCTGGATGCACTGTTTCGTTCTGGGGTCTGTGTTATTATTATTATTAGTAGTAGTAGTAGTAAAAATGGTTGTAACTGTTTTTCAGTTTGCTGGATGCTGGAGACTCCTAAATTAGTGATTTCATCCCATGGTGGCTCAGCGACTATCGGCTGCAAATATAGAAGAGGGGATGAAGAAGCTGTCAAGTACTGGTGCAAAGAAGAAAGATTTAGATTCTGTTCTCTTAACCGGACCATCCGAACAACAGGATCAGAGAAAGAGGTGAAACAGAATGGAATGTCCATCAAAGACAACCATGTACTTCGTGAATTCAGTGTGGTCATGGAGAACCTCACTCACAACGATACTGGGACTTACCTATGTGGTGTGGAGAGAAAATATGACACCTGGCAGCCAGTGGAATTAATCGTTATTGCAGGTATCCTTTTGCTGTAGTTATTATTTTAGGAAGAGAGGCATCATGTAACCATAGGAAGGCAAGTCACTGTTGTTTCTATCTAAACACTAGAAATCTGTACAGGTAGTCCCCAACTTACAACCATTTTTTTAGTGACCATTCCAAGCTACAATGGCACTGAAAAAAGTGACTTACGACCATTTTTCAAATGTACGACCGTCACAGCATGGTCACGTGATCAAAATTCAACTGGCATGTGTTTATGCGGCCTGCAGTGTCGCAGGGTCATGCAATCACTTTTTGCAACCCTTCTGACAAGCAAAGTCAATGGGGAAGCCAGATTGACTGAACAACCGTGTTAGTAACTTCACAACTAGGAACGATGCATTTAACAAATGGGGCAAGAAAGGTCGTAAAAATGGGGCAAAGCTCACTTAGCAAATGTCTCGCTTCTTAGCAACAGAAATGTTGGGCTCCACTGCAGTCATAACTGCGATGTTGTTGTTATTCATTATTGCTTTTGCTTAGATTTTAGAGAATTGCAGTTTCCATTTTAAACGACGACACCTTCATAGCCTCTTAAGTTTGTACAAATAATGTAAAGATGTATAAGAGCCATAGTGTATTAAGCAGTGGTGGGTTCCTACCAGTGTGGTCCACTCTATAGCACTGGTAGCAGCCCGCTAGTGATGTCACAGTACCGGTGCGGTCAGTTACCGGTGCCTGGGTGCCACCATTTTTTTTAAAAAAATTTTTTTTAATTTAAAAAAAAATTTCTTCTGCGCAAGCCCAGAAGCTGAGCTTCCTGCACTGCGCATGAGCTGCCTTCCTACCCCACAGTGAGTCCAAGCAGGGGAGGATGGCTGAGGGAGCTCGTGAGACGCTGAAAGAACAGGCGGCAGGAGCTATCTCCATTCCCCTCCCTTCAGCAGTCCGAGAAGCCACGAACGTGCAGTGATGATCCTAGGCATTTTCGCACATTTGAGGCTTCTCGAGCTGCTGAGTGGAGCAATCCCCCCCCCGCTGCTCCGGCCGCTGCCAAGCTCCCGAGGCCCATGCCCACCCGGTCACATGGCTGGCAAGCCACACCCACGAAATAAGCCACGCACACAGAGTGGTAGTAAAAAAAATAGGAACCCGACCCTGGTATTAAGATGCATTAAGATGTATTAACAGCCGTGATGGCACAGTGGTTAGAATGCAGTACTGCAGGGCTAACTCACTGCTCACTCCAGTAGTTCAACTCTGAGTGGCTCAAGGTTGACTCAGCCTTCCATTCTTCCAAAGTCGGTAAAATGAGGACCCAGATTGTTGGGAGCAATATACTGACTCTGTAAACCACTTAAAGAGGGCTGTAAAGCACTGTGAAGTGGTATATAAGTCTAAGTGCTATTGCTATTGCTATAAACCCGTGATGGCGAACATATGGCACGCATGCCATAGGTGGCACGTGGAGCCATATCTGAGGGCACATGAGGCGTTGCCCTATGTCAGCTCCAGCGTGCATGTGAGCACTGGCCAGCTGATTTTCGACCTTCCGGAGGACGGGGGGAGTTCATTTTCGCCTTCCCCAGGCTTCAAGAAAGCCTCCGGAGCCTGTGGATGGGGAAAAATGGCCCAACGGCCCAACCAGAAGTTCATTTTCCCCAAAAAGCCAAAAACAAGATGGTGGTGCATGCGAAGTGGCGGAAACTCGGCTTCTGCGCATGCGCAGAAGAAGAAAAAATCAAAAATTCAAAAAAAAATCCAAAAAAAAATCCAAAAAAAAAAGATGGCAGCATCCACGGACCGGCACCGACAGAACCGGCTCCGTGACATCATCAGCGGTTTGCTACCAGTTCTATAGAACCAGTGCAAACCGGGAGGAACCCACCTCTGTACTTGAGTGAGCACAGGAGATTTCTCTGCAGGCATCTGCCATAGCAGCCACACAACGCATTGACTTGAGGGTCCTCAATGCAATTCCGTGGGGCGGCCATTTGAAAGATGAGGGTGATACCACTATACCAGGGTGAGAAGAGGATAGGAAAGCAAATCCAGCAGGAGGAAGTCACACAAGCCAGAATGACAGATCTTCTCTTGCCTCATCATATACATCCCCCACCCACCTCAAATGTTCTTGGAGCCTTTCTGACCCTAATTTATAACTAAGGAGCTTTTATAGGCTCAAGCAAAGGTAATTCCTCAGTGTTTGTCTTCTCTTCAATAAATGGTCTATTTTATCATGCAAGACTTGCTTTTATAACAATGAGAGGCAAGGTTTTGTTCTAACAATTTTGTGGAGAGAATTGCTTTACTGTATGTTTTTTGCTCTTTTGAATGGGACATTTGTAAATGAATAGTAATGTATAATATAATATAATATACATAAATATTTTAAATTAGTAGACCATTGCTGGGTATTTTCAAAGGTGCAGCCAAGGTGCACAATACAAAATGTGTGGTTTTCATAGATTTGGCCACAGATAGGGAGTACATCATGCTTGAACTCATGGATCACTGTGTCCTATATTTCTTAAACTGCATGTTCTAAACAGCAGTCTTTATTATTATCATAATATATATATATATATATATATATATATATATATATATATATATATATATATATATATATATATATATATATATATATATATATATATATATATATATATATATATATATATGCATTGCTTACTGGTGTAAACCACTTAGAGAGTGCTTGCACTGTGAGGCGGTATATAAATCTCACAAATAAATAAATAAATAATATTTGAAACAACCTAAGTCCAATTTGGTACTTCTTTTTAATAACTACATAAATCAGGAAATGTGAATGCATTCATTTTTATCTCCTACATTAGTATTTGACAAAAGATGTTATTGTCTACAGATGATGTTTCCACAACTACATCTAGATACGAAGAATATAAAACAGTAGAACCAAGTGAACCTCCGTTATCTCCTGAAAGGTATTCTAATTTCTTGCTTATATTTGATATTTATTTATTTTATTTATTTTATTTGTCAAAATGTATACAAGATAACAGGTATGGTACAAACATAAACAAAAGCACAGTAGGTATAGGTAAATTTGGACAATAGGACAGTAGGACAGGGATGGTAGGCATGATGGTGCGCTTATGCACGCCCCTTACAGACCTCTTAGGAATGGGGTGAGGTCGACTGTAGACAGTCTAAGGTTAAAGTTTTTGGGGTTTGAGGAAGAAACCACAGAGTAAGATTACTCTGTTGCTGAAGTTGTATTTTCGGCAGTCAAGTTTCGAGCGATTTACATTGAGTTTGAATCTATTGTGTGCTCATCTGTTGTTGCGGTTGAAGCTGAAGTATTCATTGACAGGTAGGACATTGTGGCAGATGATTTTATGAACTACATTTAGATCAGATCGAAGGCGATGTAACTCTAAATTATCTAAGCCCAAAATTTCAAGTCTGGTGGAGTAAGGTATTCTGTTGCGAGCAGTGGAGTGGAGGACTCTTCTTGTGAAATATTTCTGGACTCTCTCAATTGTATTAATGTCCGATATGCATGATATTCCAAGGAAAATTCCAGATAGTCTACCAGTAGATACTTCTTAAGTAAAACAGAATGCCAAACTATATTGTAGCTTAGCAGCAATCTAATTATCTCTGGACAATCTGGCCATCATAACCAAAAGCAAAGATTTGAAAATCCAGAACACTTGAAAGGCACTCATTAATTTTCCCCTACTGCATGCCAGGGACCACAATTAACACACCTTATTTGTTCCTTCCACTCTACCAAAATATGATACTTCATACATTTGTTTATTGCTTTGCTGAATCTTTGAATTCCACTCTCCACTTACGGTGCCCAGCAGCTGACGCACAAAGAAATATATCAGAAAACACTTCAATTAAAATATTTCATATATTTTATTTCAGTATAAGAAACACTGAAGTAAAGCAGAAAATACAAGAACTCTATTAAAATTAGGGATCACTAGAAGAGCTTGTCTGGAATGGTATAGGACCGTGGTGGCGAACCTATGGCACGCGTGCCACAGGTGGCACGCGGAGCCATAGCGGAGGGCACGCGAGCGTTGCCCACCGGCAAAACGGAAGTGCGGAAAAACACACTTCCGGTTTGCCGGTGAGCTGTTTTTTGCACTCTGGAGGGTTCAGGGAAGCTCCCTGAAGCCCCGGAATGCAAAAAACTACAAAACGGACAAACCGGAAGTGCATTTTTCCGCACTTCCGGTTTGTCCGTTTTGTAGTTTTTTGCATTCCGGGGCTTCAGGGAGCTTCCCTGAACCCTCCGGAGTGCAAAAAACAGCTCACCGGCAAACCGGAAGTGCGTTTTTCTGCACTTCCGGTTTGCCCGTTTCGTCGTCCCAGGCTCCGGTAAGGCCTTTGCGTGGGGGTGGGGGGGGTGCGCATGTGCAGGGGGCAGCATGGGTGGTGTTGTGCGCATGCGTGGGGGAGGGAATGGGTGTGGGCACACGAGCGCGCGCTAGCGCGCGCACCCCCCCCTTTTTGGCACACGAACCTAAAAAGGTTCGCCACCACTGGTATAGGATCTCCTGCTTGAGCCATGGGTTGGACTAGAAGACCTCCAAGGTCCTTTCCAAATCTATTATTTTATGTTCTAGAGCAGGGTTGTCAAACTCTTATTTCATTGAGGGTCGCATCAAGGTTGTGTTTGAACTCGGAGGGTTGGGGTGTGTGGTCATGGTGGGTGGGGGTGGGGTAGGGGTGGGCATGGTGGGCATTACATGGGATTCGTGTTGGGGGCACCTGTGGTGGCCGAGTGCTAAGGCAGGACTTCCCTCATTCTCATCATAATCACCTTCCTTCCTTCCTTCCTTCCTTCCTTCCTTCCTTCCTTCCTTCCTTCCTTCCTTCCTTCCTTCCTTCCTTCCTTCCTTCCTTTTCTTCTTTTTCTTTCCCTCTTCATTCTCCTTTCTTCTTCCTTCCACTCTCCTTCTTTTTCTTTGTCTTTCCTCTTTTCCTTTCTCCTTTCCTGTCCCTTCTTGCATGCTCAAATGCAAAAGGGGAAACATTTTTCCTTTCCTTTTGTTTTGTTTTTAGTTTGTTTTGATAGCCCTCTGCCAGTGAAAACGGAGCTCTTTTTGGGCCGCGACAGCCTCCTGCAGCCCTCTGCCAGCAGCCCCTCTGAGCTCCGTTTTCGCTGGCAGACGCACCGCGGGCCAGTCCTTTGCTGTTTCCAGGCGGGCCCTGCCAGCCAGATCTAAGCACCCTGTTGTCGGACTGACAACAGAGCTGACTTTCTGTCGGACTGGCTAGTCAAACCTGTGCGTTAATGACTTCAAGACACTTTCAAAAGTAAGGACTTCAGCTTTTAATCACGCTACAGATAAGAACTCAGACCATGCCGATCCCATTCAGGTCAAAGTCAGCTCTGAGATCATCCTCCTCTCAGTGCTATTTATGCAAATCCTCACCATTCCCTCCCCCCAAACCACCATCCGGTGCTGTGAAGCCCTCCCCTCTCAGCTGGACATGGCTTAGATTGCCTCTTTCCGATTGCAGTAACAGGACGTTAATCACCAGCGTCAGGCATTGAACTGCTGATAAGAGTTTGTTGTGTTGGCAACCATCAATCCCCCGATCCAGTGTCTCTCCCTCCCACCAAGGTGCGTATGTCGGCCTTGGCTCGACACCTGTAGGCTGGATCTGGCCCACGGGCCTTGAGTTTTACACCCCTGTTCAAGAGCATTCAGCACAGAACACATGCCATAGCTACATTAAGGAAAAAACCATTTTCTGGCAGGAATTCCGTAGGTAGTATGTTCTGCTGAAAGGATTCTTGTATCAACCAAAAACATTGTATCTCTAGATGGTGTAACATAAAGTACAGACCCCATCCATTTTCCTAGCCTACTTGAAGGTAATGGAAACTCTCCACCATTTTATCATTAATTGTTTTTCAGATACTTCTCTGATTTCACTTTCCATCTGAAGATTAGCCTGACTTCCTTGCTGGGTTGAAGGGGTAAGATAGACTAAGCCCATAGCACGTCATTTGAGAACTGATATGAACAGCCCATGGTAATTCTGTGGAGGTGTTTGTGCCATTTGAATAGGGTTTTTACATCTTCTCAGATATACCAGGCAAATCTACCCTCCCCCAAATATGCTCTTCTGTAATGCTTATATCCCAAAATTATTGTACAATTTTAATTTTCTCTGTTGTAATAGATGTTTGTAATACTTTTTGGATTTTTTTCCTAACTTCATGCTCCATTACTTCTCCATTTTGGCTCAGAGGTTCCTGACATTTACAAATGAACACTTGATTTTTCTCTGTTAGGCACCTTTTCTTTTGTGACATTTTGCATTCACTTCATATTATTAATTATTTATTTATTAGAATATATATATATATATATATATATATATATATATATATATATATATATATATATATATATATACATACACATACACATACACATACACATACACACATGTATGTATATATCAGTGGTGGGATTCAAATTCTTTTTTACTGCTGGTTCTGTGGGTGTGGCTTGGTGGGCATGGCTTGGTGGCGTGGCAGGGGAAGGTTACTGCAAAATACCAATTTCCTCCCAATCAGCTGGGACTCGGGAGGCAGAGAATAGATGGGGGCGGGGCCAGTCAGAGATGGTATTTACCAGTTCTCCGAACTACTAAAAATGTCTGCTATCAGTTCTCCAGAACTGGTCAAAACCTGCTGAATCCCACCTTTGGTATGTATATGTATACACACATAGATACATAGATACATGGATACATAGAGATAGATAGATAGATGAGAGGGAGGGAGGGAGGGAGGGAGAGAGAGGGGGGGGATATAATCACAATATCAGGGCAATTCACAGTCCATAAATACAAATAAAATAGCACCATTCATCCCCATAAAATTCCAGAATGCTACCTTATAACATTGTAATCAAACTCAAAAATAAACACTGAAATTAAAATTACCACCAACCTAATAGCCACGTAGATTCTAAGCATCCAATAGAATAAAACTTTTTGCCATATTCCTAAGAATTAATAGACTAAGGACCATTGGTGGCAAGCTATTTTTATCAGCCCCTACAACAGCCTAACTCTGGGTTCTCCCTCCAACTCTTGTGGATGGATGTGAAGCATCTCCTTCATAGCTGAACACACAGGATATATTTCTGTTTGAAGAAGAGTATACCATAAGTAACTAAGAGTTAAAACATGTGAACTTCCTAAGTCAACACTAGCACTTTGAATATTTGGAAACCTATTTACAGAGAATGCAGTCCCCACAGAACAAGTATACCTTGCTGAAGCAGCTCTCAAATGTCAAAATAAGGACAGCTGCATTTTCTACCAGCTGAAGATTTGGCATAGCTTTCCTAGGTAGCTCCAGATAGAATGCAGTAGTCCAGGGCCGGGTTGCTATCTTACCTCGCTACCGGTGCGCTGCGCGTGCATCACCACGCCCCCTTGCGCGATTTTGCATTCGCGCATGCGCAGGAAGCAAAAATCTCTGAAATCTCACGAGGGGATGCGCCCGCACGCAATTTCGGTGAATTTTTGCTTCTGCGCATGCGCGGAAGCAAAAAATCGCCAAAATCTCTTGCGTGCGCACGCGTCCCCTTGTGAGATTTTGCTTCCGTGTATGCACAGAAGCAAAAAATCACCGAAAATTTCTGAAAAAAAGATGGCGATGTGCGATGGATCGGTAAAGACGGCACCGGAGCTGTCGCGCGCAAATTGCATAATCTGCCAGCCGCTACCGGTGCAGCAGAGTCGACCACACCAGTAGGAACCCACCACTGCAGTAGTCCAACCTCAAGGTGATGAGGACATCACTAAGGCCTCTGCTCCAGAAAGAACTACAAGTGGCACAGTAGCTCAAGCTGGGCAACTCTGGCAGTAAATCTGGTCATCAAACAGGAGCCAGCCATGACACCAGGGAATTTCCGTAGTTGTCCACAAACCTACTCTTTCAAGGAGAATGCATCTTTATCAGGGGCGGGTTCCTAATTTTTTTACTACCACTCTGTGGGCGTGGCTTATTTTGTGGGTGTGGCTTGCCAGCCATGTGATCGGGTGGGCGTGGCTTGCCAGTCTTATATTACTTATTTCAGAGAGATGTTACTACTATTTTTGCTATTTTATACCTTACATGAAAAGCTTTGCATACAAAGTCTGTGTTACACCATGGCAACACAGCAACCTTTATATGCAGAAAATGCTATAGTTAAAAGACAAGCAAGTCTCATACAGCATTTTTGGTTTCAGTCATGGATTCCTTAGATGAAAATATTGAGGACTGTTAAAAGAACAGTATCTTTTAACAGTCCTCAATGTTTTCGTCTAAAGAATAACAATATAAAACTGTATAAAATTAACAATATAAAAGGTTAAGCTTTTGGAAAACGCCCACTTTGGGAAGTTTTAGGCAAAGGCGAAGGAAAAGTGTCAAATGCAAGTTTCTTATTATTTTCAAGCGAAGGGACGGGGAAAGATTTAATTGTCAGGTTTCTGGGCATGCGCAGAATAAATTTTTTTAAAAAAATTAAAAAAATTTTTTTTAAAAAAATGGCGGCACCGAGGCACCAGCAACCGACCGCACCGGTACTGTGACATCACCAGTGGGCCGCTACCGGTGCTATAGAGTGGACCGCACTGGTAGGAACCCACCACTGATCTTTATCCAGAGCCAGCATAGGAGCTTCCAAGGAGCCTACTGATTTCTGGACTAACTCCATATTGTCCAGATTTTGTTTTATCCCGGTCAGTTCATCACAGCCTTCAATCACTAGGAGAAAACCTCCAGAGCATCTCCAATGTGGCTTGGGCTATTGATCTATAACTCGATATCAGCAACATATCAATGATGCCTCACCCCAAACCAATGGGGTGGATTTTTAGATGAAATTGTCTTCCAGCATTGAAACACAGAGATAGACAGGAGCATTCCCGCCAACTATCTCAGATTTTCAGAACTTAACAAGGTTTGTGGTAGAACTGCCTGCCAAATCATTAAGGTAATCCTCAAGCCCCTGCCCAAAATCACCTGGATCTACAAGGCAGCTGAGATGGACCGTGTAACTGAACCTCCATCCTCACAGAAGCCAAAGATGCCAACATGTCATATGTGGAAAAATGAATGATCTGAATTTGCAAAGGCCAGATCACGATGCCCTATATTTTCAGCTCAAGTAATAGCTACTCTGACCAGATGCAACTTATGTCCACGGGTACAAGTTGATGTATTAGATCCATTGACTAGAACTACTTTATTCCCCTTTCATCTTTTTATCTTCATCCTCTGAGAAAGATTCTTCCTGATCTAGAGGCGGGATTGTTTTTCGGTATCTTATCCAGTAAACAAAATCTGACTTCTAGGGCTATTCAATCTGTCTGCACCATGATCCTTAGCGCTTCTTTAGAGCTATTTCCACAACCACTTTATATGACATGAATTCGATGGTGAGACATGTAGCACAATTTCTAACAATGGTCATAAATTATAAGCAGATCTATATAAAAGGAGACGGTTCTTTACATAATCTGAGTGCAGACACGAGTGACCTATAAAACAAAAAAATAATATTTTGAGTACAGGAGAATAATCCTACTCCTGGACAGACAATAAACACAGCAAAACAATGGTCGATAATGGTGAAGCAAATATGGAACCTCATTTGTTCTATCTGTACTAAAAGATCAATGTAAATTAAAAGTGAAATAAATGAGTGGCTTATCTATACTCATTTTACTTGTCATAATGAAGAACAATTTAAAATAAAATGTTGGAACTTTTCTCTGTTTAGAAACTTTGATTTTATCCTGCTCATCTTGAAAATACCCATCTTTTTATCTATGCTGGCTGCTATACTTTGGGTGCATATATGGTACAGGAGAGGAAAATACCCCAGTGTCCAGATTTCAGAGAGAGAAGGAGCAAAAGGATAATTAATGACTTCATTTCATTCCATTGCATCCCTAACTTCCAGATTTTCCAGGTATGTCAGGACAATTTGCAAGCAGTTTGAGGGTATATGAGACAAATGCATTTTGTGCCTCTCCAGTGCTGAGATCCAATTTTGTGTAAGAAAACTTACCTAGATTCTTAAGATTGGATAAGTTCTTCATAAATATGGGTTGTTATTCTAAATTGAGTCAGATCAGATTTCCCAGAAATGTTATCGTATCAGCCACAGCGCAGACACAAGATAATTCTTTTGCCAACCATGTGTATCTATTATAGTCATTTGCGAAATCTTTTATATTGACCTATAAAAATGTATCAAGCTACCTAGAATGTTTACTACAAACTGTCAAACTGTCTGACTCTGACATTATTTCCTACATCATAATAATACATACTCTAAAAGCAAGCCAGTAGTCACTAATAGCCCAAGCATTCACAATCATTTATACAATTGCAGAATTTTTTTTTCATGATCAAAAATAGCTTTTGAGATGAAGGTCATAGAAATATCAAGATAATAAGGACTAAAGGCAATTATTTGGATGTTATTTCTTTAATAAATACTATTTTTGTTGCTTTCTAGTAGCTGTCTCTTTCTCACCTTGGAGAGGACCAAGAACCTGACCTGCTGATTTCACACCAAGACGTTTCATGTGTGCTCTAATAATGATGGCTGTGGCCAGGATCTTCAAAACTACCTTATGAAAGACCAGGAAAGAAGAAGAAAAGCTTTGGTTAATTTATATCATTCAATGGTAAATCAGCAACATAAACCAGAGAAAATACATAGCTGAGGTTGAAACCTTCATTCTTCTTTGCTTATGGACACTTTTATCCTTCTCATCGCCCTCTTTCATCTCCTGGACATACTTTACATGGTCTGTAGCTTTTTCAAAAGGCAACTGGACTATGTTTTTTTCCTTTGAGGGAGAAGATGTTTCGCTTCTCATCCAAGAAGCTTCATCAGTTCTGAGTGGATGGTGAGGGGGGAATGGAAGGATTCTCAAAACTAATCCTTCTGAGAACTAATTCCCCCATCCCCCCCTCAATATCCAGCCCGAATTGATGAAGCTTCTTGGATGAGAAGCAAAATGTCTTTTTTCTTCGTCAAGGAGAAAAAAATACATAATCCAGTTGCCTTTTGAAAAAGCCCCTTTGAGACAACAACTGGGATGACTGAAATCTAGATAGACATGGTCTCTAGCTGCCTTCTCAAGATTTGAACTACAATTCCCAGCATCCATCTTCATCTCCATCACCCAGGGGTGGGTTCTAACTTACCTCGCTACTGGTTCGCTTCCTCACGCGCTGCGTGGCCGCGCTGTGTGGGCGCACGCATAAAGTGCGCGTGCATGCGTAGTGGCAAATGTTTTTTTTAAAAAACCCCAAACAAAAAGAAAAGCCGAAAACAAGATGGCAACCACATGCATAGTGCCAGAAACTCAGCTTCTGCGCATGTGCAGAAGAAAAAAACCCCGGGAAAAAATTCTCCCCCAAAATAAAAAAATAACCCCCCCCCAAAAGCCAAAAACAAGATGGCGACCGCATGCACAGTGCCGGAAACTCAGCTTCTGCGTATGCGCAGAAGGAAAAAAAGGGGGGGGGAATTCCCCCCAAAAAATCTTTAAAAAAAGATGGCGGCGCCCACGGACCGGCACCGACTGAAGCGGTTCCATGACATCATCATGATGTCACCAGCGGGTCACTACCAGTTTGGGAGAATCGGTCTGAACCGAGAGGAACCCACCTCTGCCATCACCATTCATCCTTTAGCTAGGGATGCTTACTGTATATAAGTAAATATATTACATTCTCAACCCCCAAGGTCTTTCAGCAGGATTTATTAGGTCAGATGAATTGTTAAGTCTATTATCAATAGTTGCAAATGTTGAAACATTTGCTTTCTGATTTAATACAGGAGAAAAAAAACAATGTAGGGTCCACAGAGCCATCTAGGCAAGGTAGAGGAGAGCCATGGTAGTCCATGGTAGCCCAAAATCTGATAACTGTTGCATAAGTTTATGTGAACTACAGCTGCCTGATGAGCTACAGCAGATGAAATGAGCTGTGTCTCACAAAAGCTTGTGGCACTTAATAAAATGTGTTTGCCTATCAGGGTCCTGACAGAGCCATCTGGTGATAGAAAAAAGTACCGGTATGTATCTGTATTTGTAACGGAAACTTCTTTAAATAAATTTGGCTTTGCTGTTTTTTTTAAAATAATAAGTGTATTTATATCTGGAAATATCCTTGCTATCTAATGATCATATATCATTGTGCACCAAGACAGCAATTGCTGTCCCCATCTTTGCCAACTTTTGCAGTTGTTTCAAAGAGAAAGAGATTAGCACTATAGGTACCGTGTTGCCCTGAAAATAAGACCCTGTCTTATATTTTTTTGAACCCTGAAATAAGCCCTTGGCCTTATTGCCATGCACTCAAAAGCCCGATTGGGCTTATTATCAGGGGATGTCTTATTTTGGGGGGAAACAGGGTAGAAAGTGGGGGGGGGAGAGTGACAACACAATGGAACTGCTGTTCTTGCTTACTCCTGGGCTACTCTTGCCAGATAAGAACAATCAATATAGCTCAGTGCATCCTAGGCTACATTTCCCATACAGTATAAAGAAATATATGTAAATATATGTATTCTGTACAGTAAATGTCAGAATTCTGGTGTGTGTTGAAGATGACAGTAAATCTAAAAAAAATTGTCAATAGAAGACATAAATGGCAGTAATAACAATGCTAGTAATGCAAATGAATTGTAACGCCATCATCATCAGCATCATGGGATATTTACCAGTAAATTACAAGATCAGTCTTTCCCAAACTGGTACCCTCCAGGTCATGGTTGTCCCAAAGGTGCTTTTTCAAGAGTCAACTGGATTTTCTGGTTTTTCTTGTTTTCTTTGAAGACATTTTGCTTCTCATCCAAGAAGCTTCTTGCATGAGAAGTGAAAGTCTTCAAATAAAAACCACGAAGTCCAGTTGCCTCTTTAAAAAGCACCTTTGGGGTACCCTCCAAATGTTTTGGACTACAGTTCCTACAAACATTCCCAAGAAAATTGCAGGGACTTGTTCAGACAGTCAGCCAGAGTTAAAACTGATTCGAAAGCACACAGACATACAAGTGACAAAGCTTGTTGGATGAGGGGTATCACTGCAATCATACCATCCATAAATGTACATATGTAATCTACTGAGGGTACTCAGATAATATTGAGCTTTCTGCAAACATCAGAAATATTTGTTTTCACAAACTCTAAACCTGAGCACTGGCCCCAGTGTGTTTCACATTGAACATTATGAGATATTTCCAGCCGATAGATTTTTTTTTACTGGAGTCATTTGGAAATGAGTGGCCAGGAAGATGACAAGATGACAAGATTGAGCTGTTTGAATGAACCACGTTTAGGCCATTTCCTTTGATGATAACATCATCACTCATGAATCAATCCATTTTCCCCTCTGTACTAGGATTGATATTTCTAGTGAGATCACTAACCTCAGAAGTCAATAGAATGTGTCAGCAGTTACTTCGCAAATAATGATTCCAAGTTACAATACCTTTGGTTCTTTTGTGCACACCTCAATTCCAACACAAACTGCTCAAAAAGTCTCCAGAGATAACCAACTGCTTTCTCAATGGCAACACTCATATCAATCCCTGCCCCTCAAAAATAGTTGGTAGTTTGTGCTTGCAGTGCAATGAACCCCGAAGGTTGGATTTGTCCTGACATACTAATGGTGGGTTAAAGGTTGAATTGAATTTGCTAGACAAGTAGTCTTTTGAGGTGAGACAAATCTCACCAAATACATGCTAAATCTCTAGCAGAGGATGACTAGCTGGGGAATTTTGGGAGTTGAAGTCCACAGGTCTTATAGTTGCCAAGATTGGACCCCCTGCTCTACTGGGAATGCTATGCTTAGCATTGATAGCATCTTACCGCATCATTGATAGATGTTGATAGCATCTTACCGCCGATCACTGACATTTGTGTGTGTGCATACTGTATGTACGGTATGTTCTCGAACAGCTCATACAAGTCTAGGTTTGAGCAACTTGTGGGCTGTACACATCCTTCCCTACCATCAAACTTTGATTCCAGATTACTTTGAGATTACATCAGAGTCTGTCAAATATCAGATGGCTTCAAGAATGACCTATAAAATGGCCCCACCCTTGCAACCCACCTCTGAAAAATGAACTAAAAATGTGTAGTTCTGTCTTTGGCCCCTAAAATGTCTCCTACCTGAACAGAAAAAAAAATTCCTGTCCACAAACTATATTATAGTTACAATAGTCTGAAATACTATTTCTCAATCTTTTGGAATCTGTGCCCCCTTTTAATAAACATATTATGTCCTCTTCAAAGCTGTCTCCTTCAATAATTTACCACAAAATGTTAAAATGAATGATACATTATAACTAAAAACGTTTGTAAATCTTAGAAAAATACTTCAAATATCCATCAAACTTACACTATGTCCTACACCTAGAACAGTGTTTCTGAACCTTGGCAGTTTGAAGATGTGTGGACTCCAACTCCCAGAATTCCCCAGCCAGCAACGCTGGCTGGGGAATTCTGGGAGTTGAAGTCCACACATCTTCAAACTGCCAAGGTTCAGAAACACTGACCTAGAATCTTCGAACTTGTAAGGGACCACAGGAAACAGCTCAACGACTTCTCTGCAGTGTCCTCCCAAAAACACAATTAAGTTCTTCTTAAAAGGTGGTTGTCAAGACTCTTTTTAAAATCGCCTAGTGATAGAGAAACCAGAACTTCCATATATTGAGTTTTCCACTGTTGTACAGATCTCACAATCTATCAAATCCCACACCGTCTCAGTACATGTGCCTGCCTCGTGGAAACAGCAATCCCTAAGAGAGGTAAATGGCCTTGACACTATTGGACTTCTATAAGACTGTGAAGACCTGGCTGTTTTTCCAGGTGTTCAAGCCAAGAGGTTAACTGGTGGTGCAGTGGTTAGAATGCAGTATTGCAGACAAAATTCAGCCCACAGCCTGCAGTTCGATGCTGACGGGGCTCAAAGTTGACTCAGTCTTTCATCCTTCCGAGGAGGATCCAGATTGTTTGGGGGCAACATGCAAATAATATTACATTGTAAACCACCCAGAGAATGCCATAAGGCACTATGGGGCAGTATATAAATCTAAATGCTATTGCTATTAAGCGAGCCCTATAGTAAAGGATGATGTGTTTAATGAATGGAAGATGTCATTACTTGGGATACCATGGGTAATTGCTATAATTGTTGGGTCTTAAATCTTTGTACATCACCCAAAGTCACTATTGTGAAATGGGTGTTCATATAAATTATTTAAATACATAAATAAAATGAAATCTTCAGCCATGACATCTGAAAAATATCACTTGAATTTTATAGCTGCCTAGATAAAGTTCAATTCTTTTTTTTTCCCCTCAAGGGCATTTTCAAGAACCATATATTTGAAAGTTTCATCAGCAAGAGAAAATAGACATGTTTAACCCCAACTTGCTGTATGCATAGTTGATGTTGACTATAGATACTTGAATTATGCTATGATGAGCAATGATAGTGATGTTTTTGTCCTGAAGCTTCGGATTCGGATGTTCTAAGAGTTTTATATATCTGCCAGACATAACAATCTCATCTGAAAGCTACTATTTTTTTTAAAGCTTCACAAAGTCTTTTTTCCATATTATTCTAAAAATAGGACCACTTCCTTCAGCTCACAAATCCATCCAAGTATATTTCCCTTTGACAGTCATTGAAACTAATGTGGAACAGAAACATTTTATGAACAGTTCCCAAACCTTCACAAACAACAGTAAATAATACACTGTTTTTCATGTAATTAACTAACTTGATAATGAGATTGAAGTCTTTTTGTTGCCTGCAGGGCAGAGCTTTGCAAACAGGTGTGCGGTTAGTTACACATTAAATCTCCAAAACATGAGAAGATTTCTTTCCCCTCCCCCCCAAATCCCAGTCATGAATCCAGCATTAATAGACTATTTATCAGTTCAATCCCCAACCTATTTATTTTGTTTCTGGTTGTTTTGACACAGCTACAAAGGTATCACTTTCAATAATTCTTTTCAAGGCTCAGGAAAACAGAATTTCTTCTTTCGTTTTATCTAACTATACAGCATGTCTCATATAAACAAGTAGCTGAACACCAACAAATGATTCATCACAACTAATTGCAAAAAGAGAAATGATTTAATGTCTTCCAAAATTTTGATTCCATTTTGAATTGGAATTCTCTAGAATTCTTTCCCAATGTCCCGTCAAAGAACAATGTTGATGGCACTCAGTGTTCCTTGTCCTAGTTCAAAAAGGAGTCACTTACCATTTTTCAAGAACATGGCTTCCCAATGAGGCTCCATCTCATTGCCAGGCCACTGCTGATTCAAGAAGTTCCGGCTTGAAAATACATTTTCCTAGGACAATGAGGGGATGTTCTATGTTGCAGGAAGGTTGTCTTCAGATGTTGGTGGTCAGCTGCATTGACTGGCTGTAGGACTGCCCCTCCCCCATCCAGTTGCTAGGTTCTGTGGCTATTTAGCTGCTGGAAACAGAAGAACCTCACCCAGCAGGTTTTGATGCTTCACATTATTAAAATGAAATGACCTGTGTTGGTCCATCAGCAGAGGTTGCCCCTAAGGAGGGAATAAGGATAGAATAGAATAGAATAGAATAGAATAGAATGGAATGGAATGGAATGGAATGGAATGGAATGGAATAGAATAGAATAGAATAGAATAGAATAGAATAGAATAGAATAGAATAGAATAGAATAGAATAGAATAGAATTCTTTATTGGCCAAGTGTGATTGGACACACAAGGAATTTGTCTTTAGTGCATATGCTCTCAGTGTACATGGAATGGAATGGAATGGAGTGGAGTGGAGTGGAATGGAATGGAATGGAATGGAATGGAATGGAATGGAATGGAATAGAATAGAATAGAATAGAATAGAATAGAATAGAATAGAATAGAATAGAATAGAATAGAATAGAATAGAATTCTTTATTGGCCAAGTGTGATTGGACACACAAGGAATTTGTCTTTAGTGCATATGCTCTCAGTGTACATGGAATGGAATGGAATGGAATGGAATGGAATGGAATGGAATGGAGTGGAGTGGAGTGGAGTGGAGTGGAGTGGAGTGGAGTGGAGTGGAATGGAGTGGAGTGGAGTGGAGTGGAGTGGAGTGGAGTGGAGTGGAGTGGAATGGAATGGAATAGAATAGAATAGAATAGAATAGAATAGAATAGAATAGAATTCTTTATTGGTCAAGTGTGATTGGACACACAAGGAATTTGTCTTTGGTGCATATGCTCTCAGTGTACATAAAAAGACAAAATACATTCGTCAAGAATCATGAGGTACAACACTTAATGATAGTCATAGGGTACAAATAAGTATGAAGTGTTGGATGGAAGAATTATGGCACACATTTTCTAGGCATTTTTTGATAATAGTTTGGCTTCATCCCTTTTTTCTGTCAAGCAAAGAAACAGATTGAGTCAGTCAATAGTCAGTCAGAGTTCTCCCTTGAGACATGAAGAACCAGGCTGAAGTGATCCAACTTCCGACACATTATACAAAGCTGTCTTGAGAAGGCTGAAATGCTGGGAAAGGTGAAGGGAAAGAAAAGAAGAGAACAATCAGTAGTAAGGTGGATGGACACAGTTATATTGTTAATGGATGACCTGCAAGGGAAGGGTTCCGGTTATTTTCGCTACCGGTGCGCATCGCGAGCATGCGCAGAAGTGAACTTGCGTTCCATCGGGCGATTTCACTTCCGCGCATGGTTAGGACAACATTACAAGCCGAAACACAGTTGAGGAGCTTCTCAGCTGTGCTTCGGAGGAAGAATAAAGGTCCGTATTGAAACAAGGGCAGGTGGGAGGGCTTTTTCCCGACAGCTCAGGACGCGGAGAAGCGGCAGAAAATGATGTCATCGCCAGGTTCCTACCGGAGCTGCGCTCCACACAGCACCAGTAGGAACCCATCACTGATGTCCTGTTGTAAGACATAAAGGACAAGGACAGATTGTCGTGGGGAAAAAATCTATGTGATTGTTGAGAGTTGACACACACTTAATGGTAGATAATCAATCGATCAAGCACTCAAGCAAGCAATCCATAGTCAACCATGACTCTTTAGCAGACTGTCATGCACATACTCAGATACAGGTAGTCCTGGACTTACAACCACAATTGAGCCCAAAATTTATGTTGCTAAGTGAGATATTTGTTAAGTGGGTTTTGCCCCATTTTACAACTTTTCTTGCCCCATTTGTTAAGTGACTCACTGCAGTTGTTAAATTAGTAACACCGTTGTTAAGTGAATCTGGCTCCCCCATTGACTTTGCTCGTCTGAAGGTCACAAAAGGGGATCACATGACCCCAGAGCACGGCAGCACTGCAACCTTCATATATCTGAACCAGTTGTCAAGCATCCACATGTAAATCACATGACCATGGGGAGTGAGTCATAAGTGTGAAAAATGGTCATAAGTCACTTTTTTCAGCGCCGTTGTAACTTTGCATGGTCACTAAGCAAATTGTTGTAAATCGAGGACTACCTGGATCTAAAAATGTTGTGAGAGGGGTTTGTAGCTGATAGCAGAACACTGAGAGTAGATAGTATAACGCAGGGGTCTCCAACCTTAGCAACTTTAAGACTTGTGGACTTCAACTCCCAGAATTCCTCAGCCAGTAAAGCTGGCTGAGGAATTCTGGGAGTTGAAGTCCACAAGTCTTAAAGTTGCTAAGGTTGGAGACTCCTGATATAACGTACTTTCCCATAGGAAAGGGGAACTACTGCTCAGCAGGCAAGGAGGAGACTAGTGGTGACATCAGGAGGAAAAAAAGAGGAGGAACAAAGGTAAAATGGTGGTAGACAGAGACAAACATGGACATTGTTGGCTGTTGAAAGTTTGTTCCTGGTCTAAGAAGAGGCTGGGACAAGATTCAGAGAAGTGGAACAGGCTGAATGTGGACAAGAGCACTAAAGAAAGTGCTGAAAAAAGTGACTTATGACCATTTTTCACACTTATGACTCACTCCCCATGGTCATGTGATTTACATTCGGATGCTTAGAAAGTGTAGCCTTTTGTAGGAAATTCTATTATATGCAGATGATCTTTGTGGTGGGGAGACAGGAAAAAATGGGGAAGTGCACCAGTGGTGGGATTCAATTTTTTTTACTACCAGTTCTGTGGGTGTGGCTTGGTAGGCTTGGCTTGGCGGGCGTGGCTTGGTGGGCGTGGCAGGGGAAGGATACTATAAAATCTCCATTCCCTCCCCACTCCAGGGGAAGGTTACTGCAAAATCCCCATTTCCTCCGGATCAGCTGGGACTCAGGAGGCAGAGAATAGATGGGGGCGGGGCCAGTCAGAGGTGGTATTTACCGGTTATCCGAACTACTCAAAATTTCCGTTACCGGTTCTCCAGAACTGGTCAGAACCTGCTGAAACCCACCTCTGAAGTACACATCCTAACAGATGTGAGAGAGCAACTGCCACATAGAGAGATATGGGGGGAAAGCCGACTAGGATAAATAGCCTATACTTATCTTTAAGTGGGGAGTAAAAATTGAACTAAGACTCATACCATCTTTAGTTAACTCTCTAGACTACCAACGTAACAAGGTAGACTTGACTAGATGCAAGAAGTCTTACTTTGCTAGTAGAGAAATAATTCATTCTCAAATGCCTGGACTGTCACGTCTAACTCAACCTGCTGCTGTTGGATTTATTGTGGGTGTTATGTGGGCCAGGAGGAGGAATTTGTAAAGAAATACTGCCTAGAAATGAAACAAAATGCTTGTGTTGCTTTGCTTGCTGAATAAAAAGAGAACAATGCACAGGTGCTTCCTGATATGCTGACAGCATAATGCTGTGTCTTAAATTATAATCCCGAGAACTCACACAAGCCTGAAACGTAGAGTTTTAATAAATGTACTGTGACTATAAAAGCTGAAGTTCAAAAAGGTAGATGTATATTCATTATCCATCTCTTTGGGAAGGTCTCTAAGGAACACTTTCTTTCCAATTCATGTATGCAATTCTCTTTGGATTGTTATAATTAATTTCATTTATTTTCATTTCTGATGTGTTGTGTCCCACAATGAATTCAGAGGAAAATTTAATGTTTATTGTATCACTTCCCCCCCCCAGACAATTGGCATGTGTGACATTGATCAATAGGAAATTAAATTCTGCTTTCTGCGGGGAAAAAACCATGAAGATTTGGCTTGCTCAATAGGTAGTTGCCACATTCTCCATCATACTTTAGATACAATAATCTTTGTCAAAGACAATTTAAGAAAAAGAAATCCTTCCAACCAAGTATTGAGAAATAAATTTGGAAGTTCCTTGTGTGTCTTGTGATGGTGTACGGCTTGCCCCTTTTCACATTTGTCAGTGACTGTTTCCCAGGGAGTTCTCTTCTACTTATTAAAATGATAGAAATGCAGGGAAGTTGGAGAGTGGATGGCTGTCCCATGCAAATTTGTATTCTAACTTTAAGGCATGGATCAACCTTAGCAACTTTAAGATGTGTGGACCAACTCTCAGAACCTCCCAGATAGCCTTGCTAATTTGCTAAGATTTAGAAACACTGGCATAGGTCAACATGTCCTCTCTATACATTAGCATGAAGATTGAGGTTTTGGAGAAGCCTTCTCAAACTTGGGACTTCAACTCCCAGAATTCTCAGGCTCAGCCATTCTACCTGGGAAATTCTGGGCATTCAAGAGTCCATCCCTTTAGAACAGTGTTTCTCAACCTTGGCAGTTTGAAGATGTGTGGACTTCAACTCCCAGAATTCCACAGCCAGCGTTGCTGGCTGTGGAATTCTGAGAGTTGAAGTCCACACATCTTCAAACTGCCAAGGTTGAGAAACACTGCTTTAGAAGCTGAGAAGGGCTGTTTTGAAACTCTGTATTATTTGTTATCGTTTCTTGCTGCAGCAGCAGCTTTTTCTCTAGCCCCATAGATCAAAAACGAAATTATATCTGGCTACTAAGCAGCCAGACCTAATCTCTCCAGACAACAGCAAAATCTACCGCCAGTCCTGTTTCTACAGAGTGAATACTGTGATTCGCTTCAGCTTTGTTAACTCTATCCTGGAAATACTGCTTTCTTTCTTTTTCCTCCCTTTCCAACATGACAATATCATTAAACATAACAGCTCCAAAGCTTGAAACTCAAATTAAAGTGCAACTAGCTGTCTCAGAAAACTATCCACCATATGATGCTGGCACAGGTGGGAAAAACAGCAAATGTTTCTGCAAATGGAGCTAATGCTAAATTTAAGATGACCTTCTTCTCTGTAAAGAAGACTATTTTTATTTTTATTTTTATTTATTTTGTCAAGTCCGTATTGGTAATATACATAGATATAACATTGTTTATATACATAAGATGGGTACTGATAAGAGGGAACATTAGGACAGGGATGGTAGGCACGCTGGTGCACTTATGCATGCCCCTTACTGACCTCTTAGGAATCGGGTGAGGTCAACAGTGGACAGTCTAAGGGTAAAGTTTTGGGGGTTTGGTGACGAAACCAGAGAGTCAGGTAGTGAGTTCCAGGCATTTACCACTCTGTTACTAAAGTCGTATTTTCTACAGTCAAGTTTGGAGCGGTTCACTTTGAGTTTGTATCTGTTGTGTGCTCGTGTATTGTTGTGGTTGAAGCTGAAGTAGTTGTTGACAGGAAGGATTTTTTAAATCTACCTCTCCTGTATAGATAGTCCTCAACTTACAATCAGTTGCTTAGCAACTACAGGTAATCCTTGACTTACAACCACAATTGAGCCCAGAATTTATTTTGCTAAATGAGAAATTTGTTAAATGAGTTTTACAACTTTTCTTGACACACTTATTGAGTGAATCACTGCAGGGGATCACATGACCCTGAGAGACTCCAACTGTCATAAGTATAAACCAGTTTCCAAGCATTTGAATTTTGATCACGCGGCCACAGGGATGCTGCAATGGTTGTAAATCAGAGGTGGGATTCAGCAGGTTCTGACCAGTTCCGGAGAACCAGTAGCGGAAATTTTGAGTAGTTCGGAGAACCGGTAAATACCACCTCTGATTGGCCCCGCCCCCATCTATTCTCTGCCTCCCAAGTCCCGGCTGATCCGGAGGAAATGGGGATTTTGCAGGAACTTTCCCCTGTAGTGGGGAGGGAATTGAGATTTTACAGTATCCTTCCCCTGCCACGGCCACCAAGCCACACCAAGCCCACCAAGCCACGCCCACAAAACCGCTAGTAAAAAAAATTGAATCCCACCACTGTTGTAAATGTGAAAAATGGTCACAGGTCACTTTTTTCAGTGTTGTTGTAACTTTGAACGGTCACTATACGAACTGTTGTAAGTCGAGGACTACCTGTATTTAAAGTTACAATGGACCCATCCAAAAGCTACTGACAACCTGGTAGGAAGTTATGGCACCCTCATAGTCACAAACATAAAATTTGGGCTGATTTGTTCTTATGACCGGCCACAGGGATGCTGCAGCAGGACTCCTCATCTATTTCCCCCTCCATCCCATCTCTTAGGGTCCCAAGTCTTGGGCTTGCTCCCCACCGACCAGTTCCCATCGCCTCTACCTCACCCCCCATCAGATATCACCCACTTATCTTTTCTAGAGCTCCAGAGATCACATTGGGAAAAGATAGTAGATTGCTACATCTTTAAACATTCCTAGGCCTTATAGTGCCATCCCAGAAGCGGGAATCGTTTTCAGATGAATCCCACACTTTTCTTTGAGCAACAAATTGTCAAAATAAAAACTTTACATTTTAATACATTGCAACCTTTCGTTGTTTATTTGTCTCTTATTTCCAGGGGTAACTCTGAGACACAGGTTGACTTTGCTTAACAATCAGTCACTTGACAACCATTCAAAGTTACAATGGACTAAAAAAAAAAGTTACATATGACCAAGTTCTCAAAGTTATGACTGCCTCCCCACATGCACACATGGTCAGAAGAATGCATTTGGGCACCTGGAAACCGGTTCACATTTACAAGTTGCAGCATCCCATGGTCACGTGACCACAATTTGTGACATTTCCCCCCATTTTCTGCCAGAAAATGGGAAAAAATACCCATTGGATATAATAGATTCACTTAACACCACATGGTTCACTTAACAGTCATGGTGACATGCTTGGTAACCATCATAAAAACCATTGTAAAATCAAGTCAGGTCATATGATGAGGCACTTAATGAGAAATCATGAATTACAACCCAAATTCCAGACTCAATTGTGCTCATAAATTGAGGATTATCTGTACCAAGGGAAAATACAAATAGGTTAAGGGATGGGCCAAGAGAGCAGCCTCAGCTGGCTGATTGAAACCCTGCCTCCTTTTTACATGCAACTTCAGAAGCAAGACTTCAATAATACGATCATGTCTGTCCTTTTTATGACTATCTTCCTTAGAGAAATGCTGATCTGTTTTGAGTCAATTACCTACTACTTTCCACTCCTCTTTGCTTTTTCCATTTGAACCGAGCATGCACAGACCATAATAATTTATCCCTGCATCTGCCAGAAGAAGGCAACAATTCCTTGCTTGCGTGCTTTAGCCTCAGTAAAAGAAGCCAGAGTTCTTCCTGATTAAGCATGCAAAAGCATGAAAAAATGCCACATCTTCGTGGCTGAATAAATTATTACCAGAAGGGACCCACACCACGCCGGAATGATGGAAAGGCAAAACTAGTGGGTGCGGGAAAGATTTATTAACCAACTGGTTTCTCAATTCCCAACCATGTTTTGAATATAAATCTTGTTCCTTGGAGGAAAATGATATAACATTTTTTTTAAAAAAATCTATATTTTGATTGCAGTCTCACCCTATTTACTCCAGGGAAATTGGAGTTATTCAACAGTGACACAGTTATTAGAAAAAACAGGGGGGAAATCCATTCAAGGCTATTTGTCACAGAAAGCATTCCTCTGCTCCCTACCCACTGTACATACACACACTTTGTGAGTATGCTCAGTTGTGAAATCAATCTCTTTACTGTGTATAAACTAGAGGGCATTGCATTCAGCTGAAAAAAATCCTGGTTCTGCGATTGGTATAGATGCTGCCAGTGCCACCGCTGGCAATGGCAAAATATAACAAAATAAGTGACCATTTGTTAAGCATTGCAATTTTCTGAAAATGTAGAACACCAGATGGAATATGACATCTGTCTAATCAAGCCTATCATCAATTTAAAGACTCAGCTTAGGAATTATCTGTTCACGACAATGTGAGGTCACAGCTGCCAGTTCTTTAGCTGGTATTGGCCTTCATATGCATTGAGTTCTTCCCAAGACCTAGGATGTATTGGTGCAGTGTATCTGTGCGGATCCAAGTAGTATGACTTTTTGCAATTGACAGATGGAAATTTTGTCAATGAGCAGATTTTATAAGTGCCATCCAAGATGTTTTTGTACGGTACCCAGTGTGCCAATTAACCACTGGGACCACCATGGCTGGTTTATGCCATAATCTTTCCACTTTAATTTTAAGTTGTTGGTACTTTCTGATCTTCTCCAATTCTTGGTCATCTACTCTACTGTCCCCTTGTGTTTCCACATCAATTATCCCCACTTTTTTTTCCAACCACTGTTCAATCTGGTATGTTATGAGCCAAAACATTATCAGTTTGTACTTGGAAATCCCACTGACAATCTCATGTGTCCAAAGCAAGAATGAATGCACATGTAAGGACGGCTATTGGACTGCAAGTGAAATATTGAAATGGAATGGAGCGGAGCGGAGCAGAGCAGAAGAATGGAATGGAATGGAGTGGAGTGGAGTGGAGTGGAGTGGAGTGGAGTGGAGTGGAGTGGACTGGAGTGGACTGGAATGGATGAGATGAGATGAGAATAGAAGAATAGAATAGAATAGAATAGAATAGAATAGAATAGAATAGAATAGAATAGAATAGAATAGAATAGAATGCCTTATTGGCCAAGTATGATTGGACACACAAGGAATTTGTCTCTAGTGCCGTGATGACGAACCTATGGCACACGTGCCACAGATGGCACGTGGAGCCATATCTGCGGGCACGCGACGTTGCCCTAGGTCAGCTCCAGTGCGCATGCGCGCGCTGGCCAGCTGATTTTTGGCTGGCTCCACCCACGCTGCCCCTCCCCTCCCCGGAGTCTCCACATGGCCTGTTTTGGATGCCAGGTAAGTACAGGGCTTACACGGAGGCTATGGGAGGGCGTTTTCAGCCTCCGGAGGGCCTAGGGGGGCAGGGAAGGCCGTTTTTGCCTTCTCCAGGCTCCAGGAAAGCCTCTGGAGCCTGGGGAGGGCGAAAAATGGGCCTACCGGACCCACCAGAAGTCGGGAAACGAGCCATGTCTGGCCTCCGGAGGGCCTAGGGGGGCAGGGGAGGCCGTTTTCGCCTCCCCAGGCTCCAGGAAAGCCTCTGGAGCCTTGGGACAGCGAAAAATGGGCCTACCGGGCTCACCGGAAGTCAGGAAATTGGCTGTTTTCAGCCTCTGGAGGCTTCAGGGAGGCCTGCTAGGCCCAAAATGGGGTGCAGGAGGTTATGCGCACATGCGCAGGGGAGCACAGGGGGGTTGCTCGCATATGCGCAGAGGACGTGGCAGCATGGGGGGGTCACGCATGCATGCATGGGGGGCATTGAATTATGGGTGCGGGCACGCGCGCACCTGTTTTCGGCACCCGAGGGAAAAAAGGTTCGCCATCACTGCTCTAGTGCATAAGCTCTCCGTGTACAAACAAAACAACAAAGTAATAATAATCATAATTAGAAAGTATTAATAATCATAATAATGATACCAATAAGAGAAGGTAGTGCAACAGATGAGGAGGATAATAGTAATACAGCCATATTGTATGTGTAAATATTGATTATTACTAATGAAGTCATTGCAAGGATGTCATAAATTAAGTAATGTGCAGGACAGCATTCTGTTTCAGCTAATACCAGCAAGACCACTTGTTAAGAAGGAGACCAATCAGGCAACTGCCGTACCTGAGATTCTCAAATTGCTGCACCTCTCATCCCAGGCTCAATTTTTGTGGCAGGAAATGATACTTCGGTAGAGATTCCCATCATTTTGTGGCAGGAAATGAATGAAAATTGTAATGGAAGTCCTAAATTAAGAGTTTCAATTTAAAAAAGGAATTCCGCCTAGATATGTGACCTGCTCCCATCATGGTGGCTCTCATCCCCTTATTAAAATGTCAGATACATCCTTAATCCCTAGATTAAGTTCATAATAACTAGACTCCTTCTTACAAGTGACCATGTTATCAGCATTGACCAAACTGGCAGAAGAAAAATGATGAGGATCAATTGAAAAGGAAGGAGAGGGGGTGGGGAATCAGATGAGTAAGAAGCTCCTAGGCATCTCAAACTTTTTTTAAGGGTGGTCTTTTTTTAAAAAAAAATGTCCATTTTGATGGGCAACAGACTATGTGTCTAGTTCTAGGCACAGTTAATTCCAGTGGAAATTTAGCTTAGCAGATGTTTTTTACTGCCTCAACCTCTTTTTTTTTATCTGCCTAATTTTTCCTGCTGATTTCTGTCCATTGCATCCATTTCAGGAAAACATTTTCAATCTACCAGACATGAGAGAGCAAACAAATGTAATCATTCCAAGTTATTAAGCAGTCTTAGCATTCATTTTTCAAATGTTTCATCGTATTAGACTGTTAGCTTGTCTCTAACAACAAACAGCATGTAATTAATTGTTCAGATCTCTGCTTCCCTCGTCTGATCTGGAGTTTGGTCCATTTGTAGTTCAGTCCTGTGAAAGTCTATTCAGTCTTTTTTCAGTCATGCTTATCACCAAGTAAATATGCATATGCTGTAATTACAACAATCTCTGAATGTTCTTTCACTTAGAACAACTGATTATGGACTTATTGTCTTGAAAACTTTAGAATAAACTTAACATTTATAACCCTAGGTTCCAAGTGTGTTTACCGTATTTTTTGGAGTATAAGACGCACCTTTTTACCCCCAAAAAGAGAGTCAAAAACTGGGTGCGTCTTATACTCCGGATGTTGCACGGCAAAGCCGCTGCCTCCGCTGCTGCCCACCACCGCTGCCTGCTGCCGCCGCTCGCCACCAATGCCCGCCATCGCCGCCCGCTGCCGCCGATGCCTGCCGCTCGCTGCCGCTGCTCGCTGCCGCTCCCTGCCGCCGCCCCCTGCCGCCGATGCCCTTCGCCCTTCGCCGCTGATGTCCGCCACCGCCGCTCGCCGCCAATGCCCGCCATTGCTGCTTGCCGATGCCGATGCCCGCTGCTCGCTGTCGCTGATGCCCGCCGCTCGCTGCCACCACTCGCTGCTGCTCCCTGCCGCCGTCCGATGCCGCCGATGCCCGCCACTCGCTGCTGATGCCCACCGCCGCTGCTCACCGCCGATGCCTGCTGCTCGCTGCCACTCACCGCCACCGATGCTTGCCGCCGATGCCGCCGGACCAAGGGAAAGCCGCTGCTGCCGCCAGACCACAGGAAAGCCCCTGAGGCAGCTAATAAGCCGTTGCCGCCGCTGCTGCCCAAAGCAAGCCCACAGCTTTGAAGACCAACTTCCAAGTCTGAAGACCCCTGAGTTAGGGGTTAGGGGTGCAAGGGTCTTCAAACCTGGCAAGTTTAAGACTTGTGGACTTCAACTCCCAGAATTCCTCCTCCAGTCATGCTAGCTCAGGAATGACTGGAGGAGGAATTCTGGGAGTTGAAGTCCACAAGTCTTAAACTTCACAAGTTAGAAGACCCTTGCCACCCCTAACCCAGGGCTCTTCAAACTTGGCAACTTTAAGACTTGTGGACTTCAACTCCCATTCCTGAGCTAGCATGACTGGAGGAGGAATTCTGGGAGTTGAAGTCCACAAGTCTTAAAGCTGTCAAGTTTGAAGTTTGTAAAAAGTATACATAGTTATAAAAAGTATACATGGTTGTAAAAAGTATACATGGTTGTAAAAATTATTCTGCTACACTGGTATTTTATTAAATAATATATTACTACACCATTTGGTTCAGAATACTTTTTTCCTTGTTTTCCTCCTCTAAAATCTAGGTGCGTCCTATATTCCGGTGCGTCCTATACTCCGAAAAATACGGTATTTCATTTTAGTTTCCCATTATTGAAAGATGGGGGTGAATTCTGCAGAAATGGGAATTTATTTTTAAAATCTGGATTCTACTTAATCCAAAATAATTTGGAAAACAGAATCCATCACATCCTAGGTTTTTTGGTCAAAGGTGATCCAGCTTTCAGTTATGTGAATATGAATTCATTTTGCATTGCTTGGGCACTTTCAAAGCAAGAGAAAATCCCAGCCGCTCTTTCCTTTCTTTTCTGAAGAATGCTCTAGAGCAGTGTTTCCCAACCTTGGCAACTTGAAGATATCTGGACTTCAACTCCCAGAATTCCCCAGCCAGCATTCGCGAATGCTGGCTGGGGAATTCTGGGAGTTGAAGTCCAGATATCTTCAAGTTGCCAAGGTTGGGAAACACTGCTCTAGAGCCTTCCAGAAGAGGTCATGCATTCTGCTGCCTGAATTCTAGATTAAGATAATTTTTCTAAAAGAAGCTCCAAGATAAATTATTATCCAAAGGGGAGAGAGGGGAATTTGGCAAATACTAGGGGGATTTTGTCATGCTGACATTTTCCCATTATGAAGATGTGAAAATGTGGACAGTCAGCAGGTCACTTTCAATAACAAGAGAATAGTCCAAATTTTCATGTCTCAGAAGTAAAGGCTGTTGCAGTGGGGAAGTTCTAAATTATGCAATATGAAGTTGCATGAAAATCAGTATTAAGATATTGTAGTGAATCACCAGTCTTAACTTTGTCAAGACTTAAAATGTAGGGACATGTTTACTTTTACTGGCATGCTTACAACATGGCTAGATGATGAACAGTTTGTTTACCTTCCAGCTCATGCTGCTTCTGTTAGATTCGTGCGCGAATGAAGAGGCGAGGCTCAGTAACAGTTCAGCACCTTTATTGTCTATTAGCTAGAACTAATACGGACTGCTGGCAGGTTGCAGGGAAGCCACTTTTAAGGGCTTCCCTGAAACCTGCTAGCCACTGACAGTAAATTATTTATCCCGCCGCCAGATTAACCAATCAGCGGCGGCTATGTAAATTCGTACTCCATACGTCAGTACGTAACAGCTTCTGTCATAAGGAAACTAAGTTGGGAGGGGGAAGCAAAATAGCACTTCTGAGTTCCCATTCAATGGCCAGAGTGAAGTTTCCACTAGTGGCTTAGAACACCATTGCCTAATAGTGGACATTCAGACAACATCTCTTTGGTCGCTGGATTTCTAAAACTAGTTCCATTCTCTGCTCCTTGCAAAATATGGAAGAGGCCCAGCAATTAAAGATAATATTACTGACTACAGCACATGCTATATAATGCTGTGGGATTTCACAGGATTGTTGAAGTTTATCCCAAAGCTAATTAGCAATAGATTCTTGCAAGTGACCAAAAATCTTTGGGGAAATTGATTGTGGTAAATCAGAGAAATGACACCCAGGAGGACAGGATGCCCTGAAATACTTTCCAACCAGACCCTTTTCCTTCTTGACTTAATTTTTAAAAATATGTTTTCAATTAAAAACGAGGGAGGTATTTGGTAGACAAAAAGCAAGCATCGGCCTCTAACATCTTTATTTTAAAGAATGCTTCTTTATCCCAGCTAAAACCATCAGCAATGCATCTATAGTGAGGATTGCCACTATGCTCTAGAAAGCAGGTTCTAGAGTCATCTAACCATCATTGGGCCAACAGAGAAATATTGAGAAAAGGCTGGGTAACCTCTAGCTCAGGGATGTCAAAGTTGATTTCATTGAGGGCCGCATCAGGGTTGTGTTTGACCTCAGAGGGCCAGGGGGTATGGGGCGTGGCTGGGGGTATGTGGCCATGGTAGGCATGGCCAGGAGCAGCCATGACCATGGTGGGCGTTGCACGGGACTCGTGTCGGGGGCACCTGTGGTGGCCAAGTGCTAAGGCAGGACTTCCCTGAGACCCTCCCTCACTCTCATTATAATCTCCTTCCTTCCTTCCTTCCTTCCTTCCTTCCTTCCTTCCTTCCTTCCTTCCTTCCTTCCTTCCTTCCTTCCCTCCCTCTTCATTCTAATTTCTTCTTCCTTCCCTCTTTCCTTATTTTTCTTTCCTTGCTCTCTTCCCATCTTTCCTTTTTTTTCTTTGTCTTTCCTCTTTCCCTTTCTCCTTTCCTGTCCCTTCTTGCATGCTCAAATGCAAAAGGGGAAACATTTCTCCTTTTCTTTTCTTTTTAGTTTGTTTTGATAGCCCTCTGCTAACGAAAATGGAGCTGTGGGGGCGTGCGCGCAGCACCCCTGAGTTCTGTTTTCATTGGCAGAGGGCTGCAGGAGGCCGTCATGGCCAAAAATGGGGCGCCGGGGGGGGCACATGCAGCCCCCCGAGCTCTGTTTTTACTAGTAGAGGCACAGCAGGCCGGTCCTTTGCTGTTTCCCGGGCGGCCCCATGGGCCAGATCTAAGCTTCCCATGGGCCGGTTCCAGCCCACGACCCCTGGTCTAGCTAGACTATGCTATTAAGTCACTAGTGGATAAGTGGTTTTAAAATATAAACACTATGGCAATTCATTGCTGTGTTTAGAAGAGCCTACAAAAATTCAAAAAAGCTAAGCTACAATAGTAGAGAGCAATTGGAGGTGGGTGGTACGTGGCAGCCAAAGGAGGTGGCATGAACAACATCAACACTTTAGCTTTGGGAAATGGATGTGTCTGAATTAGCCAGGCATGCCTATGACCACCATTTCATGATTCAATAAGGTTCTTGTGACAACCAACTTGCAAAAGAGCCCATAGCGTGCTCTCCAAATTCTCAGTATTCTCAGAACAAGCTTGAAACATTTGCCTATTGCAAGATGGGCGCATTATCTTTAATAAATTCTTGCTGTCAGAAACTGTTAAAATTCATGACCATTGTCTTCAGGACGAAAAGAGATAGTCTGGTCATTTCCTCACTTTAATTCTACATTAACATAAACTCTACCAAAATAAGTTTCAAGCCCCTTGAATTAAGGCGTCCCAGTGGATACAACACCTATCCTCACTACTCACTAAGAAGTAAACTATATCGCCATCTTCCCATCATCCAATCAATTGCAAACGCATTAATATTTGGCACGTATTTATTTTACAAAACTTAAGTGCTCTTTTAATTAAACACGATGAGAAATATGTGTTCATGCTGCTCTGCATTGATGCAGGCTGAGTTCCATTTAAATATTTCTTTGCATTTTTAAAAAATAAATAAAATAAAATTGGGTTTTGATTATGAAGCTTCTTATTCCATGCTGGTTATTTCAGAAGTGCAGCAGTAGCAGCGACCCAGCCATAGCAACATAGATGTTCCCAGCCAAGCCCTCTATTTGGAATGGCAAAGAAGCCTGACTGTTAACAATCCCAAGGAAACACAAAAGGTCCCACTCAATGCACTGCCATGTTTTCATTCAGTTCTTCCTTAAGATCAGGAGCCTCCAAGCTTTAAGACTTGTGGACCTCAACCCGCAGAATTCCCCAGCCAGCAGAGTTGGCTGAGGAATTCCTGGAGCTAAAGTCCACAGGTCTTAAAGTTACCAAGTTTGGAGATCCCCTGCTCAAGACCATAGTCCTATTTTCTTTTATGATCCCCTTTTTCTTTCAACTATAACCATTCCTCTCCTGGAAGAGATAGCCCTTTGCTAAGAGTCAAAGCAGGCAGGCTCAACAACTCACTATAGCCAGGAAAAAAAATGTCGTTCTGCATTTGTTGGGGCAATTAGTGGCCAGAAATAGTACCAATTTGCAAGAAAGAAAAATAGTTAAACACCAAGGCGATGTGTGCCATCATGTGGTTTGGAAGCTCAATCTTCCTAAACGCAGCCTTTCTTCCTATGCATTTTTTTTATCTATATCAAATAATCTGCTGACCTGAATTTCAGCTTCTCCGGAATTCAAAACTCTCTCGTTCAAAGCAAAAGCTTTCTTCGGATTTTTAGTGTTATGGAACAAAATTTGAAAAGGGTTTCTGGTCAAAAGTAGAGCTGATGCACCTTCAGGGCTCTTTCCTAGTTAGATTTCATTTCCTGTTCCTGGGCAACAGTTTCAGAAGAATTGACCCTGGTGATTTGCTTGAGGTGACAGCAGCAAGATAGATGTAACTTGGAATTACATTAACCACATGGCAACGTAGAGCCGACAGTCTGCAGGAAAACTGGCTGCACAGAGAGAACCTCAAACAGATGGCTTGAACATCTGGCATTTACTGAACCTCCCACAAATGCAAATGGTACCCTGAACCCACCTGTCAAAGACAGACCCTATATTTTGTCTGTTCTGCACACTGGAAACCCAGAGGCAATGTTTTAATCCACCACTTGGTTTTGCATGCCAAAAAAGATCATTTCATTGGATTATAAAAGAGTGGACCATCAACTCTTTCTGAATTTCTGAGCGTTGGTCAAGTATCTCCAAAGCTTTGCTAGATTCCCTGAAAAAAAGGAGGCAGAGGTTAGAAAGGAGAAAAAGAAAAGAAGGTTGCCAACAAAACTCTCTTATGAGAAAGGCAGGAACGGATGAAAGACTAATTAAAAAATTGTATAATTACTTATTATATATTGAGTTAGAGCAAGAACAAGTGAAGGAAACAATGATTAAATGGGCAAGGAATTTGGGTCATACTATAGAATTGGATAAGTGGCAACAGCTATGGGAAAGAAATTATAAATTGACAATGGCGACAGCATATAAAGAAAATTTGTATAAAATGTTTTATAGGTGGCACATGTCACTGGAAAGGAAAGCTAAAATGTTTAAAGATAAATCTATGAAATGTTGGAAATGTCAGCAAATACCGGGCTCTTTTTATCATATGTGGTGGACATGTGCTGAAGCCAAAGTGTATTGGAGTTCAATTCAAGTGTGGATAGAAAAAATATTGAAACATCGTATAGAATTGAAACCAGAGATATTCCTGTTGGGTATATTATCAGAGAAATTCAGTAAAGAAGATACATATTTAATTATCCATATAATTACAGCAGCTAGAATTGCATTTACGCAAACATGGAAAGCAACACAAGCCCCTTCTGAAAGGGAGGTAATTTAAAATATTGGATTGTGCAGAAATGAATAGATTGACAATGAAAATTAAAGATAAGGAAGATTCTGAATACTATAATGTATGGGGCAAATTCTATGATTGGTTAGAAAATGAATATGTATGGAAGATAAGTAATATTGATTAAATTGGAGGAAAATAAAAAATCGAAGGTGGTAGATCCAGGTGACAAATTAGGTAGTTGAGGAGGCAGCATTAAGATAGTAGTTAATATACCTAGGAAAATATAAGAATTAAGCATAGATATGGATACTGGGGGGGGGGGGACAAGTTTAAGAGAAGCACTGATAATTAAAGGAGATTAGGGACATGAGTTACCTGTCTGTTAACTATAGGATGGATTGTGAATAGATACACTCAGGGAAAGGTTAAAAGGGAGAAAAGGAAGTAGAGAAGGAAGGGAAGAAGGGGAGAGGAGGGAAGTAGGAAAGTGGGAGAGAAGAAGAAAGAAGGTAGAGGGAAGAGAGGGAGATAGAGGGAGGGGAGTGATATGACATAAAGGGGGAAACAGGTGGGTAATTAAAGTATAAAAGGTGCAAATTAAGATATTGGTTCATGTATTATCAAATAGAAATGTATAACTATGTATATTTTGTTAAGAATTAAGGTATATGTATGGATGTATTGTGGAGAAAAACAATAAAAACTTTATTTTTAAAAAATCCTCATTTCCTCCCGATCAGCTGGGACTCAGGAGGCAGAGAATAGATGGGGGCGGGGTCAGTCAGAGGTGGTATTTACCAGTTCTCTGAACTCAGGGGTGGGTTCTAACTTACCTCGCTGCCGGTTCGCTTCCTCCCATGCTGCGTGGCCGAGCCTCGTGGACACGTGTGCGCAGTGCAAAAAAAAAGCCGAAAACAAGATGGCGACACATGCGCAGTGCTGGAAACTCAGCTTCTGCACATGAGCAGTAGGAAAAAAACCCGGAAAAAAATTCGGGGGGAAAAAATTCAAAAAAAAATTCAAAAAAAAAAAGATGGCGGCGCCCACCGACCGGCACCAACCGATCCGGTTCCATGACGTTATCGTGACGTCTCCAGCAGTTTGCTACCAGTTCGGGCGAACCGGTCCAAACCAGGAGGAATCCACCTCTGTCCGAACTACTCAAAATTTCCGCTACCGATTCTCCGAACTACTCAAAATTTCCGCTGCTGATTCTCCAGAACTGGTCAGAACCTGCTGAATCCCACCTCTGAACCACTTGATCTTCCACTGTTCAAATCATAACAGCCTTTAGTGCTACCTTTCAAACTGGAACAGCTAAAGACAAAACTGCCTCACTTGAGGGATGGGGAGAAGATCCAGCCAATATCAGTCTCCGTATGAAAAAATAGTTACCAGGACGTGTTCAGGTACAGGACTCATATGAGGGTGAGCCCCAACGTTCCTTTTTGGTTCTCAAATAAGCACTTGTTTAGAGTTGGAAATACGATTCTATACCTTTGCTCTAAAGTAACAGCTTCTCTTAATGTGCATAGTACCTGCCCAGAATTCCCCCTTCTTGTTTCTTCTTGTTAAGGCTCTTCCTCACATTTGTGTTATCAATTCCCAGAGTGGAAAAGGCTCTGATAATCTGTAATGGGAGAGACATATCCAAAATACTGACCAACCAAAATGATACAAAGAACATAGCCAGCCCTCTTAAATCTCGCTGGACTGTTCTTCTACTGACCTGGACACGAACTGCTTCATTGGTGTCCAGTTCTAACATCTCCAACAAGGCAAGGAACACATTTGTGTGGCGGATACCAAGAACACCCTAGTAAAAAACAAAGCAGAGGGGACTTTATGGATTACATCTAATTAGCCAGATATCTCCCAATTGCCTTTCCCTTGCAGATTCTCTGGCAATGCCGCGATCTGTTCCAGAGAATTCAGAGGCCCTCAGCAGTAGGTCTGAAGGAACATCCAGGGCTGGGAGGGAGAAGAAAATGGAAAACTTTCCTGTATAACCAGAAGCCCACTTCCCTCCCAAATTTCTCCTGTAAGGCCCCTTTTTGGAGATTGCAGACTGATAGGTTGAAGCTAATAGGCTAGGCAGGAACCAAGACTTACTAAAGTGATCACTGCCTGCTTCCGGATCACATCGTCCTCATCCTTTAGCTGCCTGTGGAAGGGGAAGGAATATTTAAGTGAAATAGAAAAAGACATTTTCTCCATTGCCTTGATATTTAATAAAAGAGACGGGGAGGCATTCCAGTAGACCATTCTTTGAAAGAACCCTTTCTAAAGATCCATTCTCAAAAAGGGAAGATTTTCTGCTCTATACGGGTAGTCCTTGACGTACAACCACAATTCAGCCCAAAATTTCTGTTGCTAAGTGAGACATTTGTTAAGTGAGATTTGCCCCATTTTACGACCTTTCTTGCCACAGCTGTTAAGTGAATCACTGCAGTTGTTTAAGTTAGTGACATGTTGCTAAGTGAATATGGCTTCCCCGTTGACTTTGCTTGACAGAAGGTGGCAAAAGGTGATCGATCACATGAACCCGTGACACTGCAACTGTCACAAATATGGACCAGTTGTGAAGCATCTGGATTTTGATCACACGATCATGGGGATCCTGCAATGGTTGTAAGTGTGAGGGAAAATGGTGAAAGGTCACTTTTTTCAGTGCCGTTGTGATTTTGAATGGTCACTAAACAAATTGTTGTCAGTTGAGGATTACCTGTATTTTCCAGCCTATCCAGTTGGATGACAAATCCTAAAGAATAGCCCAATTCTGAGTGGTCAGTGTGGCCAGCGAGCCAGATGAGCCTACATAGGAGAAGCTGAAACTAAGCTGCTTCTCAGAAGCTTTAGTAAACATGGCTGGACATTAACACATGTTGATGTTTTTGTTGGATTTGATATATTGGAGATGAATCAGGATTGTCCTCATTTAACTTTGTACCAGCATTATGCTTCTGACTTCATTCTAGGGTTGGATAGGATATACATCTTCCGTCCTTGCCTTATCCTCTCTCTGTCTCTCTCTCTCTCTGTGTCTCTCTCTGTGTGTGTCT